>JANCRA010000044.1:3120396-3690396 GCA_024362935.1 Setophaga petechia | reverse complement strand
TCTCATGGATAAATTCCCAACCCAAACCATCCCATGGATAAATTCCCAACCCAAACCATCCCATGGATGAATTCCCAACAAACCATCCCATGGATAAATTCCCAACCCAAACCATCCCATGGATAAATGTCCCTACTAACCCAAACCATCCCATGGATAAATTCCCAACCCAACCCATTCCATGGATAAATTCCCCTCCCAACCCAAACCATTCCGTGGATAAATTCCCCTCTCAACTCAAACCATTCCATGTATAAATTCTCTCCCAACCAAACCATTCAATGTATAAATTCTCTCCCAACCCAAACCATTCTATGGATAAATTTCCCCCTTCCCTGCCCACCCAGCACAGGAGGCTCCAGGTTCCCTCAGTTCTGCTCCTGTGGGAGCTGGGAATTCATCTTTGGATGAAATTCCAAGAGAAGTCTCAGGTTTTCCCACCCTTGTGCCATCAGCTCCAGTGCCTGATGCCCTTTATCCCCCATGAGCACTCCCTAAAGCTGGTCAGGGGTTTTGTGGAGGAAAAACACAGGATCATTCAACAGGGAATTTCCTGGGAACCTGCAGTAATGAGTGAGCTAAAAAACACCCCCAGTTTAAAAAGCACCAATAGTGTGTTAAATATTTCATTTCCTCCAGCAGGCAAAACGAAAAATTCCCAATCCCCTGAGGTGGAGGCAGCTCCCAGCCCCCACGGCAGCCAGGGCTGATGGATGAGGGATGGAACACCCTGGCAGAGCCCCCACCCTGCCACATGCCCCCCAAAGGGAGCTCCAAAACCCAGAGTGCTCCTTCCCTGATCCCTGACACACCACAGGAATGGGGGTGGATTCAATGACCTTTGAGGTCCCTTCCAATCCAAACTGCTGAATGATTCTGTGCATTACATTCACTCAGAACTCAAAGTAATTTGAATTTTTGAAGGGAAGGGTGGGGAGGGCTGGGCCAGGGCATGAGGGGCCTGTGGCTCCCAGTGACAGCAGGAGGACAATGGGGACACGTCCCGGCCCCATGTGCTGCTCCCCAGCCCCACCCCACTCTCAGCAGCAGGGATGAGCTGCAGCTTCTGCAGCCTCAGTGAAGTCACATCTCAGAGCTATTCTGAGCCTGGCAGAGCTTTGGGGAGTCAGAGCTCATCCGGCTCTGCCGTGGCCTCAAGATGCTGGAGTGTTCCATATTTTATAAAAACCACCATGCCAAAAATATGATTCCAAGTGCTTGGCTGGAGCAGAGGAAAGCAGCACATGGAGGTGATGCCAAGAGCCTGGCATTAGAAATGCACCAGCACATAAATAAAATAAAAGCACTTAGGAGGATGAGCACAGAGCTGCCTCCTGTTTGGGACATCGTGGGCTCAGCTCCTGGGCAGGCTGAGAAACAGCAAAAATCTTCCCTTGTATTCTCTTCCCAGTGCTGTATTCCTTGCCATGGCCCAGCTGGGGAATGGATTCACCACCCCACATTTACTGGGGCACATTTGCAAAGTCCCCCCTCAAAGGATGCTCCTGGCCTGTTCAGCAGCTGCTGATCAAATCCTGCCAGCTGAAGTTTGAGAAGGTAGAAATTCCCCCCAAAAAAACACTTTGAAGGGAATCCAGCACCTTTCAGGCACCTGGGATGTGTTTGTTCAACATCTGCCAGGCTGGGAGGTGCAGGGGGTTGATGCAGAGGACAGAGGTGTGGGATTATTCATCTGTTTTCCACTCAGATCTACAAGAGGCAGTGACTTTGGAGTAGCAAGGAGTGGTTGGAACAGCTGATGGATGCTTTACACTGGAAAACAACAGCACAGAGAAGCTGTGCTCTCACTTCAGTGCACAGAAAACCTCCAGCCATCCCCAGGGATGAGCAGCTCTGCTTTTCCCACTGCAGGGCTCTGAATTCAATGATTATTTTTAGAACTTGGCAGAGGTCTGAAGCCACAACAAGGGGGAAGCTTCCCAGAGATCACCCAAAATCATGACAGGAACACAAACAGCACGGACATCTTTGAAATTCTCTGGTCTTTTCTCATTATTCCTTGGGATCCACCAGTGCCTGTGAAACTGCCAGGAAGCAGCTGGGATAAGAGAGGACAATTTGCTGTGGTGAAATCACCAGCTCGGGGGCTGGAAACCAAGGGGACAGCAGCAGCAGGGCTGGGGGACAGCAGCAGCAGGGCTGGGGGACAACAGCAGCAGGGCTGGGGGACAGCAGCAGCAGCAGGGCTGTGGCTGGGCACAGGGGATGGCAGCAGGGTTGGCACATCCCAGCCCAGCTCGGATGTGAGGATGACAAACAGCTCAGCTCCCTTTAATTCCACGCACATTTAAGCCGAGCTGGGGATGTGCCCGGAGGGCTCTGCCACCCTGGGAGCATCCCGGGCACGGGCAGTGTGTGCCAGCCGTGTGTGCTGGCTGTGGGGGGATGAGGGGTGCCTGGGGGGGCTGGAAGGACGATGGAAGGATGGTGGAAGGATGATGGAAGGATGGTGGAAGGATGATGGAAGGATGGTGGAAGGACGATGGAAGGATGAAGGAAGGACGATGGAAGGATGAAGGAAGGATGGTGGAAGGATGATGGAGAGCGGCTGCTCGCAGCTCCCGGTCGCTATAGCAACCTGGATCTCCCTCATCCCATCTGATGCTCAGCGCTGCCAGCCAAGGGGGCTGTGCAGAGCAGCGGGCTGGGTTCATTTACTGCCGCCCATTGCTGGATAACCCCTGGATAGGCAGGGTCGTGCTCCGAGGCCCCTCTCGGAGGGGTTTTTCTGCGCCCTCGCCGCAGTGGCAGAGCGCTGCGCTGCGCGGTGTCACCGTGACCTACTTAGTGCAGGACACGGTGACATCATGTGCGATGGCAGCGACTCCCCGGGGCTCCGTGTCCGGCACAGGGCTGAGCTGAGCCGGCCCCAGGGCACATTCCGGCCGGGGGACCTCGCTCTGTCAGCCCCGGACACGTCTCACTCCCTCCGCTGGCCTGGAACAGCCGCGCTGGCTCCGGCCTCTGCTCGCAGAGCTGATCTGAAAACCCAGATTTTTCTCCTTTGCTAATGGAAAGAGAGAGGAATTAGCTAAAGCTACAGAGAACACGGGAACGGCAGGAGAGGAGAGCCGGGGCTGTGCTGAGCGCTGCTGGGGATTTTTCCAGGGACCCCGCGACCTTGGGGACCGCGACACGGGGGGGACACCTCGGGCATCCCCCCACGGCTTTAGGGCCCCCCCGGCCGCCACCCCCGGCTCATTCCCGGCTGTTAAACCGCGGATTGCTGCGGAACGGGAGCGCAGAGGGAGGGGGTGATGCTGGCTCGGGGTCAGCGAGGAAGGCGCCTCCTCCTCCTCCTCCTCCTCCTCTCCCCGCATCCACACGGTGACACTTCAGCTGAATCATCCTTCAGTTAAGGACAGGCTTTCCACCTGATGCTGAGGAGCCGCGCTGAGGTCCCTCCTCTAAAGAACGGCCAGAAGGAGAAGCGCCGGGCACAGGGATTGTCCCACCCCCGGGATTTGTGCTGCCCCTCCAGGGATGGGCAGGATAAAAGCACATCCCCAGCCCTGCAGAATGGCAGGGAAGGGAAGGGTCAGGCTGGGCGGGAAGGCAGGGAGGGGAAGCAGCACAGTCAGGGGAACTCAGGGCACAGCTCTCATCGCTCCATCATCAGCCAGGGTTCAGCTTTGAACCTCCTCCTCTGATCCCTCTCTGGGCAGGAGCACACCCAGAGCCCTTTGGAGAAGCCTGAGGAGAACACAGCAAATGTGCAGGGCTCAAAGAGGGGTTAAACACACCAGGAGGTTGGAAAAAAGCCAAGGAGCAGCTTGGACTGAGGTTGGTGCTACTGGGAAATCCCTGAGCAGAGCCCAGGGGTCTCAGGAAGAAGAACCCAGATCTTGAAGGGACTCGGAGCATTTTGGGGTTTGCTGCTCCTGGGATGGTGTTTGAGGGGTGTCTGACCAGGTTACAGCTGTTCTTGGGGTGCTGGGGCTGATGAATCTCATCTACACCCAAATTCCCAACAATGATGGTTTGTAAAGAGTCCTGAGGAAATCTGGCCTCTCCCCCAGCACAAAGGATGGGGATGGATGGGCACTGAGGAGAATTCCACGGCAGAAAAGAGAAGAGGAGCAGTAACTGCAGCAGGGAATGAGGAGGTGGATGGGTCAAGGAGGAAGGGTGAGGATGATTGGGCTGCAGCAGTCCCTGCTCCTACAGTGAAAGGAAAATGTGCTTCAAACTGCCCATGAGGGAAAGCCCAGCTCAAACCAGCACTGACATCAGCTCTGGATCAGCACTGCAGCACCCCAGTGACACACTTTGAGTCTAATCAAATTTCAGGCACGATGGAAATCATGGAAATCATGGAAATCATCCCTGTTCTGCTTGGGAGCACTGGGGTGAGCTGGGGTTGGAAACACAAAGCCTGGGGAGAACAGAGGCTGGGGCAGCTTTGAAAGGAAGATTTTCCTTCCATCACAAGACTTTAAAGTCAAGGAACCAAGTCCTGCCATTAGTGCAGATATTTAAAAAGTGGAATTTCATTGTGGATCCTCTCCAAGGAGCAGGAGCAGGGAGAGCAGCCTAAGCTGAGGTGACAGCAGGCCTGGCAGGAGGGTGGCACCAGCCACAGGCACTCCTGGAACACAGAGCCAAGCTGAGAAATCCAAATCCACCTCAAACGACCAAGGGCAGCCTGTTGTCTGCATTTCAAGCCAGATGATGCCTGAGAGCACCAAAATTTCCCTGTGTTTCCTTAATATTATGCATTCATGACACTGCAAGGCACCAAGGACGAGGCTCAGAGCCGGGAAATCAATTTTTCATGTGACAGCAGAAATGACAGGCAGGGTTTTAAGTGGATTTCATGTATTCAGAGAGGTTGAGCAGACAATTTGAGGGTTATTATTTCAGGAGCATTTGCTGAGATGTTCCAGAGTGGTCTCAGTATCACTTCTGCAAAGTAAAGGGCTCTGAAGCTGCAATCCCAGAATGAAAACGTTGGCACTTTTGCTTCCCTTTGTTCTCTTTATTCCCTGATACATTAGCACAATTCACATAGGCAGGAAAAAGGCAACTTGCTGTGAAGAGAGACAACTACATCTTATTTAAATACCTGACCTATTTCTACTTTTCCTTTGCCTCGCTCCATGAGGAGTCTGGATTTGCAGAAATTGCTGAAAAAATGTGTTGGATCATGTGAAAAATGCTTTTTCCCTGTGGCAAAGCTGCCATGAAAAACAGGTGCATAAACAAAGAGATTCTTACTTATAGAAATGCAGAGTTTGGAGGGGAACAGCACATTGCCAGGCTGACTCCCTGTCACAGAATGGTGGGAAGGGGATTTAAATCCACCCAGTGCCACCCCTGCCATGGCAGGGACACCTTCCACTGCCTCAGGCTGCTCCAGCCTGGCCTTGGGCACTGCCAGGGATCCAGGGGCACCCTGTGCCAGGGCCTGCCCACCCTGTGCCAGGGCACAATTCCCAATTCCCAATCTCCCATCCATCCCTGCCCTCTGGCAGTGGGAGCCATTCCCTGGGTCCTGTCCCTCCATCCCTTGTCCCCAGTCCCTCTCCAGCTCTCCTGGAGCCCCTTCAGGCCCTGCAAGGGGCTCTGAGCTCTCCCTGGATCCTTCTCCTCTCCAGGTGAGCCCCCCCAGCTCTCAGCATTTGCACAACATTTTCATTTTCCCCTTGGGCTGTTCCTGCAGCACAACAGCTCCATAAACACGGGGTGGACACACAACACCCACATGTCTGTCAGCAGCTCCTGCAAACACAGCCAGTCCCACAGGACTGCCCCAGAGCAGCTTGCTCAGCAGGTAGTGAAGGGCTGGAGCCTGCTGTGACCTGGCAGGGAGGCCACTGGAGCCCTCATGTCCCTGGAATAAGCACAGGTCAGCTCCCAGCAGGCTGGGGATGGGGTTTGAGAGCAGAGCCACATCACCAGGCACAGGAAAATGCCTTTAATGACTGCCTGGCACAGCCTGCATCCTCAGCTGCAGGACAATTGATCCTTCTTCCTATCTCTGATTGCAGGGAGGGCAAGTTTTCCCTGAAATGCTATTTTTGACCCTCTTCCCTTCCCACACTGGACCTGCTGCTCCATGTGGGTCAGAGCCAAGGCTGTGACCCCTGGCAGTGCCACTGCTGCAGCTCCAGCAGCGTGGGCACCATCCCAGCCAAACCACCAGCCCCTGGCCCTCGGGATTCATCCTCTGCTCTGGATTCATCCTCTGCTCTGGATTCATCCTCTGCTCTGGATTCATCCTCTGAACTCTGCTCTGGATTAATCCCTCTGGCCTCCCTGCTCTGGATTCATCCTCTGCTCTGGATTCATCCTCTGCTCTGGATTCATCCCTCTGGATTCTGCTCTGGATTCATCCTCTGCTCTAGATTCATCCCTCTGCTCTAGATTCATCCCTCTGCTCTGGATTCATCCCTCTGCTCTGGATTCATCCCTCTGCTCTAGATTCATCCCTCTGCTCTGGATTCATCCCTCTGCACTGGATTCATCCTCTGCTCTGGATTCATCCCCCTGGACTCAGCTCTGGATTAATCCCTCTGAATTTCTGTTCTAGATTCATCCTCTGAACTCTGCTCTGGACTCATCCCTCTGGATTCTGCTCTAGATTAATCCCTCTGGCCTCCCTGCTCTGGATTAATCCCTCTGGCCTCCTTGCTCTGGCTTTATCCCTCTGGATTCATCCTTCTGGACTCCCTGCTCTGGATTCATCCCTCTGCTCTGGGTTCATCCCCTCCTTTCACAAACACCCCACAGGGATTTGGTGCTGCTGCCCAGGCTGCAAGGGGATGGACCTGGTGATGTGCAGGGTTTTATGCTCCTGTATCAATTCCCCCCCCAGACAGACACATTTATCTCACAGTATGAATGGCAGGAGGTATCCTGAAGGTTTCCAGCCCAAGAGGGACATTGGTCCTTCCCCAGGGCTGTGGCAAGGACAGTGACAACAATCCTGAGCTGTGTCAGATCCTGTCTGCAGGTACCAAATGCTGGAGCTCCATCTCAGCAGGCACAATTATCAGAATTATCACCATTTCTGCTTCCATATTTTGAAGCTGTGCTGGGAGAAATCAGCACTTCTGCACATGGCACTGAGAAATTTGCTACATCAACCAAATGCCTGCAAAGCCAAAGCCATTAACAAACCAAACATCCACAGCTCAGGCATTCAGCATTAATTTCTTTTGCTGCAGTCATTTCAGCTGTGCAAAATACCTTCCCCTACCCCAGTTTCTAATCTGCCTCCATCCTCCTCCAGGCTCACCACAGTTAAATATTTCACATTGCTCCTGAAAACTTGAGAAATTGAGCTGTGGACAGGGAAAAATGAGTTGTGGAGCAAATTTTTCCCCCAGAAGCAGATGAAATCTTTGTTCCAAGGCTGTCACATCAGTTCAAGAGGCTCCTTATATGTTTTCCTAAGAGCCTTTGCAGTGACAAGATAAGATGCCACCACTGTGAAATAATCCCAGGCAAAAGAGCCATCGCTGCTGCCTGAGAGCTCTGCCCCTCTTGGGGTGGCTGCAGAGCTGGAGGGGCACAGCCCAAATCCCAAATTAACCCTTCAGCTGCACACAACCTGCATGGGGAGGCTCTTCCCCCCATCAGGGCTCTGCCAAACACTCCCCACTGACATCCCACACATGGAACATTCCTCAGTCCAGTTTCACAAGTGCACCTCAGGATCTCAGCTTTTCTCACCTCAGGTTTTTGGTGCAGACAGAGGTGGTTGTGGGGTTTTCAGTATAAAAAAAAAGGAGAAACACAATTTTTTTGCGAAATTGTTCTCAGTCTCATGACTCTCCCTTCCTGTGCAGCTCAGTGACCTCTTCCTCTTGGCAGCCCAGCAGCTCCAGAGGCAGAACTCAGTGATGGGAGAGGAGCTGAGGACACCTGGAGCAGGGACATGGGGACACAGGGACACCACCCTCAGACCTCAGGAAAACAAAAACCCAGCGGGAAGGGCCAGAGGATCAAAGGGAGGGCACAGGTGGGACCCTCCTGGGCAGTGCTCTCCTGGCACAGACCCTGCTCTTACCAAACACTGAGGGAGTTTCTGTTACACCACAAGGTGGGAATGAAGCAATTCTCTGCTTTGCTGGCTTGGCAGGGCAGAGGACTTGTTCAGATGATTAGAGAGAGTCTGCCAGGCCCTGAAAACCCTCCTTAGGTCATGCAAATTTCTCCAGATTTCTAAAATCCTGCCCCAGCCCCAACAGCTTCTGGGAGCCCTGAGGAGCAGAGGGCACAGAAACCTCCTGCTGCCCAGCCCAGGTGAGCTGCTCAGTGAGCCAGGCTCTGAGAAACCCACCTGAGGGTGACCTGGCAGCTTGGAAATCCCTCCTGGGCTGTGGTGGGACAGTGCCCTGCAGCCTCACAGGGAGGTCATGCCTGTGGTGCAGCATCATCCTGCAGCAAGTGCTGAAAGGAGTCACAGAATCCCTCAATGGGTGGGGCTGGAAGGGACCTCAAAGCCCCTCCAGTGCCACCCCTGCCATGGCAGGGACACCTCCCACTGTCCCTGGGGGCTCCAACCTGGCCTTGGGCACTACCAGGGATGGAGAATCCATGGAATAACCTGTGCCAGGGCCTGCCCACCCTCACAAGGAACAATTCCCAATTCCCAATATCCCATCCATCCCTGCCCTCTGCCAGTGGGAGCCATTCCCTGTGTCCTGTCCCTCCATCCCCTGCCCAAAGTCCCCAAAGGTGGTGGGACAGGTTTATGCCATGAAAACTCCTTTTTCAGCTCAGGTTTGATTGGAAGTGGGACTTGTCTGTGCCTTTGCACACCCAGTGCCACCCCTGCCATGGCAGGGACACCTCCCACTGTCCCAGGCTGCTCCAGCCTGGCCTTGGGCACTGCCAGGGATCCAGGGGCAGCCCCAGCTGCTCTGGGCACCCTGTGCCAGGGCCTGCCCACCCTCACATGGAAGAATTCCTAATTCCCAATATCCCAATATCTACCCCTGCCCTCTGGCAGTGGGAGCCATTCCCTGGGTCCTGTCACTGCATTTTTTGGAGCAGCCTTTCCCACAGGTGATGACTCTCACCTGGCTGGGTGGATGCATCTTCCCATGACTCCTCTCAGGGAAGAAGCAGCTCCCTTCAAATTGCTGCCTGTAATTATTGCAGAATTCCTGCAGCACGGGAGAGGAACAGCTGGAATTACAGGCTCCATGTGTGAGCACAGGTGACCAGGAGAAAGCAGCTGCAATTCTGAGCTCCTTGGGCAGAGCAACTTCTGGGGTCACTCCCTGGAGCTGCTCCTGGCTCTTTCCTTCCCTTCCACAAGAGCTGAGCTGCTGCAGCTAAAGGTGCTGTAATTAAGGATAATAAATCTGCAGTTCTGTGCTGAAACCTCTGCAAGGACTTCCCATGATCCTGGAGGGTCTTTCCCAACCAAAATAAGAAATCTGTGATGTTTCACATGCTCCATCCCCTCTGAGCTCTCTGAAGGGTGACCCACGAGTGCTGCTGCAGGGCTGGGAGGGAGCTCAGTCCTTGGGGGAGACCTGGGGGGGCAGGAGCAGGACCTGGGAGTGTTGGGATCCACGGAGCAAAGCTGCAGCCAAAACTCAGCATCCTCTGCACTTTAAAAGCTGCTGTCTGGCTGCTTTTTAATATGATATTTAAATTCAAACCAAGTTCATGTTTTAACCTTTGCTGTGCACACAGGGAAAAGCTCCCCAGCCTGAGTCAGTCACTGCAAACACTGATTTTTTTCACCTCACTGTCTGCAGGTACTTCTGTCTCACCCAGCAGGGGCTACATTAACTCCCTGCATGGACACCACGTCCTGTGCCACCAAACCCATCCAGCTCTGACAGGTACTCAATGCTCTTGTGCCAAGAGGACCAGTCACACATCCAAACTCTTCCCATTATTGGGCAATAAATATGGCATATTAAAATAAATAATAAATATTAAATAAATAAAACAAATATATATTGTATATAGTATATTATATATTATATATTATATATTATATATTATATATTATATATTATATATTATATATTATATATTATATATCCTATATTATATATTATATTTATCTATTATATTTTATATTATATATTATATATTATATATTATATTCTATTATATATTATATACTATATATAGATAAATATACAATATATACAAATAAATATAGTATTTATAAACAAAATAAATGATAATAATCATTAAATAAATAAAATAAATATATATAATATAAAATATATTTTATAAAATATATAATATATAATATATAAATAAATACGTATTATATATCAATAAATATCTATAAATAAATAATAAATATTAAATATACCCATTATTTGGCATATTTAAGCATTAAAAGCAGTGGTATGAAGTAAGGGGAAGAAGAGGCTCTCCCTGAGTATTTCATGGTTGCACTTGATGATTTTAAAGGACTCTTCTAAACTAAAGGATTTGAAATTTTGCTCTGCCCCTTGGGTAACCACTGGCTAATGATCCCATTTCCCCTTACAAACGGTGCCAGTGAGCCCTGAGCACTCCAGATCTGCTCCGGAGATAACCTGAGATAAAGAGCTCCCACTTGAGATAAAGGAATGAGTGGTAACAGGAGCTGATCCAAACACAGCATCCCGGATTTCCATGGGGAGAGGAGCCAGCAGAGCAGCTGTGAGCAGCAGGCTGGGGAAGCACACTGAAGGGTGGGTTGAATTTCAAAGGTGTGGAAAATGCATGGATTTTATGATTGGCTCTTGGCAAATATTCAAATGAATATTAGATGTGTTGTGTTAGAAAGTGATGCTGTAGTAATTCTCTTAAGTGGTGTGTTAAATCTAGTTTTAGATTATAAAAAATGTTAAAATAGAAACGATGCTATGTAAGATATTTTTTTAAAGAGAGGACTCACAGTGAGATAGCAGCCACAGGACACCTGAATCTTTCAGAGAAAGGGAATTTATTGCCCTCTTATCAGAACAAATGAACTTCTTCCCACCTCGAAAGGTGCTGTTAGGATTCAGAGGAAGAAGTTGAGGATGACCAGACAGAATCCTGTGTTTGAATGGAATTTATGCATTATGGATGAGGTGTATGAATATGCAACAGGCTGTTGTTTTTAAGGGTTAATCCTTTGTTAACGTGGGTCTTTTTTCGGGCTCGTGCTGCCCAGAAAAGGTACCCGGACTTTGTCTCTATTGTCTCATATTGTCCTAATTCAATTTGTCTAAATTATTATTACTCCAATTGCATTACTATTTTTATAACAATTTTATTACTATTAAACTTTTAAAGTTTTAAAACCAAGTGATTGTTTATTTTCTTTATCTCTTTTCACAAAAGGCATCCTGGCAGCATCGGGCTGGGCAGCAGGAGAGGCTGAACTCCCGTTGCCATCTGCAATCCCCTGGCAGGGGAGCACAGCAGCTGCTGGGCCGTGGGCAGGGAAATAAATGGGCAGAGGGAAGGAAAATCACCTTACTGATAATTTACATTTACTCACTGGTATCTTACTTTACTGGTAATTTACATTAACTCACTGGTACCTTACTGGTTAACTCAGAGCCTCTCTGCCCCAGAGACAGATCTGAGAGCCCCCAGCCCCCATCCAACTGTTCCCCAGAAGGCAGAACAGCTTTTATTTTTTTTTTTCAATTTATGCAAAGCCCCTCTTTCCGTGCACTATCGATTTCAAAGCAGCCAGTTGCTGTTTGGGAATGGGAAGCTCCCCAGGCAGGCAGGTTGTCCCTGTGGAATTCTCCTGGTGCTGGTCTCCAATTCCCAGCCCTGAGCTGTGACACAGCACTGAGCTCAGGCCAGGGACACTCAGAGCACCTCGGGGTGCAGGGGGCACTGAAATCCCAGTGCTGTCCTGCTGCAGCCAGAACCAGCCCCACGGCTCTCCTGGGCTGCTGGAACACCCCCAGGGTTTCCTGCTGAGTCTCAGAGGAGAACTGGAGCCTCCCACACTGCACAGCTTCACCTGGAGAAGCTGCAGAGCAGCTCCTGCCCCTCCAGCAGCACCTCTGGGTCCTCTCTGAGCCCCAAATCCAGCCCTGGGGGCCCTCACAGCCTCTGCAGGCAGCTGGAGCCTCCTCCAAAATGTCACTGCCTGGGTGTGCTCCTGTACAGGAGGGGCACAGTGAGGTCATGGCAGGATTTGGGTGGGAAGGGACCTTAAACCCACCCAGTGCCACCCCTGCCATGGCAGGGACACCTCCCACTGTCCCAGGCTGCTCCAAACCCTGTCCAGCCTGGCCTTGGGCACTGCCAGGTATCCAGGGGCAGCCCCAGCTGTGCCAGGGCCTGCCCACCCTCCCAGGGAACAATTCCTAATTCCCAATATCCCACCTAACCCTGCCCTCTTTCAGTTTGAAGCCATTCCCTTGTCCCATCCCTGCACTGTTGCTGTCACTTGTCACAGATGTGAGCTGGTTAAACTCCTGCTGCCTCTGCCTCCACCTGCTTTTTCTCCTCAGTTTTATCGGATGAGGGAAATCCAGAAGGCAATGATGGGATGGTTTGGCCATGGACAAAATGAGATCTTTGAAAAGGATTTTCCAGAAATTCCCCTTTTGTGTCTGAGGGAAGCTGCTGCCTGGGAGGCGCCACTTCCTTTCAGGACAAGGAGGTGTTGATCCTAATCCAGAGGAATTTAAGATTTTCCTCGAGGCTTCCAGACATCAACAGCCCCACAAATGCTGGAATCAGAATGGAAAGAAAAGCTGCAGGAACAGCCCACTGCACCTGGCACACAGGGAAAAGCAGAGACTGGGAGAATGGAAATGGGTGATGGATTTGCTGCTGAGCCAGGACTGTGCCAGGGCTCATCCCTGATGCCCTGAGCTCTTCCTGAAGCACAACCAGCAGGGAGGGCAGGGGGTGGCTGAGGGGCTGGCACAGGGGCAGCCCTGGTTCCACAGCCAGGCTGGAGCTCTGGTGCTGCTGCAGGAGCTTTGAGGCACCTCCTGCCTCTGGGGCTGCTCCTGCCTCTCCTCCCTGCCGTGATCTCCTCATCCTGGGATCCACAGGAGAGGGAAGGAAGGGATGAGCTGGCTGCAGGAGGACAGGGAGAAAAGGGAGAAGAGGGTGCTGTGCTATTTCGAGCTGCCTCCTCCTCAATTCCTAGGGGTGGAATTTTACCTCTGGAGTGTTGATTGCTTTGAAGAAGGATTTAAAGACTACTTACACAAAAATGATAATTAAAACCTAAATTAAACCTAGGCCTAGTCAATACTTCCCATCTCCATTGTTCTCAAAATCCAAAATAACATTTCCAATTTGCCATAGAGATTTACTGGCCTTTTTCTACCATTTCACTAAAACAAACTCAAAATGCTGGGTTTGAAAATGATAAGTCTGTAGAAAGCCCCACTGGCAATAAGCTTCCAGCATGATCCCTTAACTCTGCAGCATCCAAAGTGACTTCAAATTAAAAGAATTTTGAAGCACTGTCATTACTTTGATTACTAAATCAACAAATTGATTTAGTAAAAGCACTGGCAGCTCAGAAAGTATTAACAAGAACAATTAACAAGTGTTGGCAGTTATATTTAGTGTTTTGGAACTATATTTACAAACTGAACTCAGCCTGGAATCAATACAGCTGAAATCCCACCTCAACTCATTCCTTTAACATTTCTGCTTTTACTTTGGAAAGCCAGAAAATGCTCAAAATAAGGGGAATATCCTCTAAAGTAAAGACCAAACCAATGGTTGGACTCAGTGATCTTGGAGGTCTTTCCCACCCTCTGTGATTCTGTTTAATGCTCATTACCTGAGACAAAATGCCTTTGGTAAACCAAGAATCCAGGAAAATCAATCTATTCCAGCCCCTCTGCCCTTGTGCCAGCAGACAGGAGAAATTAAATTAATAAATGGATAATTAGAGCTGTGTCAGAGCAGGTGCGGGGGGTGCACGGTCAGGATGGACGGAGACGAGAGATCTCTGCAGCCAGGGCTGGAACCTGGGGTTCATTGCAAAGGGCCTGGGGGCAGGGCCCTGCTGGGATTTGGGGTTCATTGCAAAGGGTCCTGCTGGGATTTGGGGTTCATTGCAAAGGGCCCTGCTGGGATTTGGGGTTCATTGCAAAGGGCCTGGGGCAGGGCCCTGCTGGGATTTGGGGTTCATTGCAAAGGGCCCTGCTGGGATTTGGGGTTCATTGCAAAGGGCCCTGCTGGGATTTGGGGTTCATTGCAAAGGGCCCTGCTGGGATTTGGGGTTCATTGCAAAGGGCCTGGGGGCAGGGCCCTGCTGGGAGCTGCCAGCCACAGCTCAGAGCAGGCCCATGGGCAGAGAGGGGGAGAACGTCAGAGAGTAAAAGGGGTGAGAACTGAGAGTGTAGGAAGAAGTGGAAGATGCAGTGGAAAGAGCAAAGAGAAGAGAAGGGAAGGGAAGAAAAAGAGAGAGAGGTCGAAGTTCCCGTTCCAATACAATAAATCATCTTCTGTGTTGAATATTCTCATTCTCACTAACCAATCTAGTACAAGATACAAATCCTACAGCATTTCCATACAGCCTATAACAATCATTACATTACCATACTCTGTTCCATTTTAAACCCTAAAAACTCCTCTTTGGGCCCCTTCTGCCAAGCTGTAGGGTCTGCTCTGCCCCTTGGGCCTGTCTGCAAGCAGAGGGTGTTGTTCCATCCAAAGGGGATCACCTTCAGCTGGCCACACCATTGTTTTCCAGTTGTTCAGTAACTGAGGGATCTCAAAACTTGCTTTCATTTCAATCTTGCTTATAGTTTCCATATTCTCAAAATCCTTTGCCAGGCAATCATATTGATAAGGCTTTCCTGTTTCATTCACCCCAACAGAGCTGAACACGGGGGGCAGCAGGTTGGGAGTGGAAAGAGCCCTGACAGAGCTCTGCCCAAGCTCTGGTTGAATTGAAGGAGTTGTTTGGTTTGGATAATGTCAGGCAGAGCAGACTGTGCCTCCTTATATAATCTTAAGTGCAAACAGATTTTGTGAATAAGCACTTTCAAGTCCTAAGTGGGCTTTTTGTTAATAAATGTCAATAATCAGTTGCTGTAGCAACAGGGATTGATCCCCTGGCTACAGAAAGGGGGGAGCAGAGCCTGCTCCCTGCCAGCTTTTCTCTTTGCACCATTTCTGCCCATCTGCTCTGCCAGAAACCCAATGGAACTGAGGGGCTCTTGCCATGTGGAGCTGGGATGGCTTCACCCAAACCCTGCTGGGGGAACTGGGAGGGGATGGTGCTCCAGGGATGCTCCCCATGGGGCAGGAACATTTAACTGCTCCACTCCTTCCTGCTGGAAAACTCCTTGGTGCTGCCCAGGAGCCAAATGAAGCTTGGCCAGGGGAGCAAAGGCTCAGGTGACACCTCAGAGGTGAGAGGGACAGCTCAGGGGACACCTCAGAGGTGAGAGGGACAGCTCAGGGGACACCTCACAGGTGACAAGGACAGCTCAGGGGACACCTCAGAGGTGACAGGGACAGCTCAGGACATCTCACAGGTGACAGGGACAGCTCAGGTGGTATCTCACAGGTGAGAGGGACACCTCAGGGGACACTTCAGAGGTGAGAGCGACACCTCAGGTGACACCTCAGAGGTGACAGGGACAGCTTAGGACATCTCACAGGTGACAGGGACTGGCTCATGCCTGGCTCTGCTGCCTTGGACAGGAGTTGCTTGACCCAAGCACCAAACCAGAGCCAAAATCTATTTTGGGCAGGGATAAAGTGGTGCTGGCTGTGGTTGAAGGAGCTGAAGGAGCTGAAGGAGCTGAAGGAGCTCCTCCATGGAGTGACAATGAAAGGAAGCACAGGGCCAAGCCATGGTGCTGCCCAGGTCCTGCCCCAGCAAACACTCACAGACAGAGATTTGAAATAAAAGAGTGAAGGTGGCAGCAAGCAGCAGAACACTGGGAGAGAGGTGGGAAGCAGGGGGAGAGGGACAGGGGGACACCTGGCTGGGCTCCACCCCACATCCTCCCCCTCTGCCATCCTGATGGAGCAATTCAGCCTCAGCTCCTCTGGAACCACTCAGGTGGCACCAGGGAAGGAATAAAGGACAATTTTATCTCTGTTCTCCAAAGCTCTGAAGCTCTGTCAACTTCTGCTCTCCCCATCCTGCCTCTCCTGCAGTGACAGCTCCTCCCCACAGCCCTGTTCCAACACAAACCAGGGGCTTTGGTGAGGCAGCACCTGCTGCCCTTGGTGCCTGCTCCAGGGCCAGGCACCCCTGGGAACTTGTGAGACTTTTCCTTTGCCACCATCCCTCAGCATTCCAGGCAGATCTTACCTGAAGGAACTGAAAAGATTCTGCTGGAATTTGGCCCCAAGGTTCAGCGGGGTGATCCTCAGCCCTGGGGCTGTCTGGCATTCCCTGGGTTCTTCCTTCCCTGGCATTCCCTGGGCTCTCCATTCCCTGGGCATCCCTTGGGTTCTCCATTCCCTGGCATTCCCTAGGCTCTCCATTCCCTGGCATTCCCTGGCATTCCCTGGGCTCTCCATCCCCTGGGCTCTCCATTCCCTGGGATCTCCCTTCCCTGCCATCCCCAGGCCCTTCTCCACCCCAGCACCAGCAGCACACACGTGGCACACACAGGATATGGGATGGTTTGAGGCTGGAAGATTGGGAAGTGAACAAAAATGTCCTGAATTTGTGTCAAAGTTTCTACCACGGCCCTGAAGAAATGGTGACAAATTTTGGACAAAGGAGGAGGAGGTTTTTTGTGGTCACAGATAACAATCAACCCAGCTCTGAGAGGAACCAATAAACTGACAGACTGAGCTGAACAAGTGCTAACATCGTTTGGTTTTCTGCATTTTAAATCACTTTTGTGGTTCTCCTGTGAAAGCATTTCCATCACATCCTTTCCCACATCCCTCTGTGGAGAACAGCAGTCAGCCCCATCCTCTAGGAAATGTTACTGGGGGCAAACACTCTGAAATTCCCTGTCCCATAAATACACAGAATTGCTTTGGTTGTGCTGTCAGGAGATTCTTTTTTGCATCCTGAAGTTGCAGAGGCACAATGCTGGGATTGAGAGATCACAGCTCTCTGACCTGCCACCATTTTCCTTTTTAAGGTTTCCCAAATCACACATTTTCCCAGAATGATCTTCCTCTGAAGGGATCTCTCTGGATAATGTGTTTGAGTTCTCCCAGCTCTGTTGGCAGCACCTCCCTGGTTTTATCCTTGCAAACAGCACAAGCTCCAAGGGGATGTTCTGCTCCCATCCTCTGTGATCCTGGAGAGCAGCTCAGGGTTGCCTCCAGCCAGCCCTGAGAGCTCCCCCTGACTCAGGCAGGTTTAGAATTTCCAATTAAATCAGCCTGAGGATGAGTCAGGAGCTGCTCCTGGGCCTCAGGAGGAGCTGAAGCCTCAGCAGAGCTTCTGGAACCATGGAAGGCTTTGCTTGGCCCAGGGGAAGCTGCTCCTGCTGTTCCTGAGCACACAGGGACAGGAACCACCCCAGTGACCAAAGCCAGAGGCTGCAGGGGACACCTGGACCAGCACAGGGACCCCAGCACCCCCAGCAGCTCAGGGTGGGTCTGAGCAGGGCCTGGGAGCTGAGTGTCCCTTGGACATCACCGGGAACCTTCCAGCAGCTCCTCTGGCCTGGACACCCCGGGAGGGGATCTCAGCTGCCACCTCCACACCTGCTCCTGATTTTTATGTAGAAGAAAGTCGATAAAAAAGAAGTTGGAAACTGCAGAGAAAAGATTTTGGCAGAAAAACTCAGTCCTGAAGGAGCCTCGCTGGAATTGTGGAGGCAAAGGAGTCTGGAAGGGTTTTCCCAACACTCCTCCAAGCCCAGATGTTTCCAAATCCCCATCATTTATCTCCAGGGCTGGGGTGCTGCAGCAATAACCCCTGGTGGGAACACCAGCAGTCTGATAGCAGAATATTATCATTTGTCTGATATCAGAATATTTTCATTTGTCTGATATCAGAATATTTTCATTTGTCTGATATCAGAATATTATCATTTGTCTGATATCAGAATATTTTCATTTCTCTGATTTCAGAATATTCTCATTTGTTTGAAAAGAGCTGCAGGACAGGAACAAAAAGCCCCCAGCAGCTGGGAGGTTTTTATCCTTTCCAGTCCTAATTTACTGGAAATTTCTGTACCACAAACTCTGCACTGATTGCACCACCAGGGACAGCTCAGCAGGCTCTCAGCCCAGCCTGGGAGGATTTTGTATATTTTATATATTTTATGTGTATGGATTTTAATTTCCACCATCCCAAAGATACCAGTGAGTTACCTGAGGAATTGGAATTTATGAAGATACTGGAGAGAAGAAAATACTTCCTGGACATGTCTCTTCTAATGCTGGGGGATTATAAAGTGGGAATCTCTTATTTTTAAATATTTTCTAATATATTATTTTAAAATAATTCTATGTATTTTAAAATAATTTAGTCTATTATTTTAAAAAATTATTTAGTCTATCATTTAAAAATATTTTCTAATACTTAAAAATAATAGACTCCCACTAATATATTATTTTAAAAAATTTGTAAAAATTTTTAAATAATTTAAAATTATTTAGTCTATTTTTTTAGAAATTATTTACTCTATTATTTTAAAATATTTTCTAATATTTAAAAAGAATAGACTCCCACTAATATATGATTTTAAAATATTTCTAAAAATTTTAAAATAATTTAAAATTATTTTGTCTATTACTTTTAAAAATTATTAAGTCTATTATTTTAAAGTATTTTCTAATATTTAAAAAGAATAGACTCCCACTAATATATTATTATAAAATATTTCTAAAAATTTTTAAATAATTTAAAATTATTTAGTCTATTATTTAAAAAAATTATTAAGTCTATAATTTTAAAATATTTTCTAATATTTAAAAAGAATAGACTCGCATTATTATTTTAAAATATTTCTAAAAATTTTTAAATAATATAAAATTATTTAGTCTATTATTTTAAAAAATTATTTACTCTATTATTTTAAAATATTTTCTAATATTTAAAAACAATAGACTCCCACTAATATATTATTTTAAAATATTTCTAAAAATTTTTAAATTACAAAATTTTCTGTACTGTCTTTTTATTTATGCTGATAATGAATATTTCTCACATTACCTGCCCACAATCTCTCTCCCATGTTTTGCTCATCTCAAACAAGCCCTGCCATGCCCAGAGCTGAGGTTGCTCCATCAGGAGCCCCTGTGGGGTCTCCCTGGGGGTACCCCCGACCATCCCATGGGATTTTGGAAGATCCAACCTTGATCCCAACCAATCCAACCTGGAGTGTTGTGCACCCTGCACACAGCCTGGCTTTATTTCCAGCAGAAATTCAGGATTGAGGATGTGAAAGCAATCCCAGCTTTTCTGAGCTGCCTGGGCAATGCCAGCTCTGAGCTCTGAGCCCTGCACGTCCCCAGCTGCCCACGCAGGGCCTGGGCAATGTCCCTGCCTGCAGTGTCCCTGCCTGTCCCTGTCTGTCCTTCTGTCCTGCCTGCAGTGTCCCTGCCTGTCCCTGTCTGTCCTTCTGTCCTGCCTGCAGTGTCCCTGCCTGTCCTTCTGTCCTGCATTCAATGTCCCTGCCTGTCCCAGACTGTCTCTGCCTGTCCCTACCTGTCCTTCTACCCTTCCTGCAGTGTCCCTGCCTGTCCTTCTGTCCTGCCTGCAGTGTCCCTGCCTGTCCCAAACTGTCCCTGCCTGTGCCTGTCCCTACCTGTCCCAAACTGTCCCTACCTGTCCTTCTACCCTTCCTGCAGTGTCCCTGCCTGTCCCAAACTGTCCCTGTCTGTCCTTCTACCCTTCCTGCAGTGTCCCTGCCTGTCCCTGCCTGTCCCTGCCTGTGCCTGTCCCTGTCCTGCCCAGCTCAGTCTCCTCTCCAGTGTAACCATTCCAGCATTTCTCCTTTCCCTGCCCACAGGGATGCTCTGGAGTGGTCTCAGCATCCCCAGCACAGCCAGGGGAGCTCAGGTGACTGAATGAAAGGTCCCTTAAGTGCAAACACAAACCCAAGTTGTGCTTGGTCGTTTGGTTTTCTTGAAGAAAAGCTGTTTCTTGTGGAATATTTCACCAGCTTTCCTCACCCTGCAGACAGCCAGGCTGTGCCAGTTCAAGCTCAGAATGGTTTCTCCAGGTTGCCCAGGTGGCTCTGGTGGCCTTGGGGGTGTCCCTGTCCCCTGGGCCCTGCAGGGATCCCCTGTGCCAGCCCCAGCAGCTTTGGTTTCACCTTTCTAGGAAGCAGCTGGAGCAGAGCCAGGGAGCAGGGCTGGGCCAGAGGGACAGCAGGGCTGGGCACAGGTGAGCTCCTGCTGTGGCAATGGAGGGAAATGGGATCCTTGTGCAGCACAGGGTGCTGGGAGGGCTGCTGGGGATTTTGGGGAGTGTGAGCACACCCTGGGAGCTCTTGGGGAAGCTCAGGATCCTGGTTTGAGCAGCTGAGCTCCTGTTTGCCACAGCAAATGGACACTGGAAATGTCCCAGGCCAGGCTGGGCAGGGCTGGGAGCAGCCTGGGACAGTGGAAGGTGTCCCTGCCATGGCAGGGGGGCACTGGATGGGCTTTAGGGTCCTTCCAACCCAAATCCTTCTCTGATTCTGTGGCATTCAATAATTTTTACACATTCATGTGAACTGCTGCTAAGCAAATAAAATATTCAAGATAAAATAATTTATTGTGGTTTTTTTAAGCCTTGCTCCACTGGAAGCAACTAAACAGATTTTTGGTTGCTGGTGTCTCCAACCCTTCATTTTTGGGGGTTCCTCAAAGGATCATTTTGCTCTGGAACACAACAGTGGTCCCTGGTGCTCCTCACACACAGGGATTGGAATTTGGAGAAATTGGAATTTATGAAGATACTGGGCAGTGCCAGGGACAGGGACAAACCCCAGGGCAGTGCCAGGGACAAGGACAAACCCCAGGGCAGTGCCAGGGCAGATGTTCCAAGGCTGGAGCACACAGGAACAGCCCCACCAAAATCCTCCTGGCAGAAAATCAACCCAAAGTGAGGCACAACTGCAGAGAGATCACAGAGATGGGCAGGGAGCAGCACTTCCCAAAAAGGAGAAAAACCACAAAAAAGAGAATTTGGCTCAACTTTAGGGAGCACAGGACACTGTGCTGGGGAAGGAGCTTCCACCAAGGGCTCTCCCTTCCACCAAGGGCTGTCCCTTCCACCAGGAGCTGTCCCTTCCATCAATAGCTGTTCCACCAAGAGCTGTCCCTTCCACCAGGAGCTGTCCCTTCCACCAGGAGCTGTCCCTTCCATCAATAGCTGTTCCACCAAGAGCTGCCCCTTCCACCAAGAGCTGTCCCTTCCACCAGGAGCTGTCCCCTGGCCACTGTGGCCACATCTGAGGCAGCCCAGCCCAGCCCAGCCCAGTCCAGCCCAGCCTGTCCTGTGTCTCCCCATGGATGTGCCCAGACCTGCAGCTCCAAGTGCTGCAGGCAGGGATGATGATGATGATGATGATGATGATGATGATGATGATGATGATGATGATGATGAATCCCAGGTACATCCCTTCCCCCCCAGCAAGCACTGCCTGCTTTCATGTCAGAGCTGAAGCAAACACAGCCAGGTAATTGCAGGGACACAGCAGAACAGGCAGGAAAAAGGCAGAGACAGGGGTGGAGCTGCCATCAGACATGAAAATCATGTAGGGAGAGCTGGGGGCAGGAGCAGGAGGAAAAGCAGGGCAATAAAAACATAATATGGACTACTTAAAACCAGATTTTAATCTCATAGAAGCACAGAATGTCCTGAGCTGGAAGGGACCCATCAGGACCAGCCAGGTCCTGCATAGACACCCCAACAATGCCACCCTGAGAGTGCCCAACCTACCCTGGGCACCCTGAGAGTGCCCAAATGTGTGCCCTGGGCACCCTGAGAGTGCCCAACCTGCCCTGGGCACCCTGAGAGTGCCCAAATCTGTGACCTGAGCACCCTGAGAGTGCCCAAATCTGTGCCCTGGGCACCCTGAGAGTGCCCAACCTGCCCTGGGCACCCTGAGAGTGCCCAAATCTGTGCCCTGGGCACCCTGAGAGTGGCCAAACCTGCCCTGGGCACCCTGAGAGTGCCCAACCTGCCCTGGGCACCCTGAGAGTGTCCAAACCTGTGACCTGGGCACCCTGAGAGTGCCCAACCTGCCCTGGGCACCGTGAGAGTGCCCAACCTGCCCTGGGCACCCTGAGAGTGTCCAAACCTGTGACCTGGGCACCCTGAGAGTGCCCAACCTGCCCTGGGCACCCTGAGAGTGCCCAACCTGCCCTGGGCACCCTGAGAGTGTCCAAACCTGTGACCTGGGCACCCTGAGAGTGCCCAACCTGCCCTGGGCACCGTGAGAGTGCCCAACCTGCCCTGGGCACCCTGAGAGTGTCCAAACCTACCCTGGGCACCCTGAGAGTGCCCAAACCTGTGACCTGGGCACCCTGAGGGTGTCCAAACATGACCTGGGCACCCTGAGGGTGTCCAAATCTGTGCCCAAATCTGTGCCCTGGGCACCCTGAGAGTGCCCAAACATGACCTGGGCACCCTGAGAGTGCCCAAATCTGTGACCTGGGCACCCTGAGAGTGGCCAGAGCTGCCCTGGGCACCCTGAGAGTGCCCAGAGCTGCCCTGGGCACCCTGAGAGTGCCCAAATCTGTGACCTGGGCACCCTGAGAGTGGCCAGAGCTGCCCTGGGCACCCTGAGAGTGCCCAAACATGACCTGGGCACCCTGAGAGGGGCCAAAGCTGCCCTGGGCACCCTGAGAGTGCTCAAACCTGTGACCTGGGCACCCTGAGGGTGTCCAAATCTGTGCCCAAATCTGTGCCCTGGGCACCCTGAGAGTGCCCAAACCTGCCCTGGGCACCCTGAGAGTGCCCAAACATGCCCTGGGCACCCTGAGAGTGCCCAGAGCTGCCCTGGGCACCCTGAGAGTGGCCAGAGCTGCCCTGGGCACCCTGAGAGTGCCCAAACCTGCTCTGGGCACCCTGAGAGTGGCCAGAGCTGCCCTGGGCACCCTGAGAGTGCCCAAACATGACCTGGGCACCCTGAGAGGGGCCAAAGCTGCCCTGGGCACCCTGATCTCTGTTCATCTGAGCAGTGAGTTCCTCCTGGGCCATGCCTGCTGAGCACAAACATGGACACAAAGCTCCTCTGAACTCCTGAGCTGAATTTTGGCAGGGCTGGGCCTGGGGGAGGGCAGGGAATGCTCTGTGTCCCAGGCAAGGGCATCACACAAATGGGATGGAGCAGCAGCAACACAGGGAGGGAAATGTTCCCAGCCTGAAGCTCAGAATCCAAGAGAAAAAGAGAAATATTCCTACATCCAACCTGCTGGGAAGCCTGGGACACTGGGACCTGGAGCTGGCACCTACAAACAGACAGGAAGGGGAAATTCCTGAATTAAATTCTCTTTAGTCTTAGGCCTGAGACTGAATTCTGAAGTGAAATAAGTCAATTAAACAGAGTTCAAAGTATTTATCCTGTCTTAGCCTAAATCAGTTTTAATAACAGGTTTGTGTGCCAAGGGTTTAATGGCTTCAGCAAAAATATCTCCAATGTACCAGATGAAATAACTCCGTGTAGGAGCCCTACAAACTCCAACCCAGCTTCTAATAATAAACTGTTTCAGGCTTTCATTTTCTAAATTGTTCTGTGTCCTCTGGAGAGGTTCCCTTGAACCTGCTGCATAATGAGAGATTGCAATAAATCTTGTCAAACCAGACAAACACCACGAAATTTTAATTTTACTTTTAAATTGCAGCTGAGTGCTCCAGTGGATGTTATTTTTTGGTAACTGCCACAGAACTAAGGTGGAGGAGCTTGCTTATTTTTAACAGGAGAGTGTTATTGTCTCCATGTGTTAAAATATTTAGTTGTCTATAAAAAATTCAACCTTTATAGATGCAGAGTTGGATTTGCTTCCCCTGCTGTAGCTCTGGCCAGTAAAGGAAAGAAAATCCAGGAGATAAGGGGGAAAATGCAATAATTGGAAGGGATGCTTTACCCTCGTGGTAAGAGAGGCTTTTTTTTCAATATGGAAAATTTTCTGCACCAAAAATCAGATTTTCAGCATGGAAAATCCTTCCACACCCATCCCACCATGGCTAAAGCTTGGCAGGGGGCTGAGAAGTAAAATTCCTTTTGTTGTTAAACCACACACCACAAACCCCCCAGATTGTTGGGATTTGTCAGAAATGGGAATTTTGGTGCTGTTGCCCCATTTCTGCTGAGGGGAGATGGCAGAGCACTGAGCAATCTGCAGGGTCAGGGCTCTGTGCATGCCCTGTCCTGAGCACATGGAGCTGAACATGGGGGACAAAGCAGTAAAAATGGGGGACAAAGCAGGAAAAATGGGGGGAAATGGAGTTAAAATGGGGGACAGTGGAGTTAAAATGGGAGGAAATGGAGTTAAAATGGGGGACAATGGAGTTAAAATGGGGGGAAATGGAGTAAAAATGGGGGACAGTGGAGTAAAAATGGGGGGAAATGGAGTTAAAATGGGATATAGTGGAGTTAAAATGGGGGAAAATGGAGTTAAAATGGGGGGAAATGGAGTTAAAATGGGGGACAGTGGAGTTAAAATGGGGGAAAATGGAGTTAAAATGGGGGACAAAGCAGTAAAAATGGGGGGAAATGGAGTTAAAATGGGGGGAAATGGAGTAAAAATGGGGGACAGTGGAGTTAAAATGGGGGAAAATGGAGTTAAAATGGGGGACAGTGGAGTAAAAATGGGGGAAAATGGAGTTAAAATGGGGGACAGTGGAGTTAAAATGGGGGAAATGGAGTTAAAATGGGGGGAAATGGAGTAAAAATGGGGGGAAATGGAGTAAAAATGGGGGACAGTGGAGTAAAAATGGGGGAAAATGGAGTTAAAATGGGGGACAGTGGAGTTTAAATGGGGGAAATGGAGTTAAAATGGGGGACAGTGGAGTAAAAATGGGGGATAATGGGGTTAAAATGGGGGGAAATGGAGTAAAAATGGGGGATAGTGGAGTTAAAATGGGGGATAATGGGGTTAAAATGGGGGGAAATGGAGTAAAAATGGGGGGAAATGGAGTTAAAATGGGGGATAGTGGAGTAAAAATGAGGAACAATGCAGTAAAAATGGGGGAAATGGAGTTAAAATGAGGGACAGTGGAGTTAAAATGGGGGACAATGGAACTGAAAATGGGGGACAATGGAGTTAAAATGGGGGACAATGGAACTGAAAATGGGGGACAATGGAGTTAAAATGAGGGACAATGCCCTCCCTTGGAGCCCACCAGGATGCAGAGGGCATCCTCCTCCTCCTCCTCCTCCTCCTCTGCTCTGCTCTAGGAATCCCCTGTGTGGTTCCCCATGGAATAAGGGGCTGCAGCCATGCCCCAGCCCCTCTGCCCCCCAAGCATTTCCATATTTTTATTGTTTTCATTGTTTTTGTGCAGGATTTGGAGATGAACTGATTCCACCCCCAGTGTGACAGTGACTGCCTGTGATGCTGCTGCTGTTGCCATGGTGACTGTCCCTGCTCTGGGGACCCCAAAATCCCCAGCAGCCCCCCCAGCACCCTGTGCTGCACAAGGATCCCATTTCCCCTCCATTGCCACAGCAGGAGCTCACCTGTGCCCCAGCCCTGCTGTCCCTCTGCCCCAGCCCTGCTCCCTGGCTCTGCTCCAGCTGCTTCCTAGAAAGGTGAAACCAAAGCTGCTGGGGCTGGCACAGGGGATCCCTGCAGGGCCCAGGGGACAGGGACACCCCCAAGGCCACCAGAGCCACCTGGGCAACCTGGAGAAACCATTCTGAGCTTGAACTGGCACAGCCTGGCTGTCTGCAGGGTGAGGAAAGCTGGTGAAATATTCCACAAGAAACAGCTTTTCTTCAAGAAAACCAAACAACCAAGCACAACTTGGGTTTGTGTTTGCACTTAAGGGACCTTTCATTCAGTCACCTGAGCTCCCCTGGCTGTGCTGGGGATGCTGAGGCCACTCCAGAGCATCTCTGTGGGCAGGGAAAGGAGAAATGCTGGAATGGTTACACTGGAGAGGAGACTGAGCTGGGCAGGACAGGGACAGGCACAGGCAGGGACAGGCAGGGACACTGCAGGCAGGACAGAAGGACAGTTTGGGACAGTTTGGGACAGGCAGGGCCACTGCAGGCAGGACAGAAGGACAGACAGGGACACTGCAGGAAGGGCAGAAGGACAGACAGGGACACTGCAGGCAGGACAGAAGGACAGGCAGGGCCTGGGCCAGGCTGCAGCAGCTCCATCCCAGGCCCTGCCCAGCCCAGCTCCCATCTCTGAGCTGAGTCAAGGCTGTAGAGACAACTCAGTACAAAACACAAAGAGCAGATCCCATCTGCAGGGGCTGATCCCCATCCTCACAGCCCAGGAGAGCCAGCCCCGTGCCAGGACAGAGCTCCAGAGCCTGCCAGGACCATCCCAGAGCTCCAGATCCTGCCAGGACCATCCCAGAGCTCCAGATCCTGCCAGGACAGAGCTCCAGAGCCTGCCAGGACCATCCTAGAGCCTGCCAGGATCATCCCAGAGCTCCAGACCCTGCCAGGACCATCCCAGAGCTCCAGATCCTGCCAGGACCATCCTGGAGCCTGCCAGGATCATCCCAGAGCTCCAGACCCTGCCAGGATCATTCCAGAGCTCCAGATCCTGCCAGGACCATCCCAGAACACCAGACCCTGCCAGGACAGAGCTCCAGAGCCTACCAGGACCATCCCAGAGCTCCAGATCCTGCCAGGATCATTCCAGAGCTCCAGATCCTGCCAGGATCATCCCAGAGCTCCAGATCCTGCCAGGATCATTCCAGATCCTGCCAGGATCATTCCAGAGCTCCAGATCCTGCCAGGACCATCCCAGAGCTCCAGGGCATCTCACTGAGGAGCTGCTGACAGAACCAGCTCCGGTGCTGCTCTCTCTGAAGTCACCATATGAGGAGGAAGTGAAACATTTGCATGAGCTAAAAATGTTTTCCTGTGCTGTGTGAGGCTGTGGAGCTGCAGCACGCCCCCTCTGCACCCTCCTCAGCACAGAAACCTCCTCTCCTGCCTGGATCATTCCTATTTGTGCTCCCAATCCCCAGGCCTGAGTCACAGCAGAACAGAACAGCCTTTCTTTGCAAAAATATATTTCCCCAACACGGGCAGTTACAGGATGTGCCCGACTCCACGAGCTCCCTGAAAGGAATTATGAAATCTGGAGTTAGGATTAGGATGCCCTCATTCCTAATTCTCACTGGCAGGCAGGCCTTGACCTCCAGCTCCTGCTCTCAAGCTCAGCTGACAGCACTCAGCAAACCCAGCAGGATGTGGCTGCTGGCAGCAGCTGAAGTGAAAACAACCCCAGGATTTGTCAGAGGCTGCTGCTCAGGAGGGAATTCGGAGATGTGACAGGGCCTGGGGTCACTGTGCTGCTCCCTGGGGTGGTGACAGCCCTTCCCCAGCCCTGCCCCAGCCTGGCTCTCCCTGCACACTGAATTGTGGCACTCCCTGGCTCAGCAGCAGTGCTGCAGGGCTGTTTGCTGCAGGATGTGCTGCTGGCCTGAGCTCCCAGAGAGATCTGGGCCTCCCTCCCAGCTCCTCTTAAATGAATATTTAAACCCCTGGAAAGCCCAGGATTGATTCCTGGGTCAGTCTGTGCTGCTGTGGTTGTTATTGCAGCAGCAGATGGAGGGAGCATCCCTTCCTGCTCAGGCAGGCTCCTGCAGAATCTCCTTTTCCAGCCTGATGCTGCTCCCCTGCTCCTCTCCTCAGCCCTGGGCTGAGCCCAGTCCTGCATTCCTCAGCCCTGTGGGATCCCAGCCTCAGCTCCAGCCACTCCTGATGGATCTGTCCTTCCTGAGCTGCTGCCTTTCCCCAGCCTGCTGAAGCAATGAGGATTTTAGGATATTACAGCCAGATCCATTTCATTTCCCAAGACAAAAGGTTTCCCACTAATTTGTGCTCCCCTCCCTCCTCACTCTCATCCTGTTTCAGCCTCATGTGAAGACCACAAAAGCAGGGGACTGAAGGCAGGGTGAGGTGCTTTGTGTTGGATGCTGCTGTGTTTAATTGCCTGCATCCCAGGGATCAAAGAGGCTGCAGTGGGAAATCCAGGAGGCAGCAAGCAAGGCTCAGGGTAACTTGATGGCTGACTTTCTGCTCATTAACCCAATTCCTTTGAACTCAAGCAGGAGATGCAGTAACACATCACTGGCAAGCACCTCCAAGGGATGCCAAAAGGGATGAGCTGGAGAGGGATGAGCTGATGATGCTGGAACTTCCCAGACTACACAGAGGAAAATTTCCTTCCTACATGGAGTGCTGATCCCTGTCAGTCTGTCCAAGAGGCTGCTGACATGGGAATCTCACACCATCCCTGCATTGCTGGCACTCCTTTGCACCCCCTCCTCTTTCCTTGGAAGAGAGTTTGTGAATTTGATAATTTATTCAATTTATTATTATTATTAATATATTAAATTTATTATTCTTAATAATATATTAAAATAATAATAATAATAATAATAATAATAATAATAATAATAATAATAATAATAATACTACAAAAAGGCTGGAGAGGAGCACTTCACAAGGCCCTGAAGAGACAGGACAAGGGGGAACGAGTTCCCACTCCCAGAGAGCAGGGATAGATGGATGTTGGGCAGGAATTGTTCCCTGTGAGGATGGTGATCTGCCCTGGCACAGGGTGCCCAGAGCAGCTGTGGCTGCCCCTGGATCCCTGGCAGTGCCCAAGGCTTGGAGAAATCTGGAGTAGTGGAAGGTGTCCCTGCCATGACAGGGGGTGGAATTGATCCTTAAGGTCCCTTCCCACTCAAACCATTCCAACAGCTGCTCCAAAGTGATTTCTGAATCACTGCAGAGCTGCCCCCACTGCTCTCTGTGCCTCAGAGGGAGCACCTGGCACTGGGATTGTGCAGGAGCCTCCTCCCTGTCCCACCGTCCCTGTGTCCCTCTGGGCTGAGCTGTGTCACACAGACAGCAGGAGCCCACGGTGGTGACACAACTGTCCTGCATGCTGGGAAAAGAAATGGCACCAGGAATTGGTCTTCAAGTCCAAGATAATTTAATTATGGAATCCCAGAGTGGTTTAGGTTGAAAGGCACCTCAAAAATCATCCATTCCACACCATGCTGTGAGCAGGGACACTTTCCACTGTCCCAGGCTGCTCCAAGCCCTGTCCAGCCTGACCTGAGACACTTCCAGATGGGAAATTGTCACTTGTGACCGTGTTCACAGGGGTCTGAGGATGGGGGAAGAGATGAGGATCTGACTCCATGGTTCAGAAGGCTGATTTATTATTTTATGATATATATTACATTAAAACTATACTAAAAGAATAGAAGAAAGGATTTCATCAGAAGGCTGGCTAAGAATAGAAAAAGAAAGAATGATAACAAAGGCTTGTGGCTCGGACAGAGAGTCTGAGCCAGCTGACTGTGATTGGCCATTAATTAGAAACAACCACATGAGACCAATCCCAGATGCACCTGTTGCATTCCACAGCAGCAGATAACCATTGGTTACATTTTGTTCCTGAGGCCTCTCAGCTTCTCAGCAGGAAAAATCCCAAGGAAAGGATTTTTCATTAAAGATGTCTGTGATGGTCACTTGGCAGGACCTGCCCTGGAGCTGCAGGCTGAGAGCTGGCCTGGCTCACTCACATTGGATCATGGCTCACTCACATTTGGCCAGTCTGGGATGTCAGTGGGAAGGGTGCACGCAGGAAGGTGTGGCTGGATAAATGCATTTTCCTTTCAACCACTCTGCATTAAAACTCCTCTTTATTTCCCTGTTTGAAGTTCACGACTCGGCCAAACCAGCAGAGCTGCTCTGCACAATCCCCTGGGCACACTGAGGGCAGGGCAGAGCCCACCCCCCAATCCAGCACCTGCAGGGCCAGGCCAGCACAGAAACACAGAACAGCCAGGGCTCATTGGCACTGAGGGTGCCCCAGCCCTGCAGAAAGGGCACTCACACTTCAGGGCTCTCATTTGCTTCTTTCCTCACCTTCATTTCATCACCTGCCACCTCTTCCTTGCTCGTTGCCTCTGTTTAAGAATTTATTCAGGCCCTGCTTGAACATCCCCTGTGCTTTGCTTGCAGGGATTGCAGAGACTGACCTGGGACTTGATGCAGATTTAGGGATATTCCAGCTGGGCAAGTACCTTGAAAAACAAGGAGGACAACAGGGGAAACAAGGGAACCCAGCCCATGAGGGCAGTGCCAGCAGGGCCTGGGTGCAGCAGGGCACACCTCAAAGGAGCCAGGGTGAGGCTGTCACCCCACAGAGCTCCAGGCAGGTCCCTCACTCACTGAATCCCACCCCACACACCTGTCCAGACACAGAGAACTCCAGGTGAAATAACAAAGCCCATGGGAAGGCTCAGACTAAAGAAACTTTCCCAGGAAGAGCTCCCAGCAAGGGGTGGGAAAGGCACAAAGGGACCAAAGCTGTGCTGAGAAAAGAATTTATCCAGAGCCAGCTGCACTGGCAGAGCCTTTTGGAGAGGGGGAGAGAGATGTGGGGTTCAACACCTCAAAGGGCAGAGGAGATGGGTGAGAGGTGGGTCCAGAGGGGTGGATGTTCTTCACAGCACCACAGCTCCAAGCCTCCCTCTCCCCTGACATTTACACCTGCTAAGTCCCTTGGAATCCCAGCCTGGACACCCAGACCCTGTCAGATCTGTGCTCTGAGGAGAGGAGATAAGCTGTGAGTGACAGGATCTTCAAAACTGCAGCAAGCCCAGGCCTAACGGCCAGGAATTGAGTTGAACCCCTGGGAATTCACCCTGAGACTGCCCCAAAAGTCAAGGGCAGCTCCAAGGCTGCTCCCAGGAATCTGCAGTGGATTCACAGCCTGGGACAGGAGCTGACCTTTATTAAGTGCACAGGAAAGTCAAGAACCTTCCCCTGGAAAGTTTATGGTTAAAAATAAGCTCTTGGTAAAAAACCACGAAGCTGATGCACACCTAACCTCTGTCACCCCAAACTTCCTCTGCTGGTGGTTGATATTTGGGACTGAAGGCAGAAATAGAACTCTGCCTTCTGAAAACAGAGGTGCATTTCAGCCTGGTTCCCTCTGCTGTCCCCACTCCACCCCAAATCTCAAAGAGAGGGAGAGCATTAATAAATAAATGAAAGCAAAATTATTTACTTTTGCCAGGACACCTGAATAAAGCCCTGTCTGGGGGAGGCAGATCAAACCCAGCCCCTGGCTCTGCCTGGCTCCTGCCACACCAGGATTTGTGGATTTCTCTGCACTGACCAAGGAATGCAAATGCACCAACTCCTCCCTGGGAACTCCAGTGGGAGGAGGAACCAGCTGCTGTGCCAGGGGTGGTTTGGAAAAGAAAAGGACCCAATCCCCAGGCAAGGTGGTTTCACCCATCCCCTGCTGCTGGGGAGCAAAACAAATCCAACCCCAGCCTGCCCTGTGCCTTTTCCAGACCTGCATCTGACCCCTCCTCTCCTGGCTCAAGCCCACCCCTGCCCCAGCACTGAAGGTGTTTTTCTCTGGGTTAACAAGGTTTGCAGCTGGAGTGAATTGATTTCCAAGCTTCCCAGGCTCCTGGTGTGAGCAGCCCCTGACAGCCAAGGGGGGTCATGGGGGTGTCTGTGGCGTCCTGCACATCCCCAGGTGTTCCCTGCACAGTTTTGCTGTCCCAGAGAGGCTCAGGGACCTCCCCAGCAGTGACAGCAGAGCAGAGCAGGGGTAGGACAGAGGAGCACCAAACCCCTCAGGGATATCCTTCCTGCCTGCAGCCAAGCATGGCTGAATCCTTCAACCAAACCTGAGTTGCCTGACCAGGAACAATCAGAGCAAGCAGAGAAGCCCTTGGAAACCAAGGAGACAAGCAGAGAGCTTTTATCCTTTTGACTTTTAGCAAGCCAAGCACACCAGAGCCCAGAACTGGGTCAGTGGTGGCCATGCTGCCCTTTCCCACCCTATTTTTAGCTCCAGCTCCAACCACAACACAGCATTGCCACGAGCTGCAGGAGATGTGTGATCACAGCTGACATCAGGCTTGCATCACCCTCCAGGAGGGACCCAGGATCCCTGGCAGTTCATGGACACTGGGCCAGCAGCACTGACCCCTCTGTGCTCAGTCATTTATTCTGCTGCTGTTCTCCACAGAAACATGAACAAAATCCACCTCTAATCCTGATCATGGAATGGTTTGGGTGGGAAGGGACCTCAGAGCCCATCCAGTGCCATGGCAGGGACACCTTCCACTATCCCTGGCTGCTCCAAGCCCCAGTGTCCAACCTGGCCTTGGACACTGCCAGGGATCCAGGGGCAGCCCCAGCTGCTCTGGGCACCCTGTGCCAGGGCCTGCCCACCCTCCCAGGGAACAATTCCCAATTCCCAATATCCCATCCAGCCCTGCCCTCTGGCAGTGGGAGCCATTCCCTGGGTCCTGTCTCTCCATCCCTTGTCCCCAGTCCCTCTCCAGCTCTCCTGGAGCCCCTTTAGGGGCTCTGAGCTCTTCCTGGTGCCTCCTCCAGGCTGAGCACCCCCAGCTCTGCCAGGCTGGCTCCAGAGCAGAGGGGCTCCAGCCCTTGGAGGATATTTGTGGTCTCATCTGGACTTGCTCTAACTTTTTAATTGCATCTCTCAAGTCTTCCTGGTTTTCCTCTTCACCAATTCATTTAGAGGAAGGTTTGGATGTTCCTTCTCACTCCCCAGTGCCCTGCACTGCTGTGGTTGGGGAGAACTGGGCTGTGTTTGCTGTGATTTGTGAATTTAGGATTGAGTGTGTCCATGGAATGGTAAATTAATCCTACCTTTGAAGAGAATATTATATCCCATCCCTGGCAGTGTCCAAGGGCAGGCTGGATGGGGCTGGGACAGTGAGAGGTGTCCCTGCCATGGCAAGGGTGGCACTGGGTGAGCTTTAAGGTCCCTCCCAAACCAAACCTTTCCATGGTTCTGTAATTCCATGAATATCAGCATGCAGGAATCCTCTGAGCCCATGGATAAGGGATCACCTGCAATGTTCTTTCCTGGTGGCTGTGAATCCTCCTGGGCTCACACCCCAGTGACACAGAGCAGGCTGTGTTTCCATGCCAGCCTGAATTCCCTGACCTCAAATCCAAACACAATTCCTCAGCACATGGATAAAAATGCATCCTCCCAGGGGGAATTCCTCCCCAGTCAATCTCCCATCCATCCCTGCCCTCTGGCAGTGGCAGCCATCCCCTGGGTCCTGCCAACCCAAATCCCTCCAGCCCAGCTGAGCAGGGTCAGAGCTGCTGCCCTGGCCAGGGCTGGGTCAGGAGCACCAGGGTCACTCTGAGGAGCAGATTTGTCCCTGGGAGGATGAGGCAGCCCTGGCAGTGCCTCTAAAGGAGGTGGAGCAGTTTGGGGTGTAACCCCAAAGGCATCAATCACAGCAGGTGCCTCAGATTCCATGAACACAAAGCCTTTTCCAGCTTATTCAAAGTAAATAATGCAGCCACAGCCTAGACAGGAACAGCAGTGATGAGCCAGCCTTGCTCACCTCAGTGTGTCACCAAGGTCTGTCACTGCCACCACTCCTCATGTGTGCCACAGGGCTCCCCAGGCTGGCACTGACCAGGCCTGTTTGGCTGCTGGGGCTGCTCAGGCTGGCACTGTTGGTTGTTGTTTGTTCTGGAGCAAAGGAGGCTCAGGAGGGCCCTTGTGGCTCTGCACAGCTCCTGCCAGGAGGGGACAGCCGGGGGGACAGGGACAGGAGGAGGGGAATGGCCTCAGGCTGAGCTGGGGAGGCTCAGGGTGGATTTGGGGGAAATTCCTGCATGGAAAGGGTTCTCCAGCCATGGCACAGCTGCCCAGGGCAGGCTCAGGGGGGATTCCTCATCCCTGGAGGGGTTTAAAAGCCCTGTGGATGTGGCACTTGGAGAGAGGGGACAGTGGTGGCCCTGGCAGAGCTGGGGGAATGGCTGCACTCAACCTCAGAGGGCTTTTCCAACCCTGATTGTTGGGGAAGATGAAACAGGAAAGCCTTATAAATATGATTGTCTGGCAAAAGATTTTGAGAATATGGAAACTATAAGTGAGATTGAAATGAAAGCAAGCTTTGAGATCCCTCAGTTACTGAACAATGGGAAAACAATGGTGTGGCCAGCTGAAGGTGATCCCCTTGTGATGGAACAACACCCTCTGCCTGCAGACAGGCCCAAGGGTCAGAGCAGACCCTGCCAGCTTGGCAGAAGGGGCCCAAAGAGGAGTTTTTAGGGTTTAAAATGTAACACAGTATGGTAATGTAATGATTCTTATAGGCTGTATGGAAATGCTGTAGGATTTGTATATTGGACTAGATTGGTCAGTGAGAATTGGAATATTCAACACAGAAGAAGATTTATTGTATTGGAACGGGAACCTTGCTCTCTTACCTCTTACCCTTTTTACTCTCTCCCCCTCTCTTCTCTCAGCCCTGCTCTGAGCTGTGGCTGGCAGCTCCCAGCAGGTTCCTGCACCCAGGCCCTTTGCAATGAACCCCAAGTTCCAGCCCTGGCTGCAGAGATCTCTCATCTCCGTCCATCCTGACCGTGCAACCCCCTTCAATCCCACACCTGATGATTTTATTGCTGTGTGCTGAGACCCCTCAGGCTGAAGCCCCAGCACTGAGCCCTCCCCCTGCAGCTCCTCAGGTCCCTCCCAGCAGTGGGAGATGTGTCACTGTCACTGGGAGGTGACACATCCAGCACCTCCTGCTGCAGGGCTGTGAGCCACACCAGGCACTCCCTGAGTCACCCAGGTGTGAGGGCTGCACCAGCTCAGCTCCCTCCAAAGCTCCCTCTCTCCCAAATTCTGTTTTCTGCCCTGTTCCAAGCTCATCCTGCTCCTTTCTCTGTCCTTCAGGACTCTCCTGGCCAATCTGCAGGGTACAGCACTACTGGAGCTGTCAGTGAGGCACAAGAGGACATTTAACATCCAAAAATCCCCACAGAATTCCTTATTATAAAGCAAAAATTCATTCCAGCCCTGAGGAGCAGCTGGGCAAACCCTCACACTGCAAATGTTCAACTCAGGCAAAGGCAGGCAGGGATGAAGGCTCTGGAAGTGGCTCCCTTATCCCACCTGGCCCAACGTGGGACCTGCTCAGCTGCTGGAGACATCTCCTGCCCTGCTCTGAAGGTGGATGTGGGATGAAGGTCCTGAGCACAGAGCTGTGGTGGCATTTCAGACACTCCTAGTCCCCAGCTATCACTGCAGAGGGGCAGGAGGCTCCTGGAGCTCCCACCTGCAGCCCTGAGCAGGTTCCTGACACACCAAAGGGATCTAAAAATCACCTCCCCTGGTACTTGAACTCCACACAAGCCATGCCTGCTGGGGATGCACCTCGTGTTCCCTGGCTCTGGAAAACAGGATCCTGTCCTGCCTCACTCTCCAGCTGATGTTGAGCCAGGCAAAACACAGCATGTGCTGGTCTTTGAGGTGACAAATTCATGAGTAAGTGTTTTAATCACCCATTTTATTCTCTTCAAAAGTTCCTGGGAAGGAAATGTCACTGTCTGAGTTTGGATGTGAACACCAAGCCCAAGGGTGTGTGTGGGGCTGGAAAGTTTGCAGCAGCCCAGGGTCACTGGGTTCCAGCACCAAAAGAGCTTTGCTTTCCTCTTTTCCACATTAAAAAAAGGCAAAGGATCCACTCAGCAGATCCTGCACGTGGCTGGAGGCTCCACAAAAACATCTTTAATGCTTCCATGAAGAGCATCCCATGAGATGTTCTTGAGAGGAGGAAGGACTACACTGAGCTTTCCCAAAAAATAAATAACCCCCAAAAAATAAATAACCCCCCAAAATAAATAACCCCAAAAATAAATAACCCCCCAAAAATAAATAACCCCCAAAATAAATAACCCCCAAAATAAATAACCCCAAAAAATAAATAACCCCAAAGAATCACTCCCAACACTCCTGCCCTGTCCCTCAGCACCTTTTCCATGTGGGATAATTCTTGGAGGGCTGAGGAAGCATTGAGGCAGTGACTGCCCAGGGGCTGGGGATGCTGAAACCCCCTGGATGGCTGAAGATTTCAGGGCTTGTCTCTTTAATCAAAACAAGCCATTTTCACAAAAAAGCCTCCCAGAGAATGATCTTTACTACCTCTCTCCCTGACTGTCAACTCTCAGGCTACAGCAGCCACATAAAGCCCTGTTTCCCTGGGAAACCAAGCTAAAAATAGCAGGGCTGGCTGGGGAGGCTGGGCTGGGGTTTGGAGATGGCAGCTGGAGATGGCACCAACCCAAAGATGGACGGGGTCCAGTGTCCCCCTGCTGCCCCTGGTGCTCAGGGCCCCCAGGACATCCCTGCAGGTGGAGAAGGATCCTCCAGCCTGGGCAGGGAGAGCTCAGCTGCCCTGGGGATGCAGCAGGACTGGGATCCATCCCTTGGAAGCCCCAGGCTGGGCTGGTCACAGACCTGTCCCCATGGCATGGAGAGGTGACAGCCCAGACCCTGCTGCACCCACAGCTCAGCTGCTGCTCCCATCAGCAGCTCTGTGAGGGCAGGAGCAAAGGAACAGCTCCTGAGCCAGGGCTGGGGGACAGGGGGGGCTAAGGAGAGGCTGCCAGAGCAGCTGGGGCTGCCCTGGACCCCAAGGCCAGGCTGGACACTGGGGCTGGAGCCATCTGGGACAGTGGAGGTGTCCCTGCCATGGCAGGGGTGGCACTGGAGGGGTTTAAGGTCCCTTTCCAACCCAAACCATTCCCTGAGCCATGCTCAGCACAGGTGGGGCTGTTTTATTTTATTGCTTGGCTGCTCTCCCCCTGTGCATGAAGGAAACCTCAGAGTCAGAGTGTCCATCCCTGCAGACACAAACTCAGGGTGCAGGAAGGGTCCCCAGGGCCTGGTGCAAACTGGGATTGCTGGGAGGGAGCCTGGCCCCTGAACATTGCCAGGAGTGGCCACATTTCTCTTCACAGAGAAAAACAAGGCACAATTCTTCCCAAAAATATTTCTATATTTCACATTCTCTGAACCTCAGAAAAAAGAAAAACAATTTTTTATCTCATTTGCTGTACCTACATTTGTGCAAAAATAAAACACAATATAGATATTATTTACCCAAAATAATAATGTTTTGTTTCCTTGGCCTATCCAGGCCAAGTGTGTGTGTGTGCATCAGGACTGTCAAATGACAGCCACAAAATTATGCAAAATTAAATGCTTAACAAATTCAAGTTAAATATAATAAATAATATTATATGATATTATATTATATGATATAATAATATATAATATAATATAATATAATATAATATAATATAATATAATATGATATGATATGATATGATATGATATGATATGATATAATATAATATAATATAATATAATATAATATAATATAATATAATATAATATAATATAATATAATATAATATATAAATAGAACATATATATTATATAAAAATATATGTTATATATAAATATAATATATAAAATTATATAATATATTATATATATTATAATATATAATAGATAATACATTATATATTATTATATATATTATATTATTATATTATTATATATATAATATATGATATATTATATTGTATATATTATAATATAATATAATAATAAATAATATAATATAATATAATATAATATAATATAATATAATATAATATAATATATGCATATATAATAAATGAATATAGATAATATAAAAATATAATAAAGAAATTAATTAACCTTCTAATATTAATAAAATCCTCCTCATCATTCCTCCTAAGAATCCTATACAGGAGGGTGGCACAGGGTGGAGCCACCCCTGTAAATCTCCCACAAATGCCCTTCAGGCTGCCAGCAGAGCCCAGGCTGGGGTGATGCACAATGAAAAACACCTTTCCTTCCCCAGGATCAGCTCCTGTGAGCTCACACAAGGAAAAGCAGGAAGGGGAAAAAGGAATCATCCTTTGTGTATTAAATTCAGTCTAATTACTGGGTGTAATTAGTCAGCTGGCTTCACCTCAGCCTTGCCACGTAAGGGCCCATGAATCACAGCTCTGTTCCAGGATGGATGGGGCCATTTGGATGGAAAATGCTTTATGCAAGGCACCCTGTGGCCTGGGAATATTCATGTACACCACGGAGGTGGATGAGGTGAAATGGAAGCAGAGGAGGAGGTAGGACACAAGCCCTGCTCAGTGTCTGCAGCTGAGGAGCTGAGGAACAGGCTCTGGGTGCTCTGTGAGGTGGCATCAGCCACTGCAGCTCAGCTGGGACACCTGGACATGGTGGCACTGAAATCCACTGACTGTCACCAAGATTCTCTGAACAACACTCTTGTGGTTTCCTTCCCCTGCTTGTCCTTCTAAATATTCTGTTACTGTTCCCAGATGAGCTCCCATGGACACAGCCCTGCACAGACAATATTCCTCTCTGTGATCCCACCTCCTCCCAGTGAGCCCCATTTTGTGGCAGGAGCTCCTCCAGTCCATTCCAGTTTCCTCCTGTGCTTTGGGAGGGATGGGGCTGAGGAGTTTCATGCTTGGGAGCAGCACCCACATCCCAAATTCCCTGGGGAGGCACCAACCCCACTCCAAAGGCTCCAAACTCCCTTGGCAAAGCTCAGGCACCACCTGGGAGTTACCCCAGCTGGAGGGGACACTGTGGCCATGCACTGAGGGGACACCAGGGGTGAATTCCTGCTCCCAAAGCAGCACTGAGCTGTGCCCATGTTTGTGCTCCTCACTTAGAGGAGAACTGAACATTCCTTCCAGCCTCATTTGGAGCCAGAGACTGAATGAATTTCCACAGATCCTGAATGGTTTTACAGTGGTGTGATGGTGTTCATGGGGGTTTTGTTGAGGGAAGAGATGAGGATCTGACTCTGTTTCAGAAGGCTGATTTATTATTTTATGATATATATTACATTAAAACTATACTAAAAGAATAGTAGAAAAGGTTTTCTTCAGAATGCTAGCCAAGCTAAGAATAGAAAGGAATGATAACAAAGGTTTGTGGCTTGGGCTCTGTGTCCAAGCCAGCTGAGTGTGATTGGGCATTAATTAGAAACAACCACATGAGACCAATCCCAGATCCCCCTGTTGCATTCCACAGCAGCAGATAACCATTGGTTACATTTTGTTCCTGAGGCCTCTCAGCTTCTCAGGAGGAAAAATCCTAAGGAGAGGATTTTCCATAAAAGATGTCTGTGACACAGTGGGGCTGATTCCCCCTTGTGCTGCCTCCTCCATGGTTTCTGTCACCTCTGTGGGGACAGCACAGAGCAAAGTCCTGCCCTGGGAAGGGAGCACAGGGCAGGAACCCCAGAGCTGCTGGGAGAGGGTGGCAAATGTTCCCTCAGCACCTCCATCCGTGGGCAGCCTGGGGAAACAACCCCCAGTGCAAGAGAAAACAGGAATTTTCTGTTTGCTGAGAAACCAGGAATTATCTGAATTATCTGGGGAATTATCTGAACAGCTGCCCAGGGCAGGGCTGGAGTCCCCACCCATGGAGGGGTTAAAAGCCCTGTGGATGTGGCACTTGGGGACAGGGGTCAGTGGTGGGGAACAGCTGGACTCAGACCTTAGAGGGCTTTTCCAGCCTGAGTCTGTGATCCTATGGACTGCAGGAAGCTGAGTTTGTTATTTACACCTAAGCCCAGGGCTTTGCTCTAATAACACAGTTCTGGGGTGGCAGGAAATGCAGAAGAAAGGAGGCAAAGTTTATTTTATGCATTTTTATCCATGTGCTGAGGAATTGTGTTTGGATTTGAGGTCAGGGAATTCAGGCTGGCATGGAAACACAGCCTGCTCTGTGTCACTGGGGTGTGAGCCCAGGAGGATTCACAGCCACCAGGAAAGAACATTGCAGGTGTGATCCCTTATCCATGGGCTCAGAGGATTCCTGCATGCTGATATTCATGGAATTACAGAACCATGGAAAGGTTTGGTTTGGGAGGGACCTTAAAGCTCACCCAGTGCCACCCTTGCCATGGCAGGGACACCTCTCACTGTCCCAGCCCCATCCAGCCTGCCCTTGGACACTGCCAGGGATGGGACATGATATTCTCTTCAAAGGTAGGATTAATTTACCATTCCATGGACACACTCAATCCTAAATTCACAAATCACAGCAAACACAGCCCAGTTCCCCCCAACCACAGCAGTGCAGGGCACTGGGGAGTGAGAAGGAACATCCAAGCCTAAACTGGTGAAGAGGAAAACCAGGAAGACTTGAGAGATGCAATTAAAAAGTTAGAGCAAGTCCAGATGAGACCATAAATATCCTCCAAGGGCTGGAGCCCCTCTGAGCCAGGCTGGCAGAGCTGGGGGTGCTCACCTGGAGAGGAGAAGCTCCAGGGAGAGCTCAGAGCCCCTTGGAGGGCCTGAAGGGGCTCCAGGAGAGCTGGAGAGGGACTGGGGACAGGGGATGGAGGGACAGGACCCAGGGAATGGCTCCCACTGCCAGAGGGCAGGGATGGATGGGAGATTGGGAATTGGGAATTGTGCCCTGGCACAGGGTGCCCAGAGCAGCTGGGGCTGCCCCTGGATCCCTGGCAGTGCCCAAGAAACACCCTGGGACAGTGGAAGGGGTGGGAATGGATGGGCTTTAAATTCCCTTCCCTCCCTAACCATTCCATGATCCCATGAATATGCAAAATGCTGATGACTTCCCATCCTGCACTGCAAACCCATTTACAACAACCCTACAAAAATGTACCAAAGCAGGTGTAAAGCATTTGTTAAATAAATAATCACCTCTGCTAGAGGATTTCCACCAGAAAAAAAATCATTATGCTCAACACAAGCCTTTGACAACACAGCTCAGACTCTCCAGGAGAGAGCTAAAAGCCTAATTTTCCTGAAAAACAAACAGAAAAATTATCAAAAGATGAAGGCATCCCATGATTTAATGGCATCACTTCAAACAATAGCTCTGCCTGCAGTCAGAGCACGAAGCAGGGAGACCAAAAATGGGAATAATACATCACAAGTGGGGGAGAAAAAGGAAGTCTAAATGATGCAATAAAAAATAAACCATGTCTTTGAGAGGCTCCAGTTAAACAAGCAAGGGACCACGTTGTGCATTCATTATCATTCCAGCAGCAATTCCCTGGAGGCTCCAGCCAGCAGCACTGCAGCACACACCAGAGCAGCAGCAAAGAGCATTTTAAGTAGGTCACCAGTAAATATGATCATGATGGAGCTTTTTTGTTGTTGTTGTTTGTTTGCTGTCAGTCACTGGAGCCCTTGACCGAGGGAAATGCTGGAGAAGGAAAGAACTGATGGAACAGAATTCCAGGGAAACGTGTGGCAGCCTCCTGACAGCAGCTGTGTGCTCCTGGATCAGCACACAGAGCAGCTCCAGGCTCCCAGCATGAACTGGGAGTTCAGGGGAAGGATGAGGACAATGGGGAAATGCAGGCTGGGATTTAGGGCCCAGGGATTTAATGGGATCACAGCATGATCCTCTTTCCTCTCAGTTTCCTTCTCCCACCTCTCAGGAATTTTGTACTGAAAAAATCAACCTCAAATCATCCAGCCCAGTGACTGCCTGGGCAGTCCTATAGTGGGGGAAAGGAAAGGAAATTCAGGAAAGAAAATTTCAAGGAAAGGAAAGGAAATTCAGGAAAGGGAAAAGGGAAGGGAAGGGGAAGGGGAAGGGGAAGGGAAGGGAAGGGAAGGGAAGGGAAGGGAAGGGAAGGGAAGGGAAGGGAAGGGAAGGGAAGGGAAGGGAAGGGAAGGGAAGGGAAGGGAAGGGAAGGAAAGGGAAGGGAAGGAAAGGAAAGGAAAGGAAAGGAAAGGAAAGGAAAGGAAAGGAAAGGAAAGGAAAGGAAAGGAAAGGAAAGGAAAGGAAAGGAAAGGAAAGGAAAGGAAAGGAAAGGAAAGGAAAGGGAAAAGGAAAAGGAAATGAAAAGGGCAAAGGCTCTCAGTCTAACTCCAGCAACAAAGCAGATTTACACAAAATTCGCCTCAGCTCATCCTCAATGCATCTGTTTTCAAAAGAGGGGAAAAAGCAATGTTTAAGCAACAGCTAATCAAAAGTGATTTAAGGATCTGAAGGGCTGAAATGAAGCCAACACATTAAAACCCACCACAAAATTACCATAACTGCACTTATGCAAATCTTTCTTATATTACATCAAAAACCCAACACTGCTTAATTTAGGAATTTGGCAGAGCAAAGGGGAAAGAGGAGAGCCATGGACCAAACACACTCAGAAATGTGGGTTAAAAATGACAACCTGGTGTAGGAGGGTTTGTACAGAGAGCAACACTCCAGGCTCAGTGCATTGAGTTGATCTACTTCAGTTTTACACCAGCAACAGGATTTTTTTCCAGCCTGCTTTACAGCACAAGCTTTAACTTTTAGCTCACAGATTCAGTTCTGTATCTATTGAAAAAAAACAAAATAAAAGCTCTAAAATCTGTCAAGCAATAAATGGTTTTTCCTTATTTTTCCACTACAGCCATGTTTAAATTCTAATTTATTTGACCTCAGCTTCAGAAGGAATTGCTGGGAGCCAGTATTTTTGCCAAATATTTCGTGTCTGATTAAAAGGTCCTCAGACATTTCCAACAAGCTCAGGGTCTTCAGCACATTCAGATTTTATCAGTGAGATCCTCCACACACCCTGAAAAAACCCACCCCAAACCTCCTCTCTAAGCTTAACATTTGAGTTATGTGAAAAATCACTAATTAGAATCACTAAATAGACTGAAGTAATTAACTGGAATGATTTTCTGGGATCCCAATGACTTCTGACAGAGCAGCCACAGAAATGCCTTTTGGAGAACAGCTCAAATCTGAGCTCAGGAGATGCAATGAGCTGAGCCAGAGGAGAATGGGAGGAAAGGAAACTGAAAAAAGCAGTTTTGGCTCTGCTGAAGATGCCACAGAGCAAAAGAGCAGGAGAGCTTTGTTAATCTGTATTTTCATGATACTTTGCTTTATGTAACAATGTAAAAATGGCTGGATCAAATATCTAATACATGAATCAATATCAACATTTAATATTCCCTTGAATATTAAAGAGAAAAAATGTATATTTTCCTTATTATTTCAAACATGATCAACCTACTGATCCCCTTTATTTTATTAAATTTCCATGTCCCTAAAAATATTCAGGCCTTGAAAACCATTGCTGTCCTCATTTTAACAGAAACCCCTTTGGGACTGACCCTGAGAGCTCTCCCCAGACTGAGGGAGTGCAGTTAAAGGCAAAGCTTTTCCTAAGCTTGGCTTAGACTCTGGATTTGGAGCACACCAAGACCTTTACTGGGAAAAATGAGAGCCAAGGTGGGAAACTGTGATATTCACAATTTCTGGAAAAATCCCTTTGCTTAGGATTTTTCTCCTGGGAAGCTGAGAAGCCTCAGAGAAAAGGAAAACAATAATTATCTGATTGTTTCTCCTGGGTTTTGTTCCTTGGGAATGTGTTTGGAGATTGTTCACCCACAGGTGATTGTTTCATTGGTTTCTGCTGTGACTTGTTTTGATTCAATGCCCAGTTGGGGCCAAGCTGTGTCAGGACTCTGGAAAGAGTCACAAATTTTCATTATTATCCTTTTAGCCTTCTGTCTGTATCCTTTCTGTAGTTATTTTTTAATATATATAGTTATATATATATATATATATATATATATATATATATATATATATATATATATAAAATTTTTTTTAATATAATATAGCATTTTACTGTATTATATGAAAATATATAGTATTATAGTATTAAGATATATATTACTATATATGGTATTTTAAAATATAATATAGTATCATAAAACAATAAATTAGCCTTCTGAGAACATGGAGTCAGATTTATCATTCCTTCCTGCAACAGAAGGAATGTAAGTATCTTTTAGCCTTCTGTAAGTATCTTTTCTGTATTCTTTAGTATAGTTTAGTTACTTTTTAAAATATAATATAGTATTTTACTATATTATATTAAAAATATATAGTATTATAGTAGTAATATGTATATTACTATATATAGTATTATATATTACTATGTATATTATATAGAGTATATATATTATGTTACATTATATGATATGATATACATTATTTTATATATAATATATTATATACACTATATATAATATTATATATAATTATATATAATATAGTATATATATAATGTGTATTATATAAATATTACTATATATTATTGTACTATATATACATATAGTATAATGTATATACTCTATATACTCTCTCTCTCTCTCTCTATATATATATATATATAGTATTTTTAATATAATATAGTATCATAAAACAATAAATTAGCCTTCTGAGAACATGGAGTCAGATTTATCATTCCTTCCTGCCACGGAAGGAATGTAAGTATCTTTTAGCCTTCTGTAAGTATCTTTTCTCTATTCTTTAGTATAGTTTAGTTAATTTATAAAATACAATATATATATTATATTAAAAATATATAGTATTATAGTAGTAATATGTATACTACTATATATAGTATTATATAGTACTATATATATTATATAGTGTATATATTATGTTATATTATATTATATTATATTATATTATATTATATACATTATTTTATATATAATAGATTATACACACTATATATAATATTATATATAATTATATATAATATAGTATATATATTATATAAATATTACTATGTAATATTATATTATATATACATATAGTATAATAATAATATATATATTATTATATTACATATACATATAGTATAATATATATACTATATATATTAATTTTTATTTATATATATATATATTTAATTTTTTTTTTATATAATACAGTATAACAAAATAATAAATGAGCCTTCTGAACATGGAGTCAGATTCATCATTCCTCCCTGCCACGGGGCACCACACAAATACAACAGGAACCCAAGGTGGGAAACCCAGCCTGGAGTGTCTCACTGGGAACAAAGGGGCTGCACAACTCCTGGTGATGTTTCAGCATCACCCACGAGGAATTCTGGTGCCTGAGGCTTTGTGAGCAGCTGCTGGTGCTGCCAGCCCAGCCCAGCCCAGCCCAGCCCAGCCCGGCCCAGCCCAGCCCAGCCCGGCCCGGCCCGGCCCAGCCCAGCCCGGCCCAGCCCAGCCCAGCCCAGCCCAGCCCAGCCCAGCCCAGCCCAGCCCAGCCCAGCCCCTCTGCAGCCCGGGGAGGAGGCAGGAGCAGCCTGGGCTGGGATCCCAGCGCTGGGCAGAGGTGCTGAGCACTGAGCTCAGCAGGAGCTGCACAGGCTGGGAGCTTTGTGCTCACACCAAAACCCATCTGTGCCCATCCCCAGGGGCTGTTTGCTGCTCAGGCTGCACACCCAGGGGGGTTCTGTCTCTCCAGGAGCTCCACATCCCTCTGGCTCCAACCTCAACCCCCTCCCCAAACCCCCCCAGCACATCCAGGCTCTCCCGTGTGCCAGGGCAGCTGCTGTGCCAGCCCAGGCTGTGCCAGCCCAGACCCAACCCAAACCATTCTGGGATTGAGCTGGGGGTGCTCACCTGGAGAGGAGACCAGGGGTGACCCCACTGTGGCCTTGCAGGGTCTGAGGGAGCCACAGGAAACCTGGAGAGAGAGGATTTCCAGGGGATGGAGGGACAGGGAATGGCTCCCACTGCCAGAGGGCAGGGATGGATGGGAGATTGGGAATTGGGAATTGTTCCCTGGGAGGGTGGGCAGGCCCTGGCACAGCTGGGGCTGCCCCTGCATCCCTGGCAGTGCCCAAGGCCAGGCTGGAGCACCCTGGACAGTGGGAGGTGTCCCTGCCACCCTGCAGGGCTTTAAGGTCCCTTCCAACCCAAACCATTCTGGGATTTTGGGATGCAGCACAGGATCTGGGGCTGTGTTTTACCATCCAACACTTCTTAGGAGCTGCTTCTGTCAGGTTTTAATGGGGGCAGGGTGATGGTTCATGGAATCACAGAATCATTAAAGCTGGAAAAAACCTTTAAGATCATCAAGTCCAACTGTCAATCCAGCACCCTGCTCATCACTGCAGTGCCACACCCACGGGGTTCCTGAACATTTCCAGGAAAAGCAAAAAGTGTGGATTTGTGTCAAACTTTCCAAGTGTTGAATGAGCACCGAGAGCTGCAGCTCAAGATTGAAAATAATAATTCGTGATAATTTGTGATAATGAGTACACTGAGCAGAGCCCAGAGCCAGATCAGGAAGAGGTTTGTAACACAAGAAACTTCCATTTTCCTGTTCCCACTGCTGAAGGAAATCCCCAGTTCCCAGCACCAACAGGGAAGCTAGATTGGGCAGGGTGGCTGTGGGATGCAGGAATTCCACATCCTCAGGGCTGATCACCTGAATTATTTCTGATCATAAATGTCTCAAAGGGAGGAGGGAGCTGGACAGAGCCTCATAAATGACACGGAAAATGCTGAGGGCTCTAAAAACAAAATTCATATTTAGGGGTCTGAGGCTTCTGAAAGCCTGACAGGAGCAGGAGGAGGAGGAGGAGGAGGAAGAGGAGGATGGCTCTGAGTTTTCTGCTCCAGGACTGGCTCACCTCTCCTGACAGTCTCAATGCTGTTTTTTCCCCCCAAACCACAAAACATCCAGTTCCACCCTCATGTTTTAGCTTGCCCAAGGATGGGGAGGATTCACCTGTTTAACCCAGCAGATGCTTCAGCTGGAGCCAGGGAATGAACTGGGAAATTCAAAGAACTCTGCAAAGGTCAGTGAGAACAAACATCATTTGTACAATATCACACTGGGGTGGTGGCCTGGAGAGCACCTGTGACCCCTGGAGGGGACCTGTGACCACTGGAGGGGACCCTGTGGCCACTGGAGGGGACCTGTGACCACTGGAGGGGACCCTGTGGCCACTGGAGGGGACCTGTGACCCCTGGAGGGGACCTGTGGCCACTGGAGGGAATTTCTGCATCTCTGGGAGCACCCTGGGACATGGGAGAGCCCCTCTGGTCACTCACGAGGATTTTTGGGTCACTGGAGATCTATTTCCCAGGAATTACAGTAACTGAGGAAACCTGGGTGCAAATTCCCAAAGTAATCCAGGATTTTTAAGTGCTCTGGGGAAGATTTCCTGAACACAGAACAATTCCAGGAAACCCCAAGTGACACCATGGGAAGGAATATCAATCTCCTTCAGCACCTCAAGCCCCAAGAACTTCATTTTCACCAAGAGCTCCCTCCCAGGAGGACCCTGGACATGGAGCTTTAGCATCCAGGAGCTGCTCAGAGAAGGGAAAGCACCAAAGTTACACAGGGCTGCTGGAATAAAGGAAAAAAAGGAGTAAAATTGAATCCCCTTTCCAGAGGGTTTTGTACAAAATTGGTGCTGGCACACAACGGTAGCAGGGCACAGGCAGATTAGGGAAGGAAAATTGACCAAAAAAACCTCTCTGGACTCAAAGGAAGATCATGAAACACAATGAATTGTTACTATTTATGTTATCAGACACAAGAATTGACTTTTAGATGCAGAGGCTGGGACTCAAAGAAAGGATTCACACAAACTCATCAGCCTGGGGAGAGCCCAAAGCCCTCCCTGGAGCTCATGGTGTTCTCAGTGTCACAAACCCAGCACTGAGGCGTGGGAAATGGATTTGGAGAAAATTCTTAAAGTCTGATAGAAGGTTGACATAGAATGTATCTGTATGTAAACTTTGAGATAAGAAATGCTGACTTAGAAATGCCATGGAATAGGACAGACATTGTTGAGAGAGAAATGGAACTGGAAACAAGTATCAAAGGATGGTTTTGTACATAAAATTGGATACTTTGGAGAAATAGAACTGTGAAAGATGCATTGTAATAAAATTCATGAAGGGTAATTTGAGATGATTGGCTTTAAGGCATTTCCAGCATGGTGTAGCAAAAGCTGATAAGCTAAGAAACACTTAGAATGTATTGCAATTGAAAATAGTTCCCTTTTGATTGTAATAGTGTGAATTAGAACATGTCTATTGTCTCACCCTGAGACTGAAAATGGAATAAAGTTTTTAAGACACCTCTCAGTTGCCCCATCTCTGGGTCAGAAAAAGGTTTAATCCAACACTGAGGAAACAAATCTATTTTTCCATATCAGGAACACATTGAGAAGTGTAACAAAAAACACTTTTCCACAGGAATGTGAGCTGGGGAGGGTCCCTGGCCAGGCCCCACTCAGAGGTGGAGGATGAGCAGCAGCAGCAGTGGCAAGATGAGTTCTAAGGAAGGGAAGGGAACAATCCTCTTGATCTATTCCCTTCCCACAGGACAAGTGCTGGAAAAAGTTGCATCGAGAGTTTTCCAGGATGTACAAGAAATAAACCAGAGACAGTCTCAGCAGGTTCTGCAATTCCACCTCTCCCTGCCCTGGAGTCACTCAAAACAACAAATCTTTCATTTGTTTTCCCAAGGAAAACTCAGTTCTCAACCCAAGCTACAGCTGTGAGGTGGAGAGAAAATTACCAGAGCTGATTATTGGGGAACATGGAGTGGTTTGGGTGGGAAGGGACCTTAAAACCAACCCAGTGCCACCCCTGCCATGGCAGGGACACCTCCACTGTCCCAGGCTGCTCCAATTCACATGTGTAATTCTGTAATAAATGTAATTTCTGTATATATATATTATATACAGAATATATTTATATATATTATATGTAAATATATATGAAATATATATATTATATATAATATATATTTAATAAAATAAACAAATAAAATATAATATACATCATATTATAATATATAAAATTATAACATAATATAAAATATATAAAATATAATATAATATATAGTATACTATTATATATAATATATAATATATAATTTATAAGACAGAAAATATATATAAATATATTATATAAAATATATATTATACATATTATAATATATTATAATATAATATATATTTTTATATATTATATATATAATATAAATATACATCATATTATAATATGTATAATATATGTTATATAATATATGTCATTATATATATAATATAATATATATTATATATATTATATATATACACACACACACATACATAATATTATATTATATCACAGGACATCCCTGTGTTACAGTGACACAGGTGCAGGTGACACTAAATCCAACAGCCAAACCTCTCCATTGCCCCAACCAAAGAAGTTTCTGGCACGCCCCTGCTGCAGTGAGTGCAGGGATGGAGGGCAGGAGGCAGGGACAGGGCTGGGACCTTCCTGGGGAGCAGCAGGAGCCCTGCGTGGGGCAGGAGCTGGGGCCACAGCCCTGGGGCAGGCTGAGACCCCCCTGGGGAATTCAGCTCCATCAGGACCTGAGCCACGCTCCAGGGTAAGGCCCAGAACTGAGGAAAATGAATCCAGGGCACACTGATGATTAAAACTGGCTGACAGGTCCCAAAGAGCAATGGAAAATAGAAAATTATCCTCAGGCAAGTGATTTTCTGCTGGAGTTCTGCAGGGATTGCTTTTGACTGCTCTTTTAAGTCCCCCTTCCCTCCAGGAATGCTGGGAGCAGCCCAAGGGCTGTGGCTCAGGCAATGTGGGGATTTGGGGACAGAAAGCTCTGGAGCAGCCACTCCCTGATCCCAACACAAGGGCAGGCAGGGAGAACAAACCCTGCTGCCCCCAGAGGGCAGAGAATGAGCCCTGGGCACAGGATAGGCCTTGGGCACCTTCCCTGGGACCCCTGAGACCCCCAGGGCTCAGATCACCCCCACGGGGGGACCCCACACAGGTGGGAGCACAGGGGGTGACCACAGCTGGGTCACCTCAGGTGAAGGGCACCCAGAAAACCCTCAGTGCCCTGCACTGCTGGCTCCAGACATCTTCTAGAGCCTCAGGGCCCTGAGGATGTAAAATGGAAAGGGAAAATACAAATCCTTCCCATCCACAGCCACCCCTGTAGTTATGGAGCCTCGGGGGGTCTCAATAGCAGAGTGTTGGCCCCAGACCTCTACCCCAGGAGGGACAGAGTCCCGGAGTCCAGCCCGTCAGACCCGAGCCACGGGGAGCCCTCCAGCCAGCAGGGTGATAACAGCTCTGACAGTGATATCAGCTCTTGGGGATTGCAGCTGCTGCAGGCTTGGCTTCCCCGGGCATGGCTTCAGGCAGAGCAGAGAGAGGAGAAGGGAGACACCGGCTGTTCCACAGGATGGTTTATTCAGGGGGACGTGAAAGGACCCGGTTCTTCTTCTTCTGAGTTAGTAGGGTACAGTGAGCTACTTTTATACCCTTGGCCAGGCTCCAAACTTGACCAATGGGCAAAGGTCAGAGGGTTTACAAGTGACCAATAGTGGGGTTAACAAGACTTTTCTCCTTATAAGGGTACAAAGCTACGTTGTGAGTCTGGGGTCGGAACCCTCTCTGCTGCTGTGTCAGCATTCCCATTGTTAAAGCCTCCACGGTGCCTTGGCCAGGCTTGTGGTGTTTGCTACACCCCTGTCCTTCAGCAGGAGCTCCCAGGAGCTGCTCCCTGCCTTGGCACACCAAGGATGAGGGCACTGAGCTCAGCTCAGCCCCTCTGCTTCCTGCTGGGCACCAAGATGCCCCAAATTGTGGGAACCCAGGAAATTCCTCTGACTGCCCTGGAGGACTTGAGACCCTGTCAGGGGGCTCAGAGACCTTGGCACAGAGCTCAAGACCCCTGTGCCTTTGATTTAACCCTTGGAAAAAACAATTACCAACCTTGTATGAAGAATTACAAGCCACAGCAGTTTAAGTAGAAGGATAGTGAATTTATCACGGGGTGAAAAATAGATTTTGGGGGTTTTCAGAATGGGGCAAGATGGAGGAATTGGGGCATGTTCAGCCTTTCTCCTTCTTGGCCTCCATCCTCTGCTGTGATGGTGGCACTTCTGGATTGGTTTAGAGTAGAAGCTCACTGTCTAACATAGGTGATAGGTGTTGGAAAGTAATTGTAAATATTGTACATGTAGATTTTAGTATAAAAAGGTAACACCAGTGTGCCTCTGTCTGACCTGCTGAACGGACCTCAGCTGGACAGGAGAAAGAATTTTATAGAAAAGAAACAATAAACAACCTTGAGAATGAGAACTGAAGGGTTCTGACTCCTTCTTGACCGCCAGGCTGGGAAAAGAGACTTTCTAACACATCTCAGGGTCACTGTGAGCAGCAGAGATCCTGAGGGCAGATGTCCCCAGATTTCAACCCCTGCTCCTGCAAGGCTCCACTGGATCCCCCCAGCAGCTCCAGGCACCCCCTGACCCAGCCCTGCTGGGCTCTGGCAGGAGATGCCCAGCCCTGGCAGGAATTCCCAGGGGAGCCACGGGCACTGCACACAGCTCTGCAGGGACACCTGAACCTCCTGCTCACTGCATCAACACCTCATCCAGCTCCCCATCATTTCCACTGGGAATTCTGCTGCATTGTAAAAAAACCCCAAACCCAGCTGACTCAGTAGAAGTGTGACTTGAACTCCTGTTGACTCACTACAAATGTCACAGCTCCCAGCAGCCTCATGTTAGTTTTGTATAAACACTTATTTGTGAGCCACAACCTCAAAGTAAGACAATTCCTACCAGGAATAACTTTTAAAAGACACAGCTTTGTGAAGCTTTCATGGGTGATGCAAAGAAATGTGAATCAGGCAAAACATTCCCAAATGTAAAGCCTTTGTGCCCAAAAGCAGCTGCAGAATGCAGCACTGAGAGATGCCACCTCTGTAATTGTTCTAAAATATCCAAGCTATTTCTTGCTGAAAATGTCCAAAATTCCCAAACAGATGGGTCAGCATGGAAGTTCCCAGTTCAAAGAGTTTGGAATAAAAAATAAAACCTGATAGAAAGCATCTGGATGAGAAGGTTTGGGTGACACCAGCAGCCTCCTCCTCCCCTTTCCTACAGCACAGAATGTCACAGAACCCACATGGTTTTATCACACACAGTTAAAGGATCAGCACCCACCAGCACCCACACAGCCACAGGTGCCTGGGACACCTCAGCCCTGCCTAAACCTCCCAGCAGGGATCCAGGATGGGTGCTGGGATGGCTGGAAATTGATTTTAATGTTCAGAGAGAGCCCAGAACCCACAGGAGCTGCTCCCCACCCCAGGTGGAGCAGAGCTCCCAAACCCCACCATGGCTGGGATCTTCCAAGCAATTGAACTTTTAGGTTTGTGATTTTCTTGCTGGTTCCAGCCCCAGCTCCTCCTCAGGCAGGGCAGAGAAACCCGACCCTGGCAGGGCACACCTACAGCTAATCCTGCTAATGAGGAATTCCCTGGCTAATGAGGAATTCCCTGGCTAATGAGGAATTCCCCCGGTGCCTCCCCAGCACAAGCTCAGCTAATCCCAGTCTCTGACAGGAGTTTGTGACTCCAGGAAAATGGAAAGTGATGGAAAACATTCCTGAATGTTTTGATTTACAGATATCGCTTTGAAGAGGGAAACCATGATATTTATATATTTGGGAAATTAAATGCAAGTTGTCCTGTGCATTGCCCTTCATCCAGGAACTTTTATTGGATGTTGCAGAAAAATGGGTTCTACAGCAGCTCTCCCATTTACCCAGCTGTGATTTGTCATTTGAAGCACTAAAATAATGCTAATATTGTGTTAAGTGGAGCTGATCAGCACATAAATATATTTAACTGCCATTCTCCTACAGACAGGGATTAGATTAAACCAAATTCTTATTAAAGACAGAAATGTCATTGCTAAAATCAGTGTAAGAAACTGGAAACCAGCAGTTCCCACCTTTAGGAGAACAATGTGCAATGTCTCAGGCTGATGGTCACAACATCCTTTGTTAAAATGAAACCTCTGCCTGAGGTGAGTGGGGGACAGGGGACACAAGGGCTGCTGCTTGGGGGACCAATCTGAGCAAAATTAAAAGTAATTTTGGGTAATTGGACACTGAACCAACAGTGTCACAGCCTGTCCCCACACCAGAGAGCTGGCAGGGCCCTGAGGAGCATCAGCCACCTGAGGGTGATGCTGGATGAAGAACTCCAGGCACTTCCAGCATTCCAAACAAACATTGCCTTACAGAATCTCCTGAGCCTGCAAGAGCAGCTGCCTTTGCCAGGAAAGGAGATTTAGGCAAAAGCAAAACCAGAGAATGTTTTCTGTTGCTTTGCAGCACTGAATTTCCCCAAACAAGTTAAACCAATGCTGAGAATTCATTTCCAAAGGACTCAGCCCACTGTGGTGCTGAGAGGGGGCTGGACCAGCACAGCCTTCTTGAATTCATGGAAAAATACCTAAAGTGACCAAAATTCCCTCTCATTTTCCTGCCACTCACAGCTCTGTGTGGAGATTTATCTGTAAAGTTCTGTGGAGGTTGTGAACAGCAAAACCAAGGCTCAGGTGCTGGCAGCACCATTCCTGCTGGGAACCTCCTCTGGAGCAGCCAAGAACCACCCAGAGATCTGCTCACTGCACACCCTGCTTCTCCCTGAGCTCCTTTCTGTGCCTGCTGCACCTGGAATTCACTCCTGGGATCCAGGAGCTCCATCCCAGATACCCCCACAGCAATCACCAGCTTTGGCTCAGGGATTTACAGGACAGACTTCAGGGAGCAGAGATGACATTGCACAGCAATGATTTACTGCTCAAGCAATAAATCACCTGCTGGTGCTTTATGGTACTGGGGCAGGGGTCAATCTGAGCAAAGAAAAACTCCATTTTCATTTAAAGATGAAGAGTTTGGCTGTAGAAAGCCCTCAGGAGCCACAGTGACACACCCCAAGTGCACCTTCAGTGATATTTGTCCCTGTGGCTGTCACACACACAGGAAAGGCAGAAGAGGGACACAGAAGAGGGAGCCAAGTGCTGCAGGTAAAACCTGTGTCCCAGAAATGCCAGCAGGAAGGGTCACTGAGGCATCCCAGGCTGCAGCCCAGCACCACAGGGACTCCAGGGATGGTCTCCACTTTGGGAGGGGTGTCCAGCAGCCCCAGCCCCAGCCCAGCACTGACCTCTTGAAGTGACTGGCCAGGACCCCCACGAGCTCCCCGATCCTGCTGTCGTTGGAGGGGCCATTGCTGAACAGACAAACGATGAGATCCTTGTTGTCCTTGGTGTGGAACACCACGAGCTGGTCCTTCCCATTGGAGACACTCAGCCCCACCAGCTGAGGAGAGAAAGGGACAACAGGGTTGGCTGGGCTGATATAAAAATGTTGATTCCCCACCCCTGGAAGTGTCCCAGGCCAGGCTGGATGGGGCTTGGAGCAGCCTGGGACAATGGAATGTCTCTGTCATATTTTCTGGAAAAATCCCCTTGCCCAGGATTTCTTCTCCTGGGAAGCTGAGAAGCCTCAGAGAAAAAGGAAAACAATATTATCTCATTTGTTTCTCTTGTGTTTTGCTGCTTTGGAATGTTTTTGGACATTGGTTACCAACAGGTGCATGTTTGATTGGTTTAATGTGAATTGTTTTGACTTAATGACCAATCACCATCAGCTGTGTCAGGGCTCTGGAGAAAGTCACAAGTTTTTCATTATTATCTTTTTAAGCCTTCTGTAAGTATCCATTTCAATATAATATAATTAATATAATATAATATAATATAATATAATATAATATAATATAATATAATGTTAGCCTTCTAAGAACATGGAGTCAGATTCATAATTTCCTCCCTTTGTTGGGGGACCCCAAAAATACCACAGTGGGAGGTGTCCCTGCCATGGCAGGGGTGGCACTGGATGGGCTTTAAGGTGCTTCCAACCCAAGCCATTCCATGATTCCCTGATTCCCTGTGCCTTTGCCACTGCCAGGGTGCTCCCAACCTCCACCATGGAGCTGAGGGGTGCAATGGGTGGGGGTCCCCCAGGAGCTGGGCAAGCAGAAACAACAGTGGGTGTGTGAAATTCAGCAGCCTGGGAGGTGTGAGGAGAGTCCCCACCCTGCCTGGATGGCTCCCAGCAGCTCCTGGGTCACTGCTGTGTCACTGCTGTGCCCCTCCCCAGGCAGTCCCTGTGTCACTGCTGTGCCCCCAAGGCCACAGAGCACCCAAGGGTGTCCCCAGCTGCTCCCCCAGCACCCCAGGTCAAAGCCCTCCCCAAACCCCCCTGGGTAACCCTACTGAACCCCACCCTCACAGGAGTGTCTGTCCCCCTCTGTCCCCCTCACAGGGGTGTCTGTCCCCCTCACAGGGGTGTCTGTCCCCCTCTGTCCCCCTCACAGGAGTGTCTGTCCCCCTCTGTCCCCCTCACAGGGGTGTCTGTCCCCCTCACAGGGGTGTCTGTCCCCCTCTGTCCCCCCCATCTGCCCAGCAGCCTCTCCACACCTCCCTCTGGGAGCCAGAGGTGTCTGAGGCTGTGCCAGGGCAGGGCAGGGGCACATTGGCACAATTCCTTCACTGAAAGGGGGGAACAGCCCTGGCACAGCTGGGCTGGACCCTCCATCCCTGGAAATGCCCAATAAATGTGTGCACGTGGCGCTGGGGATGTGGTTTGGTGCTGCTGGAATTGATGATTTTAAAGGTTTTTTTTCAACCTGAACAACCCTGTGCCACTGTGAATTGCAGGTAAGAAGAATTTAGGAAGAATTTGAGTCACAAACCCTGCAAAGCCACAATGATTCCCATGTTCAGGCATGGATTAAGGTCTGCCTCTTCTGACAAAATAAAAAGGTGCAAGGGTTTGGTTTGGGTACTTCATTTTCTGGAATTTTCTTTTTGCACTTGGCTCATCAAAAGCTTTGTCATCATCTCACAAAGGAAAAAAAGGGAATTTTTAGGAGGGGGAAATCTGGGAGCACAGGTTACTCAGATGAATATTACAGAAAATAAGAAAAGGATTTGTGCTGGGGAAACAAAGTGTAAATAGAGCAAAAAAAGCCTCAAAAGGCAAGTACAGTAAAGCAGAGAAAGGAAAACACAATAAAATAAATAAAATATAATAACTGGGATAAAATACATAGAATATAATACATGGGACAAAATAAATAGAATAAAATGAAGTAAATAGAATATAATGAATGAAAAAATAGAATAAAATAAAGTAAATAGAATATAATGAATGAAAAAATAAAATAAAATAAAGTAAATAGAATATAATGAATGAAAAAATAAAATAAAATAAAATATAAAAATAAAATAAAATAAAATAAAATAAAATAAAATAAAATAAAATAAATAAAATAGGTGAAAGAATGATGAGTGCAGAGAGAACACAGAGGACTTTCCCTGTCCATTAAAGGGCTCCTTTGATCCATCCAGGAATTTGCAGAGGGAAGCCCCATTCCCCTACAAGTCAGAGGCACCCATAGAGCATTTTGTTGAAATTCCAGTCCCATTATTCCCTTGTTTAGGGGAAGAGGCTCCTGTGTCCCCCAGCCCAGGTGGGGATTCCCATCCCTGCCAGCCCGGGGGGCTCAGGCTGTGCTGCCTTTGCTCTCTGTGTGTTCTTTCCAAGGAAGCTGCTCTGGATGCCTGAGCTGAGCCCCCAGCCCAGCCCAGAGCCTGCTCTGTGCCCTATTTTGGGATCAGACCCCACACAAGGCCCAGCCCAGCCCAGAGCCTGCTCTGTGCCCTATTTTTGGGATCAGACCCCACACAAGCCCCAGCCCCTGGGGTTTTGTTGGTTTTTACCCCAGGAATGAAGGGCAGCAGCTGCTGACCCTGCAGCCCAGCAGTTGCCCCAGCACAGGTGGAGTTTATTCCCTGTTCAGGCTATTTTTGGGGCTGTGAAATGCTTTCCCAACGAGCTCCACCTCGTGCACAGGCATTGACAGCTGCCTGGCTTTACAGTGTCCCTTAAAATTAATTTGCATGCTTAAATACCCTCCTGTGAGCACAATAGCACCACAGGGACTGCTGCCATCAAGGTTTGAAATGTGCAGCGAGTGTGAAAGATGAACAAGTCGCAGTGTTGGATTTGAAAAGGCAATTTAAACATTAATTATTCAACAGAACCCTGTTAGGAGGCCAAGAGCCCTTCAAAATCTTCCCATTTCACCCCTCCCTACAAGACTCTGAGTGAATAAATGCCACACAAAAGAAATCATTTCAGAGAAGGTGCTTATCTCAGTATTTACCAACACTAATATTGGCCCTGCTTGAAGAGCAGGAAAAAATCCTCAGCTTCTGTAGAACATCCTTTATTGTGTTCATCAGTGCAGGGGAGATGTGGCTGCAAGAGCCTTTCTGCTGCTTGGGTGCCTTTTCATTCCTCTCAGCCTGTTTGGTTTTAATTCAGGTAAAAACCAGAAGGGCACTGTGTGTTGGTACTCTGAGGCAATGCCAGAGTGCTGGCAGATGAGAAATCCACACAGAGAATTCCCCAAGGCAGCATCTCCACGTGGAGAAAGCAGCAGGGCTGCCAGGGAAGCTGTGGTTTGTCAGGTTGGGTGGAGAATGGCACATTCCTCACCCAGAGCCCTGGCATGGTTTGGGTGGAAGGGACCTTAAGGATCACCCAGTGCCACCCCTGCCATGGCAGGGACACCTCCCACTGTGCCAGGGTGCTCCAACCCCATCCAGCCTGGCCTTGGGCACTGCCACAGCTCCAGGGCCTGCCCACCCTCACTGTAACAATTCCCTTCCTTCCATCTAAGGAAAATCAAACCTGGTTCAGTTCAGTGCAGAGCTGGCACTGGGCAGGGACAGGAGGGACTCCAGGCAAACCTGGCTCTGGGAGATGGGGAGAGATTTCCTCAGCTGAAAACAAGTTTGTGTGTGCAGCAGGCATCAGCTGACTGTCTCCAGTGAGATCTCCATGGAAACACCAGCCCTGAGGATGCTGCTGTGCTGGCAGGGCACTCCTGAAAGGCAGCAGGCAGAGGATTCCAGCCCTGGGCAGGGGAAGGAGCATCCCCCTTCCCACAGAGCACTCAGCAGGGCTGCTCCATGGATACACATCTCTACTCGTGCCATTATTGTCCATTTTGCCCTGAAAAAACCTTCAGAGCATTTCAAACCATTGCTCTTGTCCCAAAAATGAAGGAATTTCTGTATCATGATCAGTTCTTTCCACATGGTGGAAGGGCTTCTATGAAAGGAGGGACAGAAAAATGGGGAGAGAGTGGAAAACAACTCAGGGGAGGAAAAACAACACAAATCTAAAGATTAGGTAACAAATAGAAACCATAACTACAACAAAGAACAAATAACTGCTCAACAGGATTGACTTTGCCAGAGTTAAATCTGAGAAATCCTGGCAAGAGAAATACAAATGGAGTGGCTTTGAATTGGAAGGGAGCAGGTTTAGATTGGATATTAGGAAAAAATCCTTCCCTGGGAGGGTGGGCAGGCCCTGGCACAGGGTGCCCAGAGCAGCTGGGGCTGCCCCTGGATCCCTGGCAGTGTCCAAGGCCAGGCTGGACAGGGTTTGGAACACCCTGGGACAGTGGAAGGTGTCCCTGCAGGGGTGGCACTGGGTGGGCTTTAAGATCTCATCCAATCCAAATTCAATCCCATTATTCTGTGAAATATTTTGTGTACAAATCAAAGACACCCCAAACTCTCCTCCTGTCCCTTTCCTGCAGCTCAGGGGGCTCTGGATCCACCCCAGTGCCAGGGCAGCCCAGGCAGGGCTGGGGCTCCTCCCCAGGTACAGGGGAAGCTGAACACAGCTGGAATTTTACAGCACAGAATCTGCCAAAGCTTGATTTAATCAAATTTCCTTCCTGGAATTCTACCTTGACAAACCTGTATGGGTGAGCAGGGGATCTCCTGTGCCAAGCACTCCAGCACCCCTGGAATCTCAAGGACTCCTGCTCAGGTCAAAGAAACTGTCTGTGGTGGGTTACTGAAGGGAAAAACTGCACACCTACCAATAAAACTGATTTACAGCAGCAGAAATGGGAGAATTCTCAGAGCAAGGGACCTGTCTGCACAGCCCATTAACTGCCCTTGTCCTGAGGAACTGCAAAGCAGCCACACGACCAACACAGAGCCAAAATACAGCCAAAATTGAGCCAAAATACAGCCAAAAATACAACGAAAATTGAACCAAAATACAGCCAAAAATATAACCAAAACTGAGCCAAAATACAGCCAAAAATACAACACAGAGCCAAAAATACAACACAGAGCCAAAATACAGCCAAAACGGAGCCAAAATACAGCAAAAATACAACACAGAGCCAAAATACAGACAAAAATACAACCAATACTGAGCCAAAATACAGGCAAAATACAACACAGAGCCAAAATACAACCAATACTGAGCCAAAATACAACCAAAATATAGCCAAAATACAACCAATATTGAGCCAAAATACAGCCAAAAATACAACACTGAGCCAAAATACAGCCAAAACAGCCAAAACAGGATCACCACAGAGCCTGCTCTAGAGATCTCTGTAGGAATAGATATTCTATTTTTAACACACCTTTTATAGGAGAAAAAACAACAATTACTGACATTTCTTTCTGAAATTTCTTTCTGAAATTGTACCTGACTTGCTTAGCTCTGATGTTTAAGGCATTGAGGATTTCAGAGGGAAATGTTCAGGTGACAAATGATCTGGTTTTGTGCTGCTGTAAATGTACAATCTGCACCTTCACACCCATCAGGCACTCAGGTAAAACATTGTCCTAAAGCTGTGATAAACACAGATTTATCTCTCATTGATCCTGCACTCAGGGAATTTCAGTGACCTGCACACTCTGGTTAAGGTAAAGGTGGAGAAACCAACAGTGAGAAATCCTGATGGACAAAATCCTGCCTTGGTCACATCACCAAAAACCACCTGGGTGAGAACACCTGGAAAATCAGGTGTGGAAAAGCCTCTGCTGAAAGGCTGGGGGGGTCTGAGCTCTGCTGGGAGCCTGGGGGTGTTTGCACCCTGATTTTCACCAGGCTGGGGGTGTTTTAACCTGGCTGGGGATGTTTGCACCAGGCTGGAGGTGTTTGCACCCTGGTTTTCACCAGCCTGGGGGTATTTTCACCAGCTTGGGGGTGTCTGCACCCTGTTGCCCACCAGGCTGGGGGTGTTGTTCACCAGGCTGGGGATGTTTGCACCCTGTTTTTCACCAGGCTGGGGATATTTTCACCAGGCTGGGGGTGTTTGAACCTGGCTGGGGATGTTTGCACCAGGCTGAGGATGTTTGCCCCCTGGTTTTCACCAGGCTGGGGGTATTTTCACCAGGCTGGGGGTGTCTGCACCCTCGTTTTCACCATGCTAGGGGTGTTTGTACCCTGTTTTTCACCTGGCTGGGGATGTTTGCACCAGGCTGGAGGTGTCTGCACCCTGTTGTTCACCAGGCTGGGGGTGTTGTTCACCAGGCTGGGGATTTTTGCACCAGGCTGGCTGTGTTTTCACCCTGTTGTTCACCAGGCTGGGGGTGTTTGCACCCCGGTTTTCACAGTCACACAGCCCCTGGTACACAGCAGGATGTGCTGCCAGCCCCTCAGAGCACAGAGCCACCAGTGCTGGGACAGAACAGCAGCCAGGCAAACAGCTGCTCAGGGCAGCTTCCTTTCAAAACAAGAGGCACTGCCATGGAGACACTGCCTGCTGCAGCCAGCATTCCTACTGGGAGTAGCTACTCCATGGATACTCTGTGCTGGGTGCCCAGCAAGGAGGGCAGGAGGAGACTCTGAACCCACCACTGTGGATGCAGCCTGAGCTAATCATCCCCTCCACATCTGCAGATGAGATTTCACCCTCACCCTAATCCCATCTCAGCCCTCCCAGCAATACAGAAATGCCAGGTTTGACATTTCTCCAAATGCAAACACCCCAGAAAATCCATGCAGGGCATTTCCAGGCAGGCTCTGGAGGCTGGAGATAACCAGAGCACCCCAGGCTGAGGGAGACTCAGCTCAATCCCTGCTCCAGGATGCTGGGGAGCAAAGCTGAGGTGCTGCCCACCCCTCCCATCCCTGCTAATCCACTGCCTGGCAGCTCCACCCTGCTACCCACAGGCCAGACCTCTGTAATGCTGAGTTTAGCTTTGGTAAGATTTACACAAATAGAAAAAAATAAAAATAAATCAATTCAAGCACAACCTGAAGGATCAGACAAGCCCTCAGAGACACAGGAACAGTGCCACAAGCTGCTGGGAAATGCCAACCCCTGCCAGGGCCAGGATCCTGCACACAGCAAACTGAAACAGGGAGGGAGCAGAGAAGGGTAAGAGGCAGTTTGGGGTTTAGCTTTTATTTTATGCACCTAAATTAAAAGCTAATATGATCACAGAATCATAGAACCATGGAATATCCTGAGTTGGAAGGGACCCACCAGAACCACCCAGTCCAACCCCTGGTCCTGCCCAGGACACCCCAACAATCCCACCCTGTTGCTTTGGTGTTGCAAGAACTGCCCTGTAACTGTTGTAAAGACATTAAATATATCAGAAACTGCAACCCAAGGACTGTTTCCATTTCATGGATATAAAAATGGAGCTACAGAGGAAAGCCACTGCCCTGAAAGAGCCCCAGATGAGGATCCCCAGGGCTGTACTCACGTTGTAGAGGGGGATGGTCTTCATCACCTTGTACTGCTTCATGGGGTCCATCTTGTACAGGTGTCTGTCAGTGATGAAAATGGCCCTGTCCTCCACCTTGTTAAAGCGATTCACCTGCACAGAAACACCTGGTGAGTGCCACTGATCCCTGCAGGGACACAGGCAGTGAAACTGGGCACTGCCAAGGGCCAAACTCATTAAAAATACCCCAAACTCACACAAAAATACCCCAAACTTGTACAAAAATATCCCAAACTTGTACAAAAATATCCCAAAGTCACACTACAAACATCCTAAACTCACAAACAGCCAAAATTCACGCAAAAATACTCCAAACTCACTAAAAAATACCCCAAAGTCACACAACACACACCCCAATCTCACAAACAGACAACGTTCATACAAAAATACCCCAAAGTCACACAACTCACATCCTAAAGTCACAAACAGACAACATTCACACAAAAATACCCCAAACTCACACAAAAATACCCCAAACTTGTACAAAAATACCGCAAAGTCACAAAACAAACACCCCAAGTTCATAAACAGCCAAAATTCACACAAGAATACTCCAAACTCACTAAAAAATACCCCAAACTCACACAAAAATACCCCAAAGACACAAACCAAATACCCTAAACTCACAAACAGCCAAAATTCACACAAAAAATACTCCAAACTTCACTAAAAAATACCCCAAAGTCACACAACACACACCCTAAACTCACAAACAGCCAAAATTCACACAAGAATACTCCAAACTCACACAAAAATACCCCAAAGTCACGCAACACACACCCTAAAGTCACAAACAGACAACATTAATACAAAAATATCCCAAACTTACACAGAAATACCCCAAACTTGTACAGAAGTATCCCAAAGTCAAACTACAAACACCCCAAACTCACAAACAGCCAAAATTCACACAAAAATACTCCAAACTCACACAAAAATACCCCAAACTTGTACAAAAGTATCCCAAAGTCACACTACAAACACCCCAAACTCACAAACAGCCAAAATTCACACAAAAATACTCCAAACTCACTAAAAAATACCCCAAAGTCACATAACAAACACCCTAAACTCACAAATAGCCAAAATTCACACAAAAATATTCCAAACTCACACAAAAATACCCCAAAGTCACATAACACACACCCTAAAGTCACAAACAGACAACATTCATACAAAAATACCCCAAACTCACACAAAAATACCCCAAACATGTACAGAAGTATCCCAAAGTCACACTACAAACACCCTAAACTCACAAACAGCCAAAATTCACACAAAAATACTCCAGACACACAAAAATATCCCAAAGTCACACAACACACAGCCCAAGTTCATAAACAGCCAAAACTCACACAGGAATACTCCAACCTCACACAAAAATACCCCAAACTCACAAACAGCCAAAATTCACACAAAAATACTCCAAACTCACACAAAAATACCCCAAAGTCACACGACACACACCCTAAAGTCACAAACAGCCAAAATTCACACAAAAATACCCCAAACTCACACAAAAATACCCCAAAGTCACAGAGCTCCAAACAGATTTTCCCCTTGGAGCACTGAAAAGGGGTCATGGTCCCTGTAATCCCATTATACAGAGTCAGAGGAGCAACATTCCCAGTTATCCAGCAGAGCTGTGGCACCTTGGGAAATTCCAGTTTTCATCAAACCAAGGCCAGATGCTTCCCCCAGGCACATTCAAGCCCTGAACAAGTGGATCCCAATCCCAGGCTGTTGTCCCCACATTATCCAGGAGCTTTGGGCACCCCAAATGAAGAATCCCTGCCCTGGCACAGCCCAGACCTGAGGCTCTGGGCCATCCTTGGTCTGGGTCCTGTCTCTCCATCCCTTGTCCCCAGTCCCTCTCCAGCTCTCCTGGAGCCCTTTTGGGCCTGGAAGGGGCTCTGAGCTCTCCCTGGAGCTTCTCCTCTGTAGGTAAACACCTCCAGCAGCTCCACCTCACCCAGGTTTAGTGCCCCTCTGTCGGGACCCAGGGCATCCCTCTGGCTGTCCTGAGCAGCCCAGACCCTGCCAGGGGTCTCAGAGACCCTGGCACAGAGCCCAAAATGCCCCTGTGGGTTTGATTATGGCCCATGGAGCAAATTACCAACCTTCTATGAAGATCAGTAAGCCACAACAGTTGAAGTAGAATATTGGTGAGATTATCACAGGGTGGAAAAGTAAATTTTAGGGTTTTTGGTATGGGGGTTCAGGAGGCAAGATGGAGGGAACTGGGTGTGTCCAGCCTTTCTCCTTCTTCTTCTTGGCCTCCATCTTCTGCTGTGATGTTGGCACTTGGAGATTGGTTTATAGTAGAAGCTCACTGTCTAACACAGGTGATGGGTATTGGGGAGTAATTGTAAACATTGTACACGTAGTTTGTAGTGTAAAGACACAACACCACCCTGGGACAGGCAGAGTGCCTGGACTGTCCTGCTGAGCTGACCTCAGCAGGGCAGGAGAAAATTTTTTATAGATAAGATAAAATAAACAACCTTGAGACCGAGAAATGAAGAGCCCTGACTCCTTCTTTAAGTGCTGGGCTGGGAAAACAGACTGCTGAACTTTTCTCGGGGTCACTCTGACAAACAAATGATCCCGACACCCCTCAGCACTAAACACTCACCAGGCAGGATGCAAAGGTTTGTTGGAAGAGCCTAAGAAAGTAGGACACAAAGTAGAAATTGTTTTTCACTGAGGCAAAACCAGAGTCATGGTTGTATCACAGTCACTGAGATATTTATTAATCAACTGAGAAGGGGAGACAAGGGTAAGACGTGAGGAGGATGAACAGAAATAGGATTTTCCAGGGTGAAATCAGGAGACAACAAGAGAACTTAAATACCCTCAGTCAGGAGGCAGCAGAGTGACAAAGTTCAGAGCAGATAAAGGCAAAAAATGCAAATTGGGGAGCTCTGTGACAGCTTTACATTAACGGCACTGACTCAGAAAAAGCAACCGAGGATGATTTCAGACAGCTCTGGAGAGATCTTGGCACAGACACATGAGGCAGCTCAGAAATGTTGGCACAGACAAAGAATAACATGGGAATAATGTCCTGGGAGCTGTGGTTCACCTGGAACAGCCTGAGAAGGACCAGGGAGCTGAGTGTGAGGGAGAATCTGGTGGTTCAGAGAAGGTGAAGAACATGATTGAGGGCCTGGGAATCTCACAGGAAGAGATGCTGAGTAACCAGGATTATTTTAGGAAGCAGATGAATGGGAGAAAAAAGCCTAAAGGCTATGAAACACTGAATGGCCCTGGGAAAGTAGGTTAGGAGTGCCTGGTGCCACATGTTGGGTGCTGGAGCAGAGCAGCACTGTGACAGTGTTCACAGGGGTCTGAGGGTGGGGGAAGAGATGAGGATCTGACTCCATGGTTCAGAAGGCTTGATTTATTATTTTATGATATATATTATATTAAAACTATGCTAAAAGAATAGAAGAAAGGATTTCATCAGAAGGCTGGCTAAGAATAGCAAAAGAAAGAATGATAACAAAGGCTTATGGCTCAGACAGAGAGCCTGAACCAGCTGACTGTGATTGGCCATTAATTAGAAACAACCACATGAGACCAATCCCAGATCCACTGTTGCATTCCACAGCAGCAGATAACCATTGGTTACATTTTGTTCCTGAGGCCTCTCAGCTTCTCAGGAGGAACAATCCTAAGGAAAGGATTTTCCATAAAAGATTTCTGTGACACAGCACCAGCTCCTCAACCAGGACCTGGGGAAGCTCTGGGCTCTCCACACTCCAGGTCCTGGGAGCTGAACCAAAGTCCAGTCCCTGGGGCTGGATCTGCCCCTCAGAGCTCAGATCAATGCTCAGATCAATCAAGTAATTGATTTTCTGTGATTTACTTGCAGAGTCTGACACAGTGAGCACTGCCTGGGCACTGCCATGACCCTGCCTGGCTGCTGTCCCACCCCAGCCCCTGGTGACAAAGGGAGCAGATTTCTGGGGCTGTGACACCAGAGCCACCCCAGGGCAGGAGGTCCTGTGGCTGCTGCCTGGGAAGCAGAGATGGGAAGCAGAAATGAGAAGCACACTCAGCTTTCACAGTCAGAAAGGCTGGAAAAGCCCTCTGAGATCACCAAGTCCAATTGTTCCTCCAGCACTGCCAAGGCTGCCACTGACCCCTGTCCCCAGGGATGGGAACTTCACCCCTGCCCTGAGCAGCTGTGCCAATGCCTGCTCACTCTTTTTGTGCAGAGATTTTCCCAGTATCCATCCTGACCCTCCCCTGGCCCAGCCTGAGGCCGTTCCCTCTGCTCCTGTCCCTGTTCCCTGAGCACAGCCCGACCCCCCCGGCTGTGCCCTCCTGGCAGGAGCTGTGCAGAGCCACAAGGGCCCCCTGAGCCTCCTTTGCTCCAGCCTCAGCCCCTTCCCAGCTCCCTCAGCCCCTCCTGGGGCTCCAGCCCCTGCCCTGGACACCCCCAGCCCCTCCAGGTCCTTCTCACCATGAGGTGCCCAGAGCTGACCCCAGGACTCAGGGGACAGTCACTGTCCTGCTCCTGCTGCCACATTATTTCTGATCCAAACCAGGTGTCCTTGGCCTCTGGCACACCTGGACTCACCTTCAGCCCCTGCTGATATATTTTGAAATACCCCAAAGCCAGGGGTGTATTCCCTGGTGTATTCCAAGCCAATATTGTGGAATATTGTGGGAGTTCTACAGCCATGGTTTCAATCCCACTATTTTCTCGTGGCTCCCTGCTGGTTTTAGTATTAAAATTCAGCTAAAGAAATGTGCCAAAGGAGAGGCCCAGCAGCTCATCTCACCTGAGGAGCAAATTCTCACGTCCTTCCAGCTTTTTCCAAGCTCCAGGTGCCTCATGCACCTACAGTGCATTTGTGTAAATAATACCTGCTGTGGGTTAAAGTAAAAACTGTCCCAGTGGGGAGCAGGCACAGAAGGGACTCACACAAATTTGCACTCACAAAATTGCACTCAAAATTGCACTCAAAATTGCACTCACAGTGCAAATATCACTACTGGGCTTGTAGGAGTAAGGACAGGCCTTCTGTTCTCAGCTACAGCTCATCCCTCCTGGGGAACAGCCCTTCCCAGCATTGTGTTCTCTGCACCTTCTGGGCATTCTGTATTTATATCTTGGTGATCCAAATGGGAACCAGTCCTAATTTAGCTTCCTGACAAGCTCGTGGGGGAAATGAAGATCTGGCAAAGAGCTGAAAAGTCTTCAGGGAAGTTTTTCAGGTTTCTGTCAGTGGCCTCTGGACACTGCAGGGCAGAGGCCTTTGAAAGAGATGATCCTGTCAATGGAGCTTGGTGCCACAAGTGACAAGGGAAAAGTGAGAAGAAAAACCTTATTCTAAAGAAAATAAAGAGAGAGAGTTGTTTCCTAGGTGATCCAACAAAATCTGGAGGTTTGCATGAAATATGCATTTGGTTTCTCCTAAGGCAAAAATCTTGAAAATTTCCTTTGAAAAAGTGAAGAGCAGCACAATGCTCAGAAAAGATGGATTTTTCCAGAGGCAGGAATGACCTGCTTCTACCTGTACCTGCTGCAGGGAAGCAAGCACACAGCTCATTCCCCTCCCCTCAGCGAGGCTCCAAAGCCTTTCCCAGCCCTTCTGTAAAAACTGCTCCAAACAGAGCCCCCCATTATTATTCAGCTCAAGCTGCTGAATTTGGGCCCCCACACAGCCAAAGAAAACTTCACCAGCAGCTCAAAACTTGGAGAGCAAGCCCTGGAATAAATTCACTTCTTAGACTTAAAAACACAAAATTATTGAGGTTGGGAAAGCCCTCCCAGCCCATCAAGTCCAACCTGTGCCCAATCCCCACCTTGTCACCAGCCCAGGGCACTGAGTGCCACATCCAGGCTCCTTGGGCACCTGCAGGGATGGGGACTCCAACACCTCCCTGGGCAGCTCCTTCTAATACCTGACCACCCTTTCCAGGAAAAAGTTCTTCCTGATCTAGAATCTTCTAAATTCTTCCTGCAGAATTCATTAGATCAACGTCATCAGCTAAAATATTCTGTCTCAATGAATTTAATGAGCCAATATCTGACAGGTCACAGGGGCTGCTCTACTCATAAAAGTGTTTAAATGGGTGAGCTCTGGGCTCCACCTGTGTCTGCTCAAGTTGCTCTGTATTTTTGCTTTTCATGTGTTTTCTGTGCAAAGAAGTGCATAAGACTGAACATTTCCAAGAGCTGACACCTGACATTGCTGTTGACACTTTTAACAAGAATTTCACGTGTGGTTTGGTGACTCAGTAGCTGAAGGAAGCCACAGAGCAAAGCTGATGCTGCTTCAGAAATAAAACATTCACCCAGCTCACCAAAGTGCCCTTGAACACCTCCCCACCAACACCTCCTTGCCTCAGGGAAGAGCAGGAGCAGCACAGCTTTTGCTCAGGAATCCTCAAATAAGCTGAATCATGAAAACACAGCACGGATGAACTCGAGCAGCCTTTTTTTGTCAACTGCTGCTTTGTTCAGGAGAATTATTTAAGGGAAGCAATGAAATCACCTGATAATTATAATTTCATTTCTATAATTCACTCTGCAGGTCCCTGTTAAAGCTTCACGTGAGCCAATTTTCAGCAGAGATCAAACACAACCTGCAAACCCACAGGAACCAGGTTTATATATATATATATATATATATGTATATATTTAACATGTGACAAATGTGCCCTGAGCACTGGGCCAGGCTGCACGTGCCAGCACCATGTGCCCCCCTGGGCCAATAGGGTTTGCTATTGTGGGAAATGGATTTACAGGTAATATTTGTTATATATATAAAACAAATATGATATTTTTAATATTACATTATATATTATATTATATTATATTATATTATATTATATTATATTATATTATATTATATTATATTATATTATATTATATTATATTATATTATATTATATTATATTATACAAAATATATATTCATATATTAGTATTTTATAGATATAATATATAAAACACATATTATATAAAACATAAAAATATATTATATATATATATATATTATATTATTTTATATGTATTTAACATGAGAGATGTGACAAATGTGCCCTGAGCACTGGGCCAGGCTGCACGTGCCAGCACCACGTGCCCCTCTGGGCCAATTGGGGTTTGGTAATGTGGGAAATGGATTTACAGGTAATATTTGTTATATATATAAAACAAACATGATATTTTTAATATTACATTATTAATATAATATAATGTAATGTAATATAATGTAATGTAATATAATAAAAATATATATTCATATATATTAATATTTTATAGATATAATATATAAAACACATATTATAATATACAATATATAAAAAATATACATATATACATACATATATATATATATACACATATATATACATATATATATACACACACACATATATATATATATATATATATATATAAAATTAAAATATATATTATTATATATATATTTAACATGAGAGATGTGACAAACCTGCTGTTAGCACTGGGCCAGGCTGCACGTGCCAGCACCAAGTGCCACCCTGGGCCAGTAAGGTTTGGTAATGTGGGAAATGGATTTATAGGTAATATTTGTTATATATATAAAACAAATATTATATATTTTTATATATTATATTATATTACATTACACTATATTATATTATAATATACAATATATATTATATATATTATATATACATATATGAAGGTATATATATATACCTTCATAAAACTAAAAGTTAAATAAAATTTTGAAAACACCTCACTTACCCCGTCTCTAAACCAAAACCACCATAATCCAACAGGTTGGACATGGGGAAATCAAGGTTAAAGAGTAGGAACCTGATGATTCATTTAAAAATTTATTTCTAAAAAATTCAAAGGGAAGAATGCAGCAATGAGGAGAGATTCCCTCTGCCCCAGCACTGAGGGTCACCCAGGGACTGCCCTTACTCTGGGGTAAGCCAGTAAGGTTTGGTAATGTGGGAAATGGATTTATAGGTAATATTTGTTATATATATAAAACAAATATATTTTTATATATTATATTATATTACATTACACTATATTATATTACATTATATTATAATATACAATATATAAAGATATATATTATGTATATTATATATATATATATACCTTCATAAAACTAAAAGTTAAATACAATTTTTAAAGCACCTCTCAGTTATCCCATCTCTAAACCAAAAAAAAACCCACAATCCAACAGGTTGGACACGGGGAACTCAAGGTTAAAGAGAAGAAACCTGATGATTGATTTTAAAATTTATTTGTTAAAAATTGAAAGGGAAGAATGCAGCAATGAGGAGAGATTCCCCCTGCCCCAGCACTGAGGGTCACCCAGGGACTGCCCTTACTCTGGGGTAAGAGGCAGGATGGCAGAACTTGTATTTCTGTCAGGAGAAACATTTTCATTTTATACAGCCTAGGATGGAAATGGCTTCCTGGGAAGGGCAAAGGCTGTTCCCAGCTGTGCTCCTGCAGTCAGGGCAGTCACTCCTGTCCACCAGCCCTCACTGCTGCTCAGGCTGCAGACCCAGAATGTCACCTGAGGGAGTGCCCTGCTTGGAAAGGGAAATGCTGAATTCTCAAATGTCAATCCTTGTCCTGTTAACCTTCCCATTCCAGCAGTGTTTGTGTTCCCTGCTCTGCTCCCTTGGACATTTCCTGTCTGCAGACAAAGACAAAGGTCCCTGAGGGAGGAGCCCCATCCCAGCGTGGCTCTGGATGGGATGGATTGCATTTGTCACCAGGGTTACACATCCATGAGATCTCACAGTGCTGCAGCCCTGTCCTCAGCTGTGCTGAGATCACAGAATCCTGCAGTGGTTTGTGTTTGGAGATCACCCAGTGCCACCCCTGCCATGGCAGGGACACCTTCCACTGTCCCAGGGTGTTCCAAGCCCCATCCAGCCTGGCTTGGACTCTGCCAGGGATGGGAAATGCTGATGGCTCCCAAGCCATGCCAGCAATCCCAAACACAGCAGGCCAGCAGGGGATCAGGTCTGTGCCATTCACATTCTCTGAACAGACAGACATAATTCTCTCTCACAGGATTTTTCCTGGAAAAGCACAGGGAGAAGAGAAAAACAATTCTCATCTCTACCTGCTGCTCCTGCTGTTTTTGCACATGTGGAATGTGTTGGGAAGATTGTTTACCTGAAGTGATTTGTCAGTTGGATTCTGCTGAGGATTGTTTTGTTTCCTTGGCCAATTGGGGAAAAATTGAGCCAATTTTTAACTTGGGCAAGTTGGGGAAAGCTGTGTCCTGACTGTCAGGAGTTCAAACATGAGTTTTCTTCAGTATTCTTTAGTACTCTTTGTAGTATGGAATCTCTTTAATATAGTGTAGTATAATGTAATATAATATAGTTTAATATAATGTAATATAATGTAGTTTAATAAAGCAATTGTTCAGCCTTCTGAATCAATGGAGTCAGATGCCAATCATTCCCAGACATTGGGGGCAGCCTGACTTTATAATGCAAACCCTACCTTTTGTGAAAAGAAAGCAACAACAATTTAACCTTTCAAAAGTTCAAAGAAGTTACAAGATAATTTAAAGCCCATATGGCTTCAAGGCTATAACCCTGCAGTATTTGTGATTTCAGCTGAGCTGGTCTTTTAATGCACCCACAGCTTTAAAGCTTTGCCTCTGAGAGCACTGAAAGCCTTTCAGGCTCAGGAGAAATCCACTTTATGATGGGTAACACCTATTCCATCCCCATTCTGCTTCTACTACTGAAGTGCTGCCATCTCAATGCAACAAACCCACAAAAACTGGATTTTTCCAGCACAGTCACAGTACAGAAACATGGAATGCTCAGAGACTCCTCCATACACCAAAACCAACAAATGCTGCTCTGACACTTGTCTGGAGGCAGGAGCTCTGTCCTGGCAGGTAGGAACAGGATGAAATGTGGATCTGTGCTTCAGGAACCTGCTGTGCCCTGTGCTTGCACAGGAGATTGTCCTTGAGAGCTGAACCAGGAGCAAGAGGAACACAAGGACTTAAAGGCTGGAGAGCTGCATAACAATGAACCAGAGAAAACTCCCACACTGGGTGCATCACACACAGACCCCAGTGATTCCCTCACCATCACTCCATTCCCATGCAAACCCACAATTCCCATCATCATAACTCTAATAACTGAATATTGTCCTTTCTACAGTGATCCCAGTTTAGCCAGAATGGCTAATGAACTGGAATCAGTTCATTCAATGAGTTAGAAGAGGAATTATTTTGTTTTCAGCCTAACCTGAAAAAAGCCAGGGAGATTCTGCATTTCTCTGTCCCTCAGGGAGGTTCAGCCCAAGAGCTGTGAGGTTGTAAAGAGGGAGTTTGGATTCAGACTGGCCTGCTCCTCCCTTAATCCTGTGAACCACATCCTCCCAGAGAATGTGGTCACAGTAACACCAAACTCCACTGAGATATTTTTTCTTGGAAAGCAAGAAGAGATTTCTGTTTTTATGAACACGAATCTCTGTTTAATAAACAATACAACTCACTACCACTTGCAAAGTTTTATTATGAAATGAAATTTTGTGCTGCAGAATGAATTGTCTAGATCTGCAGAATCATAAGGAATAACTGTGCACACGGGGACCAACTTTTATTTTACAAATAAAAAGAATATACAGCTTCTTAAAAACACCTGAACACCCACAGCACTGGCCTGCCACTAAAACTGAGTTTGTCTGTTGGCTTTGTAAAATTAAAAATATCTTTCCCTGACAGATATTTCCAACCAGCATCATTAGGAGCTACCCATAACAATTAAGCAAGTCTGCTTTTTTAATTAGTTGTTTAAAACCTTCCAACCGAGTTAACAAAAAACCCAATTTTGCTACAAAAAAATGTCAGCCCCAAATCAGTTATGCAGAAGGAAGTGATTTTATCATGAAATCATGGAATGGTTTGGGTTGAAGGGTTTTAAAGATCATTCAGCTCCACCACTCTGCATGGGCAGGGACTCAACAATTTCTTTGTGCCTCTGACACGATGAGGCCCCAGCAGCCACCCAACCTTGCTCCAACCAAAAACCCCTGATGCAGCTCCTTGGAGGTGCTCTGAAGGGCTGTCCCAGCATCCCAGGGTCACCTCCTGGCTCCTGGACACCCCAGCCCTGTTACACATCATTAGGAGCTACCCACAACAATTAAGCAAGCCCTGTTTTTTAATTAGTAGTTTAAACCTTTCAACCAAGTTAACAAAAAACCCAATTCTACTACAAAAAAATGTCAGCCCCAAATCAATTATGCAGAAGGAAGTGATTTTATCATGAAATCATGGAATGGTTTGGGTTGAAGGATTCTTAAAGACCATTCAGCTCCACCACTCTGCATGGGCAGGGACTCAACAATTGACACGATGAGGCCCCAGCAGCCACCCAACCTTGCTCCACCCAAAGACCCCTGATGCAGCTCCTTGCAGGTGCTCTGAAGGGCTGTCCCAGCACCCCAGGGTCACCTGCAGGTCCCTGCACACCCCAGCCCCGTTACCTTGCGCACGTGGCAGGAGAAGAGGATGTTCATGTACTTGTCCTTGCGCTTCAGCTCGTTGGCCACGGGGGTGAAGGAGCCTGAGCTCTGGGGGCTGTCTGGTTTCTGGAAAAGCAGAGACAGGCTCAGGACATGGCTCCCTCCACCCTTCTGTGCTTTAGGAAACCAAACCTTGACACACCAAAATGCTCCAAGGGAGGATGGAGTAAAGGGAAGCAATCAAATCTGCCTAGAGAGAATTTCTTTCAGTCCGTGTGCTTTCCATTCTACCCAGCATTTGTCTCCCAGTGAAGCCTGGCTCTGCCCATTTGCAGAGACAGCTGATGGCACTGCTTTAGTGCTGCTCAGGACTCACAAAAATCATTCCTAGTGCTGTGGAAGTCAAGGGTTTAAACCCACATGAACAGAGGAAATATCTAAGTACTTCCCCACCCAATAAACCAACGCTCATTTTCCTGAATTTTCCCCTCCCGGCCCCCTGCGCCCAGGTCCCTCCACTCACCAGTGCGATGTAGTTGCCCTGCCAGGCTCTCTGCAGGCCAATGTCAGCCCTGTGGCCCTTCAGCAGCTCCATGGCAGCCACCTTGGCCCTCAGCTGGGGCAGCACCTCCGGGGGAACGCTCCGGATCAGCTCAGCCGCTCTCCACCTGCCAGCAAGGCAACAGCAGGGTCAGCCTCGGCCCCAGGGTCTGCCTCGGCCCCAGGCTCTGCCTCGGCCCCAGGGTCTGCCCCAGGCTCTGCCTCAGCCCCAGGCTCTGCCTCGGCCCCAGGGTCTGCCCCAGGCTCTGCCTCGGCCCCAGGCTCTGCCCCAGGCTCTGCCTCAGCCCCAGGCTCTGCCTTGGCCCCAGGCTCTGCCTCGGCCCCAGGGTCTGCCTCAGCCCCAGGCTCTGCCTCGGCCCCAGGGTCTGCCTCGGCCCCAGGGTCTGCCCCAGGCTCTGCCTCAGCCCCAGGCTCTGCCCCAGGCTCTGCCTCGGCCCCAGGGTCTGCCTCGGCCCCAGGCTCTGCCTCAGCCCCAGGCTCTGCCTTGGCCCCAGGCTCTGCCTCGGCCCCAGGCTCTGCCTTGGCCCCAGGCTCTGCCTCGGCCCCAGGGTCTGCCTCAGCCCCAGGCTCTGCCTCAGCCCCAGGCTCTGCCCCAGGCTCTGCCTCGGCCCCAGGGTCTGCCTCGGCCCCAGGGTCTGCCTCAGCCCCAGGCTCTGCCTCAGCCCCAGGCTCTGCCTCAGCCCCAGGCTCTGCCTCAGCCCCAGGCTGCAGCAGCCCAGGAAGGACAAGAGCAGCACCACAAGGACACCTCAGAGTCCTGCCCAGGCATTGCCCAAGCTGCAAAGGTCACTTGATGTTTTAAAGACTTATCTTTATATTATATCATATCATATCATATCATATCATATCATATTATATCATATCATATCATATCATATCAATTACATTACATTATATTATATTATATTATATTATATTATATTATATTAATTACATTACATTATATCATATTATATTATATGTATTATATTACATTACATTATATTATATTATATTATATTTATTACATTACATTATATTATATTACATTACATTATATTATATTACATTACATTACATTACATTACATTATATTATATTATATTATATTATGTGATGGTGTCACAGGGGTTTTAGAGGATGGAAGAGATGAGGAATCTTGATTCCATGATCAGAAGGCTTGACTTATTATCTTATGATATATATATAACATTATAACTATACTACATAGGAATAGAAAGGAAAGGAGCTTCTTCAGAAGCTGGCTTAGCTTAGAATAGAATAGAAGGAAGAATAACAAAGGTCTGTGTCTCTGCAGAGAGCAAGAGCAGCTCCACCATGAGTGGTCAGTAAATCCAAACATCTACAGAGACCAATCCCAGGTGGACCTGTTGCATTCCACAGCAGCAGATAATAATTGTTTACATTTGTTACTAAGCTTCTCAGCTCCAGCAGCAAAAATCCTAAGAAAGGATCTTTCACAAAAGATGTCAGCAACAATATTATATTATATTATATTAATTATATTACATTATATATAATATCTTTAAAATATATATTCATATATATTAGTACTATATATATTATATATAAAACATAATATAATATACAATATATTAAAATATATAATATATATACATATATGAAGGTATATAGAAATACTTCACAAAAAAAGTGCCTTTATATATACCTACATATAAGAAGGTATATATAAATACCTTCACAATTGTATGGTATTGTATTGTACTGTATTGTATCATATCATATTACATTATATTATATTTAAAATATATATTCATATATATTAGTATTTTATATATATAATATACAAAACACATATTATAATATACAATATATTAAGATATACAATATATATAATATATATACATATATGAAGGTATATATAAATACCTTCACAAAAGATATTTATATATAAATACCCATCACTCCCCATCCCACACCCACAAGCCAACCACTGGTGCCTCTCTTGGCAATCAAGTGTGTGCAAGGCCATTTTTGGGCTCATTTACAGCACCATTCCCCTCTAACAGCTGAATTTGGCCCCTCAGTTCCAAGGGCACCATGGGACAGGGCAGGGCAGCCCATCCACTGCCCCACATCCATTGCCCCAGCATGGAGCTGGCCCAGAAGGACTCCTGCTGCCAGAGCAGCAGCACAAGGACACCTCAGGGTCCTGCCCAGGCATTCCCCAAGCTGAAAAGGTCAGTTGATGTTTTAAAGAAATGTATTGCATTGTATTGTATTGTACTGTATTGTATTCTATTCTATTCTAATTAAAATATATATTCATCTATATTAGTATTTTATATATATAATATATAAAAACATATTATAATATACAATATATTTAAATATATAATATTGATTATATATATACATATATGAAGGTATATATAAATACCTTCACAAAATATATATATACCTTTATATATATCTACATATATGAAGGTATATGAAAATACCTTCACAATTATATTATATTATATTATATTATATTATATTATATTATATTATATTATATTATACTATATTATATATATTAGTATATTATATATATTATATATTTTTATATATATAATATATAAAACACTTACTATAAAATACAATATATTAAAAACATATAATATATATACATATATGAAGGTATATATAAATACCTTCACAAAAGATATTTATATATAAATACCCATCACTCCCCATCCCACACCCACAAGCCAACCACTGGTGCCTCTCTTGGCAATCAAGTGTGTGCAAGGCCATTTTTGGGCTCATTTACAGCACCATTCCCCTCTAACAGCTGAATTTGGCCCCTCAGTTCCAAGGGCACATGGAACAGGGCAGGGCAGCCCATCCACTGCCCCACATCCATTGCCCCAGCCCTCAGCAGCAGCAGCAGAACTCCAGGGTTAATGCTATAAAAAGGCTTTTTAGCAGCTAAAATTCTGTAGTTCTGATAACTGAGCTAATTGTGAGAGCAGGACTCTCCCCAGACAGGCTGTGGGTGGATGGATGTCTCTCCTGAAAGAGCCAGCTGGAGAAAATAACAAAGCTGACTTGATCTAGAGCTGCTGGAGCTGCCCTGCAAGCTGAGGGCTGGACAGGAGGTCTCTGAAAGCCCCTCCAGACAACATTTCTCATATTTAGCCACTTTCACAAGTCATCATTTCTCAAACTGGAATTGTAACTACTTTGCCTACAGCTTCCCAGAGGAAAAAAAATCACCAGCCTTTAGATACTGGGAGGTTTAATGAAGGTACAAACACCTGTTCTACACACAGAACATGGGTGACAAGGGGAACATCACTCATTTTACTGCAGAAAAACACTAGGTTACTACAAGAAATCTTGAGGAAATCCAGAAGATTCTTTTTCTCCTCCCCCTCATCCAAGAGTAGCTGCTTTTTCATTTCAAAACCAACCAGAAAGGGGCCAAGGAAGGAAATACAATGTTTATCACATTGGAACAACCTGGTCTGGTGGAAGGTGTCCTTGCCCATGGCATGGGGTGGAACTGGATGGGCTTTATGATCTAAACCACCCTGGGGTTCTGTGATTCAACAATAAATCTTTGGATCAGAATTATCTGCCTGGTCAAGGGCATGAAGCCAGTGACACCCAAATCATGGCCTTGAGCCAGATGTCCCTGGGAGTGATGCCTTGAGAAGGCTGGCCTAGAACAGAGACTGGACAGAGGTGAAGAATAAAGCAGGGATTTATCAGGAGGCCTCAATGGATCCACTTTGGGCAGCACAAGAGCCCAGCCAGGGACACACCCAAGATAAACCAAAATGGTCACAGAATGCCCCACTGGTCACAGGGTCTCACACTTTTATAAGTTTTGGTCTATTAGCATATTGAAGTCAATTGTCCAATTCCAGCTCCAGCCCATGCAGTCCCATCCTTGTTTTTCAAGGTCACAAAATGCCCCACCAGTCACTGAGTCCCACACTTTTATAAGTTTTGGGCTCTTAGCATATTGGAGTTAATTCTCCAATTACAGCTTTAGGTTATGCAGTCCAATCCTTGTTTTTCTCTCTTCAGTCCACGTTGTTTATGCTCTTGGGCCTGAGATTTGGATCATTTGTCCTTTGTGAAAAATGTGTATTTTATGACTGGCTTTTCTAAAATATTAAAATGAATGTGTTATGTTAGAAAGTAATGCTGTATTAATTTTTTGAGTAGTGTGTTAAACTTAGTTTTAGGTTATAACAAAATGTTAAAATAGAAACTATGCTATGTAAGATATTTTTTAAAGAAAGGACACTCAGTGAGATAGCAGCCACAGGACACCTAAATCTTTCAAAGAAAGAGAATTTATTGCTCCATTATCAGAAGAAATGAACTTCTTCCTCCTCGCTCAGCCCTGGAGATACCATCAGGATTCAGAGGAAGAAGCTGACACTGACCAGACAGAATCCTGTGTTTGAATGGAATTTATGCATCATGGATGAAGTGTATGAATATGCAACAGGTTATTGCTTTTAAGGGTTAATCCTCTGTTAACGTGGGTGCTTTTTTTGGCTTATTTTGCCCAGAATAGGTACCCAGACTGTCCATAACTCTTTGTTCTTATTGTCTCATATTGTCCTAAATCCAAATTGTCCAAATTTTTTATTACTCTAATTAAATTACTACTTTAATTATATTACTATTTTTATAACCATTTTATTACTGTTAAACTTTTAAAATTTTCAAACAAGTGATTGGCGTTTTTCACACCCTCATATGAAGCCCAGACCCACCCACTAAAGCTGCAGAGAACCTGAAAAACACAAAACCTAAAACCTTCAGCAGCTGTGCCATGGGGGGCTGTGTCTGTGTACCCCTGGGAGCCTCTCAGGAACCCTCAGCCAGTCCCGAGCTGGCAGAGGGGAGACACTCCCTGTGCCCTGAGGGTACTGAGGGTACCTGGGCTGGTCACCTTTGCAGCACAAGAGACACCAGAGACATGGGTAGGAGATAAAGGGCCGACTCTAGCAGGGATTAATCCCAGGTTTTTTTCTGGGAGTCCCAAAGGAGCTCCTGCACCTCAGGGGGCTCCTGCTGAGAGCCTGGGGAGATGTGCCAAGGTTACATTTAAAGGGAGATGGAAACCGAAAGTAGAGAACACCTTACTGACCAATAAGGGACCCTAAGGGATGGGTACTGGGGGATGGACATTTAGGACAGCATTAATTCTATTTAAATATAGGTTAGCCTGTTAATGGGGAGGGAGTCATAAAGTTCTTACATTTTTGTAGTATAGAGCTTTAATGCACTCTTTGTAAGGCTTGGGGGGCTGACCCCTGGCCTCTGGCTGATCACTGAACGTCCTAGACCGAAAGTTCTAGATGGAGGGGATGGGATGCTGAGTGATTGACAGAGCCAGGATGGGGGTTTGGAGATGATCTCAGCAAGGGAGAGGGATTACAGAGGAAAAGGGAGGGGGGTACAGTCTGGGATAAACCATTTGGGAAAAATAAAACTACTTTAAAGTATTACAAAGTATAAAACCACACTACAACAGGTATTAGAGCATTGGGGGGTAGGACGGTCGGGACAGATGGAGATGAGAGATCTCTGCAGCCAGGCTGTGGAACTTGGGGTTCATTGCAAAGGGCCTGGGTGCAGGGCCCTGCTGGGAGCTGCCAGCCACAGCTCAGAGCAGGACTGAGAGAAAAGAGGGGGAGAGAGGATGAGAGGGTGAGAGAGTAAAAGGGGTAAGAGCTAAGAGAGCAAAGTTCCCGTTCCAATACAATAAATCTTCTTCTGTGTTGAATATTCCAATTCTCACTAACCAATCTAGTACAAGATACAAATCCTACAGCATTTCCATACAGCCTGTAAGAATCATTACATTACCATACTGTGTTACATTTTGAACCCTAAAATCTCCTCTTTGGGCCCCTTCTGCCAAGCTGGCAGGGTCTGCTCTGACCCTTGGGCCTGTCTACAAGCAGAGGGTGTTGTTCCATCAAAAGGGGATCACCTTCAGCTGGCCACACCATTGTTTTCCAGTTGTTCAGTAACTGAGGGATCTCAAAGCTTGCTTTCATTTCAATCTTGCTTATAGTTTCCATATTCTCAAAATCTTTTGCCAGGCAATCATATTGATAAGGCTTTCCTGTTTCATCTTCTGTTGTGGTGTGATGTAATAGCCTGTCTCAGTTATCCCAGTTCTTCTCCCAGGTGTGCCAATACCCTCTCCCTTCCCCTCCCTTGCCCCTTGCTGAGTGCTGTCTGTCAATCTTGGCATTCCAGCAAGGGCATTGTGTGATTGGTGAAGTTCAAAAGATGCCTCTCAGCCCTGGGGACATTGGGCCATCCAGGTCATTTGTCCCCTGAGACTTTCTGCCCCTTACCTGCTTGGTGGGACCCTACCCCTTCCCTGCCCCTCTCCCCGGGGTTAAAAGACACAGCAACCACACGGTTTGGGAGTTCTGTTGGAGCTGTTGCTGGATCCAGAGGCCTGTGGGCCAGGATAAAGCTCTGGAACAAACCCTCCAGCAGGACCCGTCTCCTTTTCCCTTCACCATCGCCTAAAGCCTGAGGAAGGTTTTACCCTTCTGAGGTAAACCTGAGCTCCTCCATGCCTGGCCTTGTCCCAAGTGCCAGCTGCAGCATCCAGCCAGCCAAAGGTGTCTCTGAGGTGAAACCACCACAGCTGCCGCCCTTGGCCAAGCAGCAAGGGCCAGACGAGCCCAGGCACGTTCCATCCGGCAATATTGGGATTTAATTCCAATATATTGGCGCCCAACACGGGGCACGAACCCACAACCCTGAGATTAAGAGTCTCATGCTCTACCGACCATTTAATTCCCATAACCTTCCCCAGCAGACAGGGCCGTACCTGTGGTAGATGTTCTGCAGAGCCTCCTGGAAGCGGAGCAGCACCTTGGGCGGGGCGGGCCAGGGGATGGAGCGGCCGCGGTCGGGCAGGTCCCGCACGCCGCGGAAGCGCCGCAGGAGCTCGCGCAGGTGGGCGCGCACCTTGTGGCGCCGGTAGTGCCGCGCGATGGTCAGAGCCGCCCGCGTCCGCCGGTAGCGCAGCCGGGCCAGCGTGCCCCTCCACACCTGCAGGGACACACAGCAGCACTGATGGCTTCCACACTCCTCCTGTGCTGCACGGATTTATAGTTTTGTTTTGAGGGAAGGGAAATCCTCTGCCATCCTGCGAGCAGAGTGTTGGAGTGTCGGGGGGTAGGAGGGTCAGGACTGACAGAGATGAGAGATCTCTGCAGCCAGGCTGTGGAACTTGGGGTTTATTGCAAAGGGCCTGGGTGCAGGGCCCTGCTGGGAGCTGCCAGGCACAGCTCAGAGCAGGATGAGAGAAGAGAGGGGGAGAGAGGATGAGAGGGTAAGAGAGCAAAAGGGCAAGAGAGCAAAAGTGTAAGAGAGCAAGGTTCCCAGTCCAATACAATAAATCTTCTTCTGTGTTGAATATTCTCATTCTCACTACCCAATCTAGTACAAGATACAAATCCTACAGCATTTCCATACAGCCTATAAGAATCATTACATTACCATACTGTGTTACATTTTAAACCCTAAAAACTCCTCTTTGGGCCCCTTCTGCCAAGCTGGCAGGGTCTGCTTTGACCCTTGGGCCTGTCTGCAAGCAGAGGGTGTTGTTCCATCAAAAGGGGATCACCTTCAGCTGGCCACACCATTGTTTTTCAGTTCAGTAACTAAGGGATCTCAAAGTTTGCTTTCATTTCAATCTTGCTTATGGTTTCTCTATTCTCAAAATCTTTTGCCAGGCAATCATATTTATAAGGCTTTCCTGTTCCATCTTCCCCAACACAGAGGAAGTGGCATTCCCTGGTATTCCCCAGGGATCCATCCCCACCTGTACTCACCCTCCAACACAACCCACCAAGCAGAAGACTGTATTTATTTTTCCTTGCAGAATTGAACTGGAAGGATAACGAGCCTCCCTGCTCACCATGGTCCTGTCACAGACTTTATTTCCCTCTGAGAAAGATCCCACAGCACTGCTGGTGCACATCAAGCCTTCCATCTACAGAAGGATTAATTAACTACCCAAGGCTGTTTTCATCATGACAGTTGCTTTGTGAAGCTGATGTCAGAGGCTCTCCTGACAGCTTCACTGACAGTCCTGCCATGCAGCCCAGAAAAGCTCATGCAGCAACCAGTGCAGAGCTGTGAGGGGCTGCTGCTCTCTAGACACGCTCAGTTTGAAGAGAAAAAGAGATTTTGGGTCCCAAACCCTTCAAAAGCAGAGAACTCTGTTCTTTCAGCCTCTGTCAGAGTTCTCTCTCCTCACTGTCCCTGTGGGGGATGTCTCCCTTTCCCTACAGACACAGCCCATGGTGTAGAGAGTTTTGTTGAGACATAGCTGGTAGAAAAAGAGACATGAGAATATACAGCCAGCAAAGCAACAGCTGCCTAATTCAAAGACAGTTTCCTTGAGCAAGAAACTGTTCAAGAAAATATGTGATAACAGGAGGTAAAAAGAAGCCACAAACATCCTGAGAGAGGTGGGACTGAGTTTTTATAGTGGACCAATAATGAGCTTTACTTTTGCAATATGTATGAGCCTTATTACTGTGATTATAAAAGTGTGCCTGTTAATCAATAAATCTGAGACTTGTTGATCATCATTGGATGTGCTCGTCTCCCGTTGAACCCGTCACCATGGAACTCTGGCTGAGCCTGGGCAGTTCTTGAGCACCCAGCACTTTATGGAGCACCAAACTCATCAGTGGAGCCCATTTCTGCTCTCACACAGCAGAACAGAGCCCCGACCCTGCACAATGCTGCCCACACAGAATCACAGCATTTATAGAATGATTTGGGTTGGGAAAGACCTGAAAGATCCTCCAGTGCCATGGCAGGGACACCGTCCACTGTCCCAGGCTGCTCCAAGCCCCAGTGTCCAACCTGGCCTTGGGCACTGCCAGGGATCCAGGGGCAGCCCCAGCTGCTCTGGGCACCCTGTGCCAGGGCACAATTCCTAATTCCCAATATGCAACCATCCCTGCCCTCTGGCACTGGGAGCCATTCCCTGTGTCCTGTCCCTCCATCCCTTGTCCCCAGTCCCTCTCCAGCTCTCCTGGAGCCCCTTTGGGCCCTGCAAGGGGCTCTGAGCTGTCCCTGGAGCCTCCCTTTCTCCAGGCTGACCATCCCTCCTGGTGGAAGGTGTCTCTGCCCATGGCAAGGGGTGGGACTGGATGGTTTCACTGTCCCTTCCAACCTCACCCACTCTGGGATTCTGAGAACAACCCAAGGAGCTCCATGGCAGCCTCAGCCCCTGCCAGGGCTGATCTCAGGGAGGGTGTGGGAATAAAGAACATTTCAGTGGCTGAGGGAAGAGCTGGGGAAGCAAGGCAGGACATGGGACAGTGCAGGGAAAGGCAAGAGCAGGAAGCACAAAAGCCACAGCAGAAACTGAGCACAGCAACCAAACCCAGGGAGCTGGGACTGAGAATCTCATCCCTGTGTGCAGATAAAATAATAAACAACATGTTCCTTATTTATTCCTTGAGGCCATCAGACAGAGCAGCCCCTGCACACGTGCTGTGCTCAGCAGTCACTCACCACACTCAGTTACCACTGTGGTTTTGGTTTTAGCTCAGATCTGGTGCAGCTTCAGCCATGCAAAGATCTCAGAGCTGCTGGGAAGCTCAAGGCTCAAAGCTTCCTGCCTAAACCAGACTTGCACAAGGCCTGGATTTCACCCAAAATGTGTAAGGCTGGATTAAAGCTGGCATTTCCCTGTCTGAGGGCAGAGCAGGCTCTGAAACTCTGAATTTGACAGAATCACCAGCTAGGATCCAAAAACTGAGCATCCAAAGAGTACTGGGGGACTTGTAAAAAAGAAAAGCAAAGAAGATTTGGATTGCTTGAGATAGTTAAGCATAGACTGAAGAGACATAAAATGTACCTGTAAGGGATGTATGGACAACAAACAAAATCAAGTGGGCAAAACCCTACTGCCAATTTCTCATTTTTGAATTTAGTAAGAACAGAAATGAGGAACAAGGCCTCAGTGAACAATCCTTGGGTGTTACAGAGGATCTCAGGAAAAGAACACACACAGTAAATCCCTGTAAGCTGCTCAAGACTTTGCAGAGCCCCACTGCTGTCAGCTGTTCCCTGGACCATCACAGTCACAGAACAAAGTCTTGGTCCTTGGGCTGGAAGCAGCCATGCTGTTGAGGGAAGTCTCTCACTGTGGTTACTTCTCCCACCAGTCAGACATGCCTGGAACAAAGGCTGGAACAGATTGCCCCCATGTTGTATCAGCTGCATCGCTGCAGAAATTGGCTTCACAGCAAGAGGTGTCACAATTGTACAAACACTGGCCTCCCAAATCCAATTATCCAGCTCAGACATGCCCCTGGCTACACACACAGCAAACCATTAATGAAAAGCACGTTCTCAAATCAGGTTGTCATAACTGGAGAACCCCCTGCCAGTGAGGACCTTCCACGGCACCACGGCAGCGCCTCAAAGGTGAGGAAACAAAGGGAAGGACAAACTTCTCCCAGGGAATGGGGGACAAATATTTTCTAAATTAACTGTTTTACTGGCTTGGTGCTTTTCTTTTCCACTGCAGCTCAAAGAAGCCCCTCAGTAATGCTGAGCTGCCACGGTGACCAGGCTGCCCCATGGTCCCATGGAGCCTTCCAGAAACATGGAATGGTCATTCCTGGGGACAAGAGGAGGTGTCAAACAGAGACTCCCTGTAGGGCAGGTGCTTTGTGTAGCTGTGAGTAGCAGGACAGAGATCAGACAAACAAGGATCACAGAATTCTGGAATCACAGGATGGTTTGGGTTGGAGAGACCTGAAAAATGATCCAGCTCCAACCATCTGCCTTGGGCAACCTTCCACTGTGCCAGGTGGCTCCAAGCCCAATCCAACCTGGCCTTGGACACTGCCAGGGATCCAGGGGCAGCCACAGCTGCTCTGGGCACCCTGTGCCAATGCATGTCCAGAACAAGCAGCTCCAGGAGGCTGAAGTGCTCCTGCCACCTCACACCTTCCTCAGCTTTGAATATTAGGAGAGCTCTACCCAATGCACCTTTCCAATTCATAACTCAAGAACATTGAGCCCTGTAAAATGAAATTAAACACATCAAAATACCAGAGGGAAGTTTACACAGCCTGTAACAGATTCTCCTGTTGCAAAGGTCCTGCCCTGTTGTGTGTTGGGGGCCAAGGAGGGCCAAACCCCAACACAAGGATTTGTGCATGCAGGGTTCTGCTTCTCCCCTTTATGTCTCTGCACCCAAGGTAAGATCCAAGGGATTTTCATGCCCAGGTCCAAAGGGATCCAGCAGATCATCCCTCAGACCTGACAGCCACAGGCACCTCAAATTCCCACTTCAATCCAGCCACATCCCAGCCAGCTGGGGGCATCAGAACAGAGTGAAGCAGCCTGGGATGGCAGAGCCCTGTGCCATCCCTGCCACAGGCAAGAATAAATCCATACTTCCCTTTCCCCCCTCCTGTGGCCTTCCCTGCTGGTTAACCTGATTTCCCATGGGAATGAGACTGAAGATCTGTCCCTGCCTGACCTCCTGAGATTGCCCTGACAGCTCCTGGATCCTGAGCCAGCTCCCAGCCAAGCTGACAGAGGAGCAGCAGCCTCCACGAGGCAAAGTCTCTTTATCTTTCAGGAAAAATCAGCCACAGGGCAGAAGGAGCCTGAAATCAGAGTGACATTGCTGGAACAGCTTCAGCTCCTGCTCCAGAGCCATCTGCCTCCCCAGATCCCAAACCCCAACCAGCAGACACAGAGCCACCAGCCAAGCCCCACAGGCAGAGGAGCCCAGGAGGCCCTGGCAGCATCCCAGAGGGGTGGGGAGGTGGAAATGTGTGGGGGGCACGAGGGAGGGGAGGGAGGATGCCATGGCTCCCAAATAACCAATCTGATGGCAGTTGTCCAAGTGACCCCTCTGGAACAGCCTCCAGGGCAGGGCCATCCATCAGAGCCCAGCCCAGGGACCCAGCAGGAGCAGAGGGACAGTGTGGCAGCTACAGGGTCTCCAGGACAAAGGAGGAAATGAGAGTCTGACTCCATGTTCTTAGAAGGCTAATTTTATGGTATACATTATATTATATTATATTATATTATATTATATTATATTATATTATATTATATTATATTATGTTATGTTATGTTATGTTATGTTATATATAATGGATAATATAATATATGATATATAATATATAATATATATTATATGATATATAATATATAATATATAATATATAATATATAATACATAATACAGAATACGTAATATATAATACGTAATATATAATATATAATATACAATATATAATACATAATACATAATATATGATATAATATTATAGAATGCTATACTAAAACTATACTAAAGAATAGAGAAAGGATACTTGTAGAAGGCTGAACAAGACACCAATTAAAAACTTGTGACTGCTTCAGAGTCCTCACACAGCTGGATCATGATTGGTCATTAAGTCAAAATATTTCACATGTTGGATTAAAAAAAAAATCTCCAGACCACATTCCAAAGCAGCAAAGCACAGGAGAAGCAATCAGATAATTATTGTTTTCATTTTTCTCTGAGGCTTCTCAGCTTCCCAGGAGAAGAAATCCTGGCAAAGGGATTTTTCCAGAAAATGTGACAGTGACAGGACAGGACATGGAGTGGATTGTCCCAAAGGAAAGCCCAAGGAGAAAGGCAGGGGAGGGAACAAGCAGCAGCATGGGCTGACTCCCCATGTTCTGATTCCTCAGGGAAGGGCCCACGAACAAACCACAGACACAAGAGCAGAGACAATAATGATTATGTTGAAAATGGAGAGAAAAAGAGTTTTGGGGCTTAAAAAAACCTCAAAGAGCAGCATAAACCAAAAAACAAAGCAAACAACATTCCCCATCCAGCTCCCAGCCATGGTCTCTCCTCACCTCTTTCAATACCTTTGCTTTCTCCATGCTTTGTCCTCCTAAAATTCAGGGGAGGAAAAATGAAGAGGGCAATGGAAATCAGGACTGAAGGGCTAAGGAAGGGATAGAGAGAAAGGAAAAGGTTGGAAAAACCAAGTCTGAACACAGCTCTAGCTCCTGACCATTACAAAGAATATTTATTTCTCCACAGCTGCTCCCAGTGAGGAAGTTCCTTGCTGCTCTTTCTTCACTCTCCAGAGACTCCACAGTGTTTGAAATGGGATATTTCATGGAAACATCACCCATGGAACCCCAAACCCAGCTGGAAGGGACCTTAAAGCCCATCCAGTGCCACCCTGCCATGGGCAGCTCCCACTGTCCCAGGCTGCTCCAAGCCCATCCAACCCAGCCTGGGCACTGCCAGGGCTGGGCTCAGCTTTCCTCCAGTCCCTTTAATGCCAACCCAAGGTGGAAGTGACCCCTGGGGACACGAAAAGCTCCAGACCAAGGGATCTCCTCCTGCACAGCCCTGGCCTCATGATCCCAGCAGAGTTCCAAGGGATGATCCCACTGCTCCCAGTGCAGCAGCTGCTTTGGCAGCTTCTAAATCAGGGACTTGCACAAACAGCAGTCAGCCAAAGCAAGAGACACATCCCAGCTCAAGGGAAGCAATGATTTTTTTTTCCCTAAAGAATATTTAATTCACTTGTTTTTTGATTAAAATTTAATAAATTAAAATTCAGATGAATGGCAGGGAAGATCTGAACATACCTTTAGAATCAGTTTAAAAACCTCACTGAGCTTCCAACAGAGTTTCTAAGATTAAAGAAACCTCACATCCAAGATCACATCCATCACCTCAGCAGAACATAAATCCTCTACACCCATCTAAGCATTACAGCCTTGTCTGCAGGCTCTTCCATGCTCTGAATGTGCCATCAAAAAAATCAGAAAAAAGGGAAGAAAGAAATGAAAACAATTAATTGGGCCCTGCAGAGCACAGGGAAAGCCAGCAGAGCAGCCAGGGTGGGCCCAGGATGCAGCCTTGCCTGCACATCTCCCATGGAAAAAGGGATAATCTAGATTTGACCTAAATGCTGCAATCCCTGTGAGTGCAGAGCAAAACCCACTCAGCTCCCAGTCCAAACACATGAGTGAGCAAACAAATGCCCAGGATTCAGCACACAAACCCAGCTTGGCTAAATTAAACCCCAGAATGGTATTTTGGAGCAGTTCTGCAAGGAGCCAAACCTTGGGAAACTCCTCCATTCCTGCTGCACCACCACCACCTTCTCCCACCACCCTCCTTCAGCCCAGCCCAGACTGCTCCATGATCAATGCTCCACCTGTCCCAGCCCATGGTGTGCCCTCCAGGCAGCCCAGCTGGTGAGAATCACAGAATTCAGGCAGGCATGAAGCTCCCTGCTCAGCTCTGGAGGCTCTCACACGGGCAGGTTATTAAATATTCAATATTCAATATTATTTACGTGGCTGTGCAGAGGAGCCTTGGAGGAATGTTCCCATCTCCAGTGCCCACAGCCCTGCCTGCTCCAGGGGGCACCTCCCCAAAGCAGGGCTGAGATGGAGGGGCCAGAGCTCACTCACAGCTCACTGTGATCTGCCTTTTCCTGGTTTGGGTAAATGTGGATCCATCAAGGTTTAAATCAAAGGCTCCTGTAGGAGTCTGTAGGAACGGGTGTGGGGGTTGCACAGTCAGGACAGATGGAGATGAGAGATCTCTGCAGCCAGGGCTGGAACTTGGGGTTCATTCCAAAGGGCCTGGGGCAGGGCCCTGCTGGGATTTGGGGTTCATTGCAAAGGGCCCTGCTGGGATTTGGGGTTCATTGCAAAGGGCCCTGCTGGGATTTGGGGTTCATTGCAAAGGGCCTGGGGGCAGGGCCCTGCTGGGAGCTGCCAGCCACAGCTCAGAGCAGGACTGAGAGAAGAGAGGGGGAGAACGTAAGAGAGTAAAAGGGGTGAGAACTGAGAGTGTGGGAAGAAGTGGAAGATGCAGTGGAAAGAGGGAAGAGAAGAGAAGGGAAGGGAAGAAAAAGGGGAGTGGTCAAAGTTTCCATTACAATACAATAAATCTTCTTCTGTGTTGAATATTCTGATTCTCACTAACCAATCTAGTGCAATATACAAATCCTATAGCATTTCCATACAACCTATAAGAATCACTACATTACCATACTGTGTTCCATTTTAAACCCTAAAAACTCTTCTTTAGACCTTCTGCCAAGCTAGCAAAGTCTGCTTTGACCCTTAGACCTGTCTGCAAGCAAAGGGTGTTGTTTCATCAAAGGGGATTACCTTCAATCAACCACACCATTGTTTTCCAGTTGTTCAGTAACTGAGGGATCTCAAAGCTTGCTTTCATTTCAATCTCACTTATAGTTTCTATATTCTCAAAATCTTTTGCCAGGCAATCATATTGATAAGGCTTTCCTATTTCATCTACCCCAACAGCTCCCTGTTGTCCCAGGTCACCTCAGAGAGCAGCGAGGGGGAAGAGCTGCTGCATCTGCTGAGAGCTGGTTTCTCTTTCCACATAAATCAGCTGAACAATGTTCATTCTATTGCTTTGCTTAATAGCAACAATATTCCACAGGCTGGAAACAGAGAAGGGTCCCACTCTGAGATTAATTAGCTGGTACTAACAAGAGTGTGTTCAATAAAGAACATAAAAATCACAAAGGAGCAGCAGCAGCTCCCAGGCTGGGATGCAGCCACATCTCAGCTCCAGGTTCCTCCTGCAGCTCAGCCAAGGCTGCAGCAAACAGCCCCTGTACTCTGGGACAGGGATGAGATTCCCAGCCCTGGGAAAGCTCCCAACCATCCCCCCACATGGAGCTGCTGCTGCTTGGGTGCCCTTTGTGGTGTCCCATGAGCCTGACAGGGCATTTTACTAATCCTGGCTGCACCCTGCAGGATTTCCTGCCTCTGGCAACACCAGAACCACAGAATCTGCTGAAGGAATTGTGCTTTTTGCCCTTTTTTTGCCCTTTTTTACACCCCACTGGCAGGTCTGCCACAGCTCAAAGCAGGCTTAAAGACACCTTGAGGTGCAGCAGATCAGAACCTTTGAAAAGGTGGAAAGTTCAGGCACAACAAAGCTCATCCCCTCCCATGATAACAATGTGGAAGTATCAGCAGTAAGGGCTCAATCTGCTCTCCCCAATTTGCCTGTGGAGCGCCTGGATGAGCATGGACAAAAAATCCTCTGCAGCTGTGAAAGGCAGAGAGAGAACCTGGAATGATTTCCAAGATCAGAGCCACCAAAGGTTGGTTTAACCAACTCACCACAGCACAAATGTTCTGTCTGATGCTGGCAAAAGGCTCAGGGAAGAGTTTGGGCTTTTCTTTGTGTTTTGTTTTTCCCCACCTGTACTGGAAATGATAATCCAAGCTTTGAGGTGGCTCCAGCAGCCATGGAGCTCCAGGTGACCCAGCTGGGACAGCAGACCCTGGGACAGGCTGCTCTCCATACTCTGCTGGACTGTATTTTACACAGTGGTGCACTCACAGCACGCCCTCTCCTCCTCTCTTGCTCAGCAATAATGGATATTTATGCTGATTTAGGTTACAGAGTGTTTCCACAGCATTTTCTGGAGCAGAAGGACATCAAGGAGGTATCCAGGTGTCTCCAGGTGCCTGCTACTGAAAGGGCAGGGTCCAGCTCTCCTGCTTTTCCCCCACAGGCAAGTCCCCATTCTTGCCATTCCTCTGAAGGCAGCTGAGCCATTGTGGGGCTAAACTGGCAGAAATTCCCTCTTTTCTTTTTTGGTAAGAGGTAAAGCATTTTTAAAATGTTTTGGCATTTTCTAGGGTGGGCAGGATGGATTTTTTTGCCTCAGTGCCTTCCCTGGAAGCAGGCAGGGATGCTCCCAGCCCAGGGGAGGGGAGGAGCTGTGGGATCAGTGCTAGTGCAGGGGATGGAGCCAGCTCTTCCTCCTTCCCTGCACCTGGTCCTGGCAGCCCCCAGCCCCTGCTCCTCAGGAAGGAGCCACAGCATCTCCTGCCACAGCTCCTCCCTGCCAGAGCCTCTCCAGACCAAAGCCTGGGTGCAGGATACCAATCCAAGTGCCATTATAGACCTGCTCCTGCTGACAGCCTGGAGTCCAGAGGCAAATCCACCCCATCCCTTCCAGCTGGGTCACTGGCCCAAGCCCCCACGGGCTGCTTCTGTCCCTCCATCACTGTTGGGAAGGATGAAAGTTTGACAAGGAAGTCTCACAGATGCTGAGCAGAAAGATTTTTAAATGTAGAGTCTGATGAAGGAATAGAGATGGAAGGAAGTTTTGATAGAGAAGAAAAGAATTGCTGAGCCAGTCTTACTGGATAACCAAGGAGGCAAAGGGTGTGTTGGTTAGAAGGGGTTTTTAGGATAAACCCACCCCAAACAAGAAGATGTTTTTACCAAGCACAAAGAGAGCACAGGCAAGCAAGCCTGCCCATGTTGCAAGTAGAAAAAAGGTCTCAGAATTTTCCACTGCAAGAAAACTGAAAAACAACTTCTAGCTTAAACTGTAATGTACTGACTTTGAGTGATTGGAGAACAGTAACATGAATATGGTAATTACAGTAGTTATGACAGGGTATAGATAATAGTTAAGGTATAGATTGGTTCTACTGTATGAAGATGCTCAGCAAAGAAAAGTATAATAATGCAATGTAATCAAAAGAAAAGTATAAAATGCATTTGTAACCTAAACCAAAGGGTCTCCAGGCCTGCCTGCAGCTGGAGCTGACAGCTGTAGGCACAGCTCTGTCACCCATGGGCCTGGGCTGCTGTAACATTTTGGATACAATAAACTGCATTCTGTATACAATAAACTGCATTTTGGATACAATAAACTGCATTTTGGATACAATAAACTGCATTTTGGAGAGCTGCCTGGAGTCCTGCATCCCTCATTTCAGCTCTTACACATAACCTGTCAGGAAACACCTCCTGTGTCCATGGAGGAGATTCCCCGTGTGCCTGAGGCTCCCCTGTGTCCTGAGCTCCCAGGGCTGGTGGGAGCAGGGAGGTGGAACAGGGAATGGTGACAAGGAATGGTGACAGGGAATGGTGACACGGAACGGTGACAGGGAATGGTGTCAGGGAATGGTGACAGGGAATGGTGACACGGAATGGTGACAGGGAATGGTGACAGGGAATGGTGACACGGAATGGTGACAGGGAATGACAATGACACGGAATGGTGACACGGAATGGTGACACCTCGGCTCTGTGCTGCTCTCCCTGCAGGCTGGGGAGTGTTGCCATGGCGATGGCAGCTCCCGAGCCTCTGCAGAGCCCATGTGGCTCCAGGGACACGCCGGGATGCCCAAGGACACCTCGGGATGCCCAAGGACACCCCGGGATGCCCAGGGCACGTCCCAGGGCCGGCCCTGCCCCCGTGGCTGGGCTGTGTCCCAGGAGGGGCCGGGCTGCACTCAAGGACATTCCTGCTGCTCCCCTGCCAGGCAGGAAGATTTCAGGAGTGATTTCCATGTGCAGCTGTGCCGGGCTGATAAAATGCCACCGAAATGTGGCAGTAAATTACAGTGACAGCAGCCATCATCTGCACGGCCCGCACGTGCCGCCTGCCCGGGCTTTCTTCCCCGAACAAAGCTCTGCTCTGCACAGCTAATGAGCCTGGGGGAGCCTTTCCAAGGGCAGCAAAAGCAGCAGAGCTTCGTGGCAGCTTTTATTTTTTTTATTTTTATTTGCATGATTAACATAAAGCTGCTGCATTTGCATTCAGGGTGACAATCGCAGAGCTGGCAGGAGCACAGGTACAGCAAATAAACCCTAAAGCATCACAGGAAGCAGCCTCAGCTGGGGCTCCTGGAGTGACCCTTTGGTGTGATGTCCCTGCTGCCATATGGGGTTTGTGACACTGGACACAGCTCTCACTTGCTGAATTCTCCTGGAGCCAGCAAGTTGCCACGGTTAAATCACTTCACATCTGCTCACTGACTGCAATGGGGCAGAAGGAAAATTACAGCCTGGAATCTCACTGACATTTTACCACAGAAAAAAAGGAGCCTGAAAGATAAATCTAAAGGTGAAGACATCCCAGAGATAAGGAACAAAAGAAAGTAAAATTATCTATTTAAACTAGAAGTCAGTTTTAATGCAATTGAACCAAACTGGTAAGCACCACTCCACAAAGGCAGCAGCACTGTTGGGAGGGTTAAGGGTCACTGGATGATGAAGCTCTCCAGATAATTACTGAGTCCCTTCTGGAAAGCCTCGTGATTTACAGGACAGCCACAAGCCACAGAATGCACATCATTAAAAAAAGAGCTGCTAAATGTGGATTCTTCCACTTACACCCATTCCTGTGCAGAGGAAAACACCCCTGGGCCCCAGGCTGGGATCAGCTGCTCTGAGGCTGCTCTCACATCTGCCTCAGCTTGTCACACAAGTGCCCATTGTCACAGCACCACACTTCATCTCCTCTTGTCTTCCCCTTCCCCTAAATTACAATTTGAGGAACTCCAATGCAACAGAAGGCTCAGTTATTTAAAAGAAAATCAAATCCTTCTAGATGTGCTCAAAGTTTGTCTCCCCCAGCCTTTGATGCTCACAGGCAAAACTACAGAAGGAAAAAAGAGCAAGAATTAAAGAAAGAAGAAAAAAGAGCAAGAATTAAATGTCCCCGTGAGTTGTTAATGAACAATTGAAAGCAAGTTGGGAACAGAAATGACAGGCAAAATTGCCTTGATGCTTTCAGAGCTCAGAGAAGGCCTCATCAGATCCCTCCTCTTTGATTTTTGATTTTTGATTGTACCTTTTCCAGCACTGCCCAGCCCCATCTGCCAGCAGCAGAGGCAGGGAGGGATCCCAGCCAGGGCTGGAGCAGAGTTAGCAGGAAACAAGAGAAACATTGAAAATGGAGACAAAGTCAAGCTTTTGTCAGGTGGATATAACACTGTACAAGGTCTCTAATCCATACCTATGGATACCAGCTCAACACCTTCTGTTAATGATAATTTAATAAGTATTTAATGATTAATTGAGAGTTTCTTGGTTTTAGCTGTGAGTTCCAGGACTCTGAAAAGCTCCTCTGGATCCCCCTGTCAGCCCCATTTGAGAGCCTGGTTAAGAACCTGCAGTGAGTGAAAGCAGAGAGGCTCAGCTGCAGGGAAGGAGCTCCAGGAGGACACCCAGACCTCTCCAGAGTCCTCAGTACCTTGAACACTGGAGAAGGAGTTTGTCTTTTCCCCACAATTCCTTTATGAGCTAAGTTAGAACTCCCTGAAGATTTCTTACAGAAAAATAACAAAAAGATGCCTCCATGTCCTGCTCTAGTCCCCAGGGAGACTCATGGTGGTCCCTCCCCACCCCAGGGAGAGCAGGACACAGGGCAGGGAGGTTTGTGAAGCCACAGGACAATGTGCACCAGCATTTTAATTTCTATCACTTTTGTTGACTGTGGCAACAAGGAAACCCCCAGAAGCAGCACAGTTATTCTACACCTGATGCCACACAAACCCACTGCAGCAAACCCTTTGTGGAGCAAAGGAGTTAATCCATCACACCTAAGCAGGTTATTTACCTTCCAGAGGCAAAAAAGTCCTTTTCTCTGCTGTCTTTGATGCTGAGCCCACTCCAGATCCCAGCCCAGACAATGCAATTCTGGAGCTGGCAGCAAACTCACAAAACTGACAAGTTGCTGTTAAAATTGTGCCTCTCACTGGATTTATCTGAAGGAGGAGCTTGGAGCTCACTGAGCCATGATCTGCTCCCACAGCAGCACAGCCTGGGGCTCTGAAATTATTCTCCAGTAGCTGCACCTTGCAGTTTCCAGAAAGGTCACCCCCCAATTGCTCCCTGGGGTCACCTGGGAGCAAGCAGTTCCCCCTGCTCCTTATTCCACCAGGAGCTCATCAGCTCACCCCATTCCTGGGGAGAAGGAGACTCTGGGTTAGAGCTGTGGCCCTGGGACCTCCCTGAAAGCATCCAAGTGGCTCCAGGCAGGAAATTCCTCCCTAGAACTCCTGGTGAGCACGGGGGAAGCACAGCTAAGGATCCAGGAACACCTCCCAGGGACATGGGAGCACCAGAGATCAGCCCCAGGCCAGGCCAAGAGAGTAAACCAGATGGAAAAGTGCTCCCCTTTCCAGGGAAGGAAGGTGGGAGAAGATGTTGAGAGTCCAAGGAAGCTCAGCAGCAGTAGATGCTCAGAACAGGGAACAAAACTCTGAACCACAAAGCTCAGAGAAAGGCAGGGCCTGCACCCTCCACAGCCTGAGCTTGGCCTTTCCAGAAAAACTCACTGCACACAAAAGGTGCAGAATTCCCTACTAAGGACAAACCATTGAACAGAACAACCCTAGACCTGATGCTTTGTGCTCCATCCTGGTCAGTCTGGTTGGGTTTCCAGGAAGGGAATCACATCCACTGCACCACAGACACCACAAATATGAGTGACCCAGAGAACTCAGAGCTTCCAGGGGGAACTTCTCCTTCAGGCTCTTCCCCATTCAGCCCACCAGGTTTGGAGAGTTTGTGCAAACCTGTGTTCCCTGCAGAGCTTTAGCTCTGTCAAGTTTTTACACCCATTTGTCAGCAGTTTCTATTTGTGAAGGACAGGAATGGGTTCAGAGGTTCTGTTCTTTCCCAGGTTCCAAGAATTTCACACAGACACACATTTTAAGAAATTAGTTTCTAAAAGTCTTGAAATAATCCACTTTGCCTGGCAGGGCAAGGTCAACCCCACCATTTCTGCTCTTTGCCAGACAGATCTTGCTTGTACAGAGTTTTCAGCAAGTGCTAACACCAGAGAACCCCGGGATGGTTTGTGTTAAAAGGAGCCTGAAAGCTCCCCCAGCCCCATCCCTGCCATGGGCAGGGACACTGTCCATCAACCTCTCCACTTGACCCCATCCAGCCTGGCCTTGGGCACTGCCAGGATCCAGGGGCACCCACAGAGCTGCTCTGGGCACCCTGTGCCAGGCTGTGGTGGGACTGGGCTTTAAGGTCTCTCCTGATCCAAACCAGCCTGGAATTCTGTGATTCCACATTTCAGCCATAAAACTCCCTCAAGCTCCCAGGCATCCTCCTTCCACTGAGAAAAAAGCAAGTTTTTAACCAATGATGAACTGTGGTATTTGCAGGGGTCCTCTGGATGAGGTGAGAGATGAGTGAATCTGACTCCATGTTCTTAGAAGGCTAATTTATAAATATTCTATTCTATTCTATTCTATTCTATTCTATTCTATTCTATTCTATTCTATTCTATTTTCTTCTATTATATTATATTTATTATATCATACCATATCATATTATGCTAAAACTATACTAAAAAATAGAGAAAGGCTACAAACAGAAGGCTTAAGAATGATAATGAAAAACACATGACTGACTCCTCAGAGTCTGACACAGCTGATGGTGATTGGTCATTAAGTAAAAACAATTCACATGGAAGCAATCAAACATTCACCTGTTGGTGAACAATCTCCAGCCACATTTCAGAGCAGCAGAACATGGAGAAGAAAATAAGATAATATTGTTTTTTCTCTGAGGCTTCTCATCTTCCCAGGTGATGAAATCCTGGCAAAGGGGTGTCAGAAGCTCGGACACCTCTCTGGCTGCCTTGGATGGCTCAAACCCTGTCTGAGGGGCTCAGAGACCTTGGCACAGAGCCCAGGACAGCTGTGACTTTGATTTTGACCCATGGAGCAAATCACCACCTTTATATGAAGAATTACAAGTCAAGAGAGTTTAAGTAGAATAACAGTTCATTTGTCATGGGGTGAAAAATAGATTTTTGGGGTTTGTAGAATGGGGGCTCGGGGTTCCAAGATGGAGGAATTTGAGTGTGCCCTGTCCTTCTTCTTGCTTCTTCTTGGCCTCCATGTTCTGGGTGATGTTGGTACTTTTGGATTGGTTTAGAGTAGAAATTCACTATCTAACACAGGTGATAGGTATTGGGAAGTTATGGCAAATAATATACATGTAGTTTTAGTACAAAAGGCAGTCAGTGTGCCTCAATCCCACCTGCCAGACAGACCACAGCAGGCCAGGGAAAGAAATGTTATAGATAAGAAATAATAAACAACCTTGAGAATGAAAACAGAAGAGTTCTGACTCCTTCAGCTGCCAGGTTGGGAAAAGAGACTTACTTGTATTACAAGAGTCACTCTGAGCAGCAGAGATTCTGAGAAGGGATTTTTCAGAAAATATGACAGTGCCAATGAACAATGAACCTTTTAGGTGCTACAGCTCCTACCACACCAAGGCTCCAGAGAGCACCATGAAAAGAGCCCTAAAAAGATCCAGCAGCGAGCAAAGTGCAGAAGTTTGGGATCTGTGCAGCAACAGAGGCAGAAAGGAGAGCAAGGGTGCTTCAAGGAGCTTGAGCTGAGTTTCTGAGGCAGGGGAAGCTTTACCTTCTGCAGGAAGAGGACGATCCTGACGAGCATCTTGGCGTGCAGCTCCTCCAGGGTGAAGAGCGTGCGCGGCGTGCGGATGAACAGCTTGGTCCTGCCGTAGGCCACGTCGTGCTGGAAGCCGTGGCACTCGATCAGCTTCCGCACCGCCTCCTTGTCCGAGGGCAGGTCGTGGTTGGGCCAGGTGAACTCAGAGATCATCTTGTACCTGCAGTGGAAAGGTACCATTTCCAAATGTGAGCTTGTGCTCCAGATTGCAATGCAAGATGTTTTCCATTGCCATCTGTATGGCAGATTATCTTTGTCAAGTGGGCAGTTTGCCTTATCTCTCTCTTTGAGTGACCACATTCACACCTCCCTGATGTAGTAGATAGGGTTAGGCGCTCTGAAAATTTCGCGATGTTACGGAAAGCAGTAGAGTTGCTCTCCCCCTAATGCCTAGTGATAAAGGATCACCCAAGAATGTAGTCCCCCCTAACAATTGTAACTTTTTACCCCTTACTAACCAATTACAGTAAGGTAAGACGCCCTGACGTAGAGAAAGAACTAGCAGAGTATAAAACCCGACGAGGCGGGACAATAAAGGTCTTGAACCGTCCACCATACTGGTGTCTGCGTGTGTTCTTGGCCCGAGTGACCCTGGAAAGTTTGGGTCACCATGCTGTTTCCTCAGAACCAGGTCACCTCACCTTGCATTAAGGTAACACCCTGGGGAGGGGACATTGCTGATAACAGCTATTGAATGTCACTGCATGGCTGATAAGAACTACAGCATCCCACTGGGAGATGTGAGCCCAGAGGGAGGAGCCAAGCATTGCTGCCCAGATAGAATCCAGAGGTTTGGAGACACCAGCACGGCCTCTCCACGGGATTCCCCAGAGGAACAGCAGCTGCCTCTCCTTCCACTGGATCTTCAGAGGAACAATCCATCCTTCTCTACAGGATCCCTGCTCCAGCAGAACCAGCCCTGACCCTGCAGGAGGACTGAGCCACATTTCCAATGGGACTGCCACCAACAGCCTGACCCACAGGGTGTCAGGTTGGGTTCTGACTCTGTCAGTGTTGTTCTACTGTACTGCATTGTTTATTTTATCCTTTTAATTTTTTCCCCTTCCCTATTAAAGAACTGTTATTTCCTGCTCCCATATTTTTGCCTGAGATCCCTTTAATTTAAAATTTGGAGGGGTGGGAGGGTTTACATTCTCCATCTCAGGGGAGGCTCCTGCCTGCCTTAGCAGACTCCTGTCTTTCCAAACCAAGACAGTTTGCCACCAAGGTGCTAGAGAAGGGCAAAATTCAACTGGTTTTAGAAAAAAAATATCAGTTAAATTGTAATAAACTGAATATAGATGGAAGAGTCTCAAGAAATCCTTGCACAGATTTATTCCAGTTCTGCTCCAACCAAGCAAGCCATCCTTGACCAGCACTTGCAAAAACCATGGGTTCCACCTCTGGTATTCCAAGACACAGCACTCACACACAAACCATGCTAAAAACAAGCACAGTTCTCAAAGCCTGAGATACATCTGATCTGAACATCTTTTTAAAAGAAAGTAAACACCCATACTCTGCATTACCTAGAGTTTTAAAACAGGGTTTATAGAAAAAATCCAAGTACTATTTATGGCAATCTGCATTTGGTGTGGCATTAATTCGTGGCAACATGGAAAGCTTCTCAGTACGATGGTGTTCTGGTTTTGAGTAAAACATCCAGAAACAACTTTCAGGGTTTCCTACAGAGGATTTCTTGAATCATGAACCTTAAAATACAAGAAAAATTACTAAAGAAGAGGCATGATTTTGTGAGATGCTGCAAAATAATATTGGGAGGAGCTCAACTCATCAGCACTGAACTGATGCAAGGGAACAAACTCAGCATTGGCCTCCTGCAGATTTGTCCCATTTTTCCCACCTTCAGTATCCAATTTTAATTTTTGTTTGTTTAGGTTTTGTTTGGTTTGGGGTTTTATTTGGAAGGAAACTTTTGTTTTGTTCACATTCTGCATGAGAAATCACCTGCAACCAATAGCTTTGTCAGAAAACCTGGATTTAAAAATTCTGCAAATAATTTTTTCTCGTGCATCGCTTTGGGAGTAATTTCTAACAAACTGTGTCACTTCCCCCCACAGCAGAGCTTTGGCTGCCCCAGTCTGTGCAAACACTGTCTGTAACTGTGGGTCAGCCATTCCTCCCATCCTCACTCTCCAAAGTGCATTTTCCAGCACAGAGAAATGCAGACTGGAACTAAGACATCTACAAATCAAACCCGAAGCACCGGGATCAGCCCAAGCTCTGTAAGATTTACCAGCCCAGGAAATGCTGATTAGGGGAACAGGCGTTTGCAAAAAGCAACAGTGAATTTTCTGCATAAGATTTATGGAGATAATAAGAGCTGAAATAGACGTTTTCCATGGAATGGAACTTGCAGCCGTGTTCTAAATAAAACAGGAACTGAGCGAGCTCAGCCACTTCGCACTTCAAAGCCCCCGGCCAAGGCAGGCATCAATCTCAGAGCTTCAGAGCTCTCAGCTCTCAGTCACACTCAAATGGCCTCACAATCCCCCTTCTCACAATCCCCCTTCTCACAATCCCCCTTTTCCTGGGAGCAGCACGGCAGGAGGCTCGGAACAGCCTCAGAGCCTGAATGGAAACACATCCCAGAGCCCGTTCATTCATCAGTGAGCCTTTGGAAGGGGGGATGGAGGTGCACGCTGTGCTTAAGCAGGGAACACCATCCCCGGGGGTTACAGGGATCTCACTGATAAATAAACAGGATTAAAAACCTCCCCTCAGACTCCCAGGAGAAGATTTAGCACGTGCTGGCAAAAGCATTGCTGCTCTCACACACACAGACATCAGTGCACACACACTGGATTCTCTGCCCTGTTCTCATCAGGAAAATGTTCCTGCAACAATTCACTCACTGGGAAACATCCCTCACCTCGAGACAGTTCTGTCAGGAAAAAGAAAAAATAAAAGAGCAAAGCACTGGCAGTGCAACCCACCCGAGCTGGGAAACAGGCTGGGACCCAGGCTATGGATAAGGTTTGGATCAGGTTTGGATCCAGGCTAAGGATCAGGTTCAGATCCAGGCTATGGATCAGGTTTGGATCCAGGCTAAGGATCAGGTTCAGATCCAGGCTATGGATCAGGTTTGGATCCAGGCTAAGGATCAGGTTCAGATCCAGGCTATGGATCAGGCTCAGACACAGGCTATGGATCAGGCTGGGATCCAGGCTATGGATCAGGATCAGACTCAGGCTATGGATCAGGATCAGATCCAGGCTATGGATCGGGTTTGGATCCAGGCTATGGATTCAGGCTGAGATCCAGGCTATGGATCAGGTTTGGATCCAGGCTATGGATCAGGTTTGGACCCAGGCTATGGGTCAGGCTCAGACTCAGGCTCTGGATCATGTTCAGATCCAGGCTATGGATCAGGTTTGGACCCAGGCTATGGGTCAGGCTCAGACTCAGGCTATGGATCAGGATCAGACCCAGGCTCTGGATCATGTTCAGACCCAGCCTATGGATCAGGATCAGACCCAGGCTATGAGCCAGGCCTGCCTCACCATGGAGCTCAGGACAGAAGGGATGTCACAGCACCAAAAACCCTCCTGCTCCTTCCCACAGGCATTAAAGAAATCCCAGTGCTGATGCCCCCCTCCCTCCCAGGCACAGCAGGTGGAAGATCCCAGCTGTCCCTCTGTTCCCATTGTCCCCATGGATGTCACACAATGCCACCACCTCCTTCCCTGCAGCACAGGGCACAGCCTGGATGCCACAGGCACTCACAGTCCTGGCCTGCTGCTAATTATAGCCAGGCAGGGTCTGGCATAAATCTGCTCCCTGACCCCACAGCCCTGCCCCTCTCCTGCCTGCGGATCCCCACAGCTCCCAAGGTCACTCAGACATGGAACACCCCCCACCAAACCCTTTGTTTCTCCTTCCCCTCTGTACCTCCCTATGGAAACACCCAACAGGGATGAGGCTGCTCCTGGAGTTAACAATTCCAGCTCTCCTAAGAACCAAGATTTCTGCAAGCCACTAAATGGTGAAGCTTTAATGAACAATTTTGGGTGTGCAGCTGCAGCTGGGCCTCTCTGTCCCTTCCCAGCCTGCTGTTCACAGCTCTCAGTGTTGATTCCAAGCTATGTTTGACATGGCCTGGAATAGGCATAAGGATGCCTCTGTGTGGAAAGGGTTGGATTACACTCACAAACCCCTTCCTGAAACCCAATCAGCTTTTTTTCATGGTAATTTATAGATGAAACCAAGAGAATGCACCCCATCTGTGTAAGTGCATGTGTGTCACCCAACTGGATGATGCCATGATCACAGGAAGGGACAGCCTGTCCTGGTCCAACAGAAAATACTTCAAATTGGAAAGGGCAGCCTGGCTTGCACAGAGCTCAAAATAAGGTTTTCTTTATCCAAGGAAAGCTTGAGAAGGACATTTATAATGGTCTTAACTGTGCTTCACTTCATTCCCTTCTGAGAGAGAGGAGATATCACCTACCTTACAGGATTTAGGGCTAAATATCAACAAACTCCTCTCCTACAGAAAGAGAAGGTAATTTTCTAGGTTTTTTTTTTCTCCTTTTTTTTTATTTAGAAAAGCCATTGCAGACCAGGCTTGGAGCAGCACCACACACACACAGTGTCTGATCCCTCAGTCTGGATGTCAAATCCCACTCCAGGGCTGGGCAGGACTCCTGTTCCAGCACCCAAAAGCTGAAGCAGTGGCCATGTGCTGGTTTGGTTTCCTGGCTGCAAACACTGCAGGGCTGGAGCTCACAGGAGCTCATCAAACATTCATTAAAAACAAAGCAGCTGTTTATATCAATAGCAAATACACAAATCTTAAGAGTAAATTGTAATGGATTCCACATGTGAGGTAAGAGTACACTCTATCCATGCAGAATGGTTCAGGAAACTGAACTCCAGTGCTGCAGCCTGGATTTAGAAAGCCAGAGCCTTTCATTCCACCTTGGGTATTATGGTATATCCAGGCAAATGTCCACTGTGAACAGCAAAAGATCTTTCACCAGCACTTTGTTTCTAACTCATGACATCCCACCTGCTTGGATAGTTTAATTTTTTTTTTCTATTCTCACACCACTTTTCTCACCTGATTCAATAACAGAACAAAAATTCCATTCACTGTTCCATCAGAGCAGGTTGAACTCACAGGGCCCACATTAATTTAGTGGAGCCTTAAGAGAAATTTCAATCTAAAACATGTCATTTGTCACATGTCTGGTAGGAATTAAGAGGGCAAGAAGAATCAAAACCACATTTAATGGGGTCGTGATACCATCCCCCTTTTCAGACTTTCCATTTTAAAATCCAGGGGTTTTTCCCACTTAATGTCACCATGCCCCATTATGTGCTCCCCCAGACACAGCACCTCTTGCAGCAACAATTAGCCAATTCAGAGAGAAAACATCAGTTAATTAGCTCAGGTTTTAGGGTGATACTCGGGGGAAGCTCCTCATTACACATTCCCACTGCAGATTATAACAGACAGTGAGTTTCAGCAGAGTTGAGCCTGAGCAGCACAAGCACCTCAGCACAGCAGAACCAGAGCAGCCACCTGGGCACCAGGGCATCCAGGCTCCTGTGGGATCTGCTTCAGCCTAACCAGGAGCTGATTTCAACCAAGCACAGCCCCAGGAGCTGGGCAGTGCCTGGCAGCCTGTGGCATTCACATTCTCTGAACAGAGAGAGAGATAATTCTCTGTCACAGGATTTTTCCTGAAGAAGAACAGAGAGAAGAAGAGAAAACAATTCTTATCTCTACCTGCTGCTCCTGCTGTTTTTGCACAAGTGGAACATGTTAGGAAGATTCTTTACCCACAGTGATTTGTCAGTTGGATTCTGCTGAGGATTGTTTTGTTTCCTTGGCCAGTTGGGGGAAAAGCTGTGTCCTGACTGTTGGGAGACAGCCATGAGATTTCTTTAGTATGTAATTATAATATGGTATGGTATGGTATGGTATGGTATGGTATGGTATGGTATGGTATGGTATGGTATGGTATGGTATGGTATCTCTTTAATTTAGTATAGCATAATGTAATATAATATTTCTCTTCACAGAGAAAAGCAAGGCACAATTCTTCCCAAGAATATTTCTGGGTTTCACATTCTCTGAACCTCAGAGAAAGGAAACACAATTCTTATCTCATTTGCTATGCCTGTGTTGTGCCAAAGCAGAATGCAATGTGGAGATTGTTTACCCACAGTGATGGGGTTTTGTTGCCCTGTCAGGGCCAGGTGTGTGTGTGTGTGTTGGGACTGCTGGCTGACAGACATGGGATGCTGTGCAGGGTGTGCAGAGTTGAGTGCTTGGCAGATTCAGTTTAGATGTAATGTAATATTGTACAGAATATAGTCTAATAAAGTAATTAATTAGCCTTCTGATAAGATGGAGTCCTCCTCATCATTTCTCCCTGCCACAGGGCTCGTCCTGTTTCAATAATAATACAGTTTTAACAAAGCAATTGTTCAGCCTTCTGAACCAATGGAGTCAGCTGCCAATCACTCCCCAGGTCTGAACCAATGTTGTCACTCCCTGGCTCGGGGGCTCTCTGTTTTCCCCCAGGCAGGCCCTGTCTTGTAGCAAACACCACAAGCCTGGCCAAGGCACCGTGGAGGCTTTAACAATGGGAATGCTGACACAGCAGCAGAGAGGGTTCCGACCCCAGACTCACAATGTATCTTTGTACCCTTTATAAGGAAAAAAGTCTTGTTAACCCTACTATTGGTCACTTGTAGTCCTTCTAACCTTTGCCCATTGGTCAAGTTTGGAGCCTGGCCAAGGATATAAAAGTAGCTCACTGTACCCTACTAACTCAGAAGAAGAAGAACCGGGTCCTTTCACATCCCCCTGAATAAACCATCCCGTGGAACAGCCGGTGTCTCCCTTCTCCTCTCTCTGCTCTGCCTGAAGCCATGCCCGGGGAAGCCAAGCCTGCAGCAGCTGCAATCCCCAAGAGCTGATATCACTGTCAGAGCTGTTATCACCCTGCTGGCTGGAGGGCTCCCCGTGGCTCGGGTCTGATGGGCTGGACTCCGGGACTCTGTCCCTCCTGGGGTGATCTAGGTTGGCTGTATAATGCTTTTATCCCCAATCGTCGTGTTCTGTTCATGCTCAATAGTCAGTTTTGCACCTTTAAGAGTTATTGCAGAGAGGGAAGGAGGAAGAGGGGGAGCGGCAGCAGGAAGTGGCAGGGGGGGAGAGGACAGCCGGGATCGCGCGGCTCGGGCGCGGCCGGAACTCGGGAACCCGGGAGCACCGTCCCCCATCCCGCAGACACTGCTCTCCTCCCCGACATTCCTCCTCCTGGACTGTCGTCTGCGGATGGACGGCGGACAGAGCTCCTCTTTTGCTCTTTAGTTAGTGTTAGCTAGCTGAGGCAAAGAAGCTCCCTGGACTGTGGTTTTTTTCCCTTTTCTTGGGACCTCGTGAAAACTGCTCTGAACTGAACACCCAGGGCAGCACCGGCAGCTCACATTCCTGGCCCGCGACAATTCCAGCACCAGAGGGACGGATTAGAGACTGAGTGAGCTGCAACCCGGGGACGGGGTTTTGTCAGTTTTGTCATCTCTTTTAGAGTAGCAAGAGGTCTCATTGTTTGATATTGTTTTAGTTTTATTGTTTAATAAACAGGTTTTTTCCACCTTTCTCCAAAAAAGTTTTTTTTTTCCTTTCCTCCCAGACCAGCTGGGGAGGGGGAGGGGCCGATTGGATAATTTTTTTCCCACCGGAGCCCCTTTGGAAGATTCTTCCCCAGATTTACTCTAAACCTAGACTAATACATGGGGATTGAGGTCTTGGGCCAATGCTCTGCTATTGAGACCCCCATGGCTCCATAACTGTCTCACCTGTGCAGGAACTTCTCGTAGCTCTGGCGGTAGGCGAAGCCGGCGCGGCGCACGCGCACGTTCTCCAGCAGCCCCAGGTACTCCACCTGGTGCCGGCAGCGCTCCTCGTCAAACAGCTGAGGGGACTTCTTGTCGTTGGGCTTGATGCAGCGCACGTAGTAGGGCTCCTGGGGACAGAGCACAGCAGGGTCACCCTGGCAGAGCAGCCTGGGTGAGACACAGCCCTTCCTGCAGCAGCGGGGAGCTCAGCCCACCACTCCTGTTTTAACCTGCTCAGCACAATCGAGGTAAAACAGAAGTGACAATAACAGTTTAAGGAAAGCCTGGATGTGGCACTGAGTGCCATGGTCTGGGTGACAAGGTGGTGGGACAGTGTTCACAGGATGAGGGAAGAGACAAGGATCTGACTCCATGTTACAGAAGGCTTGATTTATTATTTTGTGATATATATTACATTAAAACTGTACTAAAAGAATAGAAGAAAGGATTTCATCAGAAGGCTGGCTAAGCTAAGAATAGAAAAGCAAAGAATGATAACAAAGGTTTGTAGCTCAGCTCTCTGTCCAAGCCAGCTGAGTGTGATTGGACATTAATTAGAAACAACCACATGAGACCAATCCCAGATCCACCTGTTGCATTCCACAGCAGCAGATAACCATTGTTCACATTTTGTTCCTGAGGCCTCTCAGCTTCTCAGGAGGAACAATCCTAAGGAAAGGATTTTCCATAAAAGATGTCTGCGACAAGGTGGTGTTAGGTCATAGGAAGGACTCAGTGGCCTCAAAGGTCTTTTCCACCCTGGCTGATTCTGTCATACACTGTTCTCCTTCACACCCTTACAGGTGCCACGTGTTCCCCACTGGAGCTCCACTGGCCTTTGCTGTGTCACAGACACATTTTCTGAAAAATCCTTTCCTTAGGGTTTTTCCTCCTGAGAAGCTGAGAGGCCTCAGGAACAAAATGTAACCAATGGTTATCTGCTGCTGTGGAATGCAACAGATGCATCTGGGATTGGTCTCATGTGGTTGTTTCTAATTAATGGCCAATCACAGTCAGCTGGCTTGGACTTTCCATCTGAGACACAAGCTTTTGTTATTATTCTATTCTTTTTCTATTCTTAGCTAGCTTTTTGAGGAAATATTTTCTTCTATTTTTTAGTATAGTTTTAATATAATATATATCATAAAATAATAAATTAAGCTTTCTGAAACATGGAGTCAACATTTTCATCTCTTCCCTCATCCTAAGACCCCTGTGAACACCATCACAGCTGTGCACCTGCCCAGCACCACATCCCCTCCTCCCACTGTGAGGATAACAGCATCAGTCCTCAGAAAAGACATCAAACCCATGGAATTCATGGAATTCACTGTCCTGTTGGATATGGCTTTGCCTGCTCCAAAAGCAGCCTGGTCACTCCATCACTTTTATGTGTGCTGAGCCAAGTCAAACACCCCCAGCTCCAGCACAGCTGAACAATGGGAATGATGGAGCCCCAAACCCAGGTGCCTCCAGCCCAGCCCTTCCTCTGCACACACACAGCCACCAGCACCTGGGCTCCCCTTTCTGCACCATCTGGGACTTGCAGGGGGCAGGGAAGGTGGAATGGGGACAGGTGGCTTTATTCCACCCTGCAAAGTCCTGCCCTGTGCTGCTGGGGCTGACCCTGGATGAGTCCCATGGGGTCACACTCCTCTCCCTGCCAGCCCTCCTGCACCCTGAGGTCAGCCACACACAGCTCTGTTGGAGCATTTTGATGTTTGCTTCATTTTTATGAGATTAAAGGTAGTTTTTGTTTAGGCCAATATGATCTGTAAGCAGCGCCAGCCTTGAGGGATGGCTACAAAGCCTTTACACTTATGTACTTCCATCCCACTGGCTTTTGGAGTTTATTCATTTCTTCCTCTTCATGGCTGGCCTTTGCTATCCCACTCCTAAATTTGTTGGTGTGTGGAAAAGCAATTAATAATCAGAGAAGCACAAAACATTCTGAGTTAGACCTCAAGGATCATCCAGCCCAACTCCTGCACAGACACCCCAACAATCCCACCCTGGGCATCCCTGGCAGTGCTGTCCAAACCCTCCTGGAGCTCTGGCATTCCCTGGGAATCCTGGGCAGTGCCAGCACCTCTGGGGGAAGAATCCTTCCCTGAGATCCAACCTGACCTGCCCTGGCACAAAAAGCCAGATCATCTAAAGCACAACCTGGCTTTACAAATTGTATTCTTCGAACATTAACAGATAAAATTTGTTAAGTGGCCCTTGCAAAAGGAGTGGCACATCCTGCAGGCTGGCAGAGCCCAGCCAGCCTCAGCCTCAGAGAGAGCTCCAAGAGGATCCCAGTAGGGCCCAGTATGGGCAGAGGCTGTCAGAGAACATCCCAGAGGCACCAACTGCAGCACTCCAAAGGCAGCTCTGCCATGGGGGTCAAGGGAGAAACACAGCCTGGGTGACATCTGCACGTGCCAGAATGTCACCTTTGATAACCACAGCTGATAACCAGCAGGGACCTTCCAGCAATGGCTGTGAAAGCACCTCCAACACTGCCCTGAGGAGCCTGAGGGATCCCCAAGGGGAAAGCCCAGGAATTCTCCAGAGGAGCCTGCTCTGTTCCAGCACTCCTGGGTGGCCTCAAGAACTCACAAAAGGGAGGAATGGTCTGGGGGAAAAAAAGGGATTAATTTAGTGAGAACAAATGCAGAGTTCCACATTTAACAGAAAGAGCTGGTTAATAAAGAATGAAAAACTGATTTGAGCCTGGTGCTCAGGAGTTTCAGAAGCTTCAGCTGATGTGAGGCAAATCCACATTTCCATATTTTCTAGGAAAGGACACAGGAACAGGAAAATTGCCAGACAAAAACCCCAACACATTTCTAGTTCTCTGAGCATCTCATGCAGCCAGGGCACTGCAGTTCAAGTGGGAATGTGAGTCAGGGCAAGAAAGAACAAGAAAGATCAAAAATCCAGCAAATGTGACTCAGAGGAATTCTGGGTTTAGCCTAGAAGGACCAAGGAGGCACAGAACCCCTCTGTGGGAGATTTTGTGTATTTAAAGGATAGATATGAAGAAATGCAAACATTCAGCTTTAGGACAAAGGATTCAAGGTTTTAAGCACAGTGTAAAAATTCAAATTAAGCTTCAGGAAAACAAGGAGTGGGAACAGAATGCCTGTGGGAAGGAGAGAACATCCATCAGTGGGGAGCCTGCAAAAGGAAGATACAGGCAGAGGTGTCCTCAAACAGGAGGTGAATTTGGGGCACTCCCAAGGTCCCCCTCAGCCCTATTTTCTATGATTTATCTATTCAGCCTTATTTCTATGATTTGAGGTCACTTACCCAATCTCAGGATAATATGAAAGGCCCCAAATTGTCATTTCCCTTCAGTAATGCTGAGGGAACAGGATCATCCATGGCTGTCCTGGCTAGTCCTGACACAACCTGAAGCTTTGCAGCCCCTGGACCAGCCCAGGATGAGTGTGAGCCATGAATGGGCCAAGAGAGGCAGACCTTGGAAAGCAGAGCCTCCTATCCTGAAAGCTGCCACAAGCCACTGCATCTTCCATGTGGGATTGAGCCCTTTTCCAACCCAGAGATGGGGTCAGACCTGCCCTGTGCTGCAGCTGGTGGCAGGATGAATATAAATCACCTAAATCCCTGGAGGGGGTTGATATCACAAACATTCCACAGAACTGCAAAGCCTTGGGAGCAGAGAATCCAAATGAAAGCACCATGGAATGGTTGGGGTTGGAGGGGACTGTGAAGATCACCCAGAGCCACTCCCTGCCATGGGCAGGAACATCTTCCACAATCCCAGGTGGCTCCAACCTGGTCCTGGACACCTGCAGGGATGGGGCAGCCACAGCTTCTCTGGACCTGTCATCAGGAGCAGAATTCCAGAAGTGTAACTTGTTCCCTGCACAGCCAGGTCTCAGCTGTTCCTCATGCTGCCCCAGAATCCCCCAGCACAGGCTGGGCTGCCAGGCACAGCTCTGCCACTCCAAAATGCAAAACCCCTCAAAGCCCCTCAAAACCCTTCAAAGCCCCTCAAAACCCCTCAAAACCCCTCAAAACCCCTCAAATCTGTGACTTCAGGTTCAGCACAAAGGGCAGTGACTGTGCCTGCATTTGATATAAAAAGGCTGAGATCCTTTGGAAAGCAGGAATGGGAAGTGCCTGCACAGACAGGAGATCATCTATCAGTGCAATTACAGTGTAATTAAAGCCTCTCAGAAACGACAGCTCCTGGAGTAAATTCTAAAGTAGATTATTCCATGATTCCAATCCCCAAGCCCCAGCTCTTCAGGGGGATAATTATGCAGCTCCCATTCTTGCTGTCAGAGAACTGCAGTTTGTAAAGGGAAGAACTGAAATGCAGAGACACAAAGGCCCCAGCTTTGAAAGCTCTTTGGATGTCTAATTGCAGCTGATTTTATTTTTTTCCATCAAGCTGAGCGACTTTTAGATTTCTAAGTGTTAAAAAAGAAACCAAACCAGTTTTAAACCACTGCACCCTAAACAAACTCTTTCTTGAGGGGTTTCTTTTCTGTACTTTATAGCTCCTTACATGAGAGGAGGGATGGGACAGGACAGACAAATCTGTGCTGGATGTGTCCAGTCAGTCACAGTGATGACATTATCACTTAGCAGAGGTGAAGCCTGTCAGCTTGCATGGAGGGAAGAGTCAGACAAAAGGAGTTACAGAGGAGGAGGAGGAGGAAAAAAAGAAAAGAAACAAGGAGGAGATGTTCAAAGAGTTCCCAGAGAAGATTGTCAGTCACAGCTGGGGCAGCCACAGGGCTTCCTGTGTCAGGATTTACAAAACAGCCACCCAAAATAATCCACCACAGAGAAAGGGGCTTGGGCAGTAAAACATGTTCTTGAGAAATTGCACACAGCAACTGGAATAGCCAGTTTTTGTTTTGAGTGGTTTGGTTTTGGAAAAAACAAGGTACTTTCTCCTACCTATGGGAAGATTTTGCCTAAAAGGTTCTGGAAATCTGGAGGATTTCAGCAGCATTGAGATAGCAGTGCTGATAAGCATAATTTAAACTCAGTGTTGCTCCAAAACCAGAGTTCATGGAGTCACAGAATTGTTCAGGCTGGAAAAGCCCTCTGAGATCATCACACCCAGCTGATCCCAGCACTGCCAAGGCCACCACTGCCCCCTGTCCCCAAGTGCCACATCCACAGGGCTTTTAAATCCCTCAGGGATGGGGACTCCATCACTGCCCTGGGCAGCTGTGCCAATGCCTGCTCACTCTTTTTGTGCAGAGATTTTCCCAGTATCCATCCTAAATCTCCCCTGGCCCAGCCTGAGGCCGTTCCCTCTGCTCCTGTCCCTGTTCCCTGGAGCACAGCCCGACCCCCCCGGCTGTGCCCTCCTGGCAGGAGCTGTGCAGAGCCACAAGGGCCCCCTGAGCCTCCTTTGCTCCAGCCTCAGCCCCTGCCCAGCTCCCTCAGGAATTTTCCAGACCCTTCCCAGCTCCCTCAGCTCCTCCTGGGGCTCCAGCCCTTCCCAGCTCCCTCAGGGATTCTCCAGCCCCTTCCCAGCTCCATTCTCTGGACAAGCTCCAGCCCCTCCGTGTCTTTCTTGCTCTGGGAGCCCCAAAGGTGCCCCCAGGATTGGAGGTGTGGCATTTCCAGCCACGTTTCCAGTGTCTCCATATGGGTTTGTGTTTGCAGAAGTTGAAATTAAAACCAGCTTTGGGAACAGCCCCTGCACTGTTAACAACACCAGTGCCATGGCTCTGACCCCAGGGAAGCTCCTGAGACATCCCAGTGAGCTCAACACCTGCCCCTCCTCTCACAGACTGCAGAGCTCTGCTTCACCACCAAAATTCAGGTTCAAACCAGAATAGCAACAAAAGAGAACTTTAAAGTTTGTTATTTTAAATAGCAGAGAAGTTAAATTACTTTAATGCTGCAGCTACTGCAGACTTTGGTATTCTGGTGGTGCTGAGCTGATGGTTGAACTCAAAGATCTTCATTAAATGTCTTTTCCAGCCTTAAAAATTCTAAAATTCCAAGATTATTGTTATTCAGACTGGCACTTTTGGAGACTATTTCCCCAAAGGAGGGTTTAAAATACTCTTGCTACAGCCAAAGCCCTGCAGCTTTCCAGGGAGGCCAAACAGGAATATCAATAATGAGGAGCTCTTGGGCTGCCACCCTGTTGAGGACTGCAGAAACTGAGCACATAAATGTGGTGTAAAGGAATTTTCAGAGAAACTCTGAGGCAGAGCAGCCCAGGTGAGACAGGGAGCCCTGAATGCACTGGGCACCCCAGGAATTGTCAATAAACCACCAGCTCAAGCTGCACAAAACTCAAGTCTATCTGCAACTTGGTTTTTTGAGAAAGAGCTGAGAATAACATGAACTGGTGTTACCTCCCCTAAGGAATTTTATTCCTCTGACATCCCTAGACCTCAGCAGTTTGTGCAATCTTGTGTTCAGAGCTGTTTCCACCAGCTGTGACCACAGGCTTCCCAAAAAAGTCCTGCAGGGTCCAAGCCACAGTCCAGACACACAGAGAGTGCCACTGTTGATTCCCCACCAGGGCAGCTTCAGTCCCAGATTCAGCACAGGGAAAATGAGTAACAGCCCCAGGAAAGGATGAGAGCAGCTGGAACTGCAGGGATGGGGTACCCAAATCAGAGAGTGCCTTCACCAGCACAGCTTCCAGCCCAGCAGGAGGAAGAGCCAAGTGTCCAGACTGGCAGAGACTGAGGCAGAGCATCCAGCTCTTTGTGCATAATCAGCATCTTGCTGGCATGGCCTCAATACCCAATTATTGCCTGCTAATTACATGTACATATCATTAACTGTCCTAAGAGTCACCTCACAGGATGCTCGGGGCAGAGCAGCCAGACAGAAGCTGTCTGCACTCTGAATTACTGCCTGAACTACACAAGGTTGTGTTCAGGGGCCTTGTCTAAGGAACCTCCCCAAAATTCAGACCCTTTAAAGTGACACCAGCCTGGCTGGAGTCACCAACACAGCTCCTGCCAGGAGGGGACAGCCAGGGGGGTCAGGCTGTGCTCCAGGGAACAGGGACAGGAGCAGAGGGAACAGCCTCAGGCTGGGCCAGGGGAGATTCAGTTTGGATATTGGGGAAATTTGGATATTGTTCAGTTTGGATATTGGGAAATTTTCTTCATGGAAAAGGTTTGTCAAGCCCTAGAAGGGCTGCCCAGGGCAGTGGTGGAATCCTCATCCCAGCAAGTGTTCAGAGAAGGTGTGGATGTGGCACTTGAGGGGTCAGTGGTGGCCTTGGCCATGCTGGACTCAGTCTCAGAGGGCTTTTCCAGCCTGAGCAATTCTGTGACTCCATGAAATCTGATTTTGGAGCCCACTGAGTTTAAATTATGCTTTTCAACTCTGGAATCTCAATACTGATGAAATCTTCTTTTCCTCATTGCTATTCAACAGAAAATCACAAAAACACCAACAGCTTCAATGTAAGTTTCTCAATGAAAGTTTAGGGCAGGTAAAGAAAGGGAAAGCACCACACTGAGACTCACTCAGGAACCTCCCAGTGAATTTGACTTGGAAACAGCTCCTGCCTAGCCCTGGAAAGGCTGGTAATTGTGATGGAAATACTGATGATAAATGGATTGAAGTAAATTAATTCCACCCAAGCCAGGCAGCCTTCAGTGAGCAATGCTGGTACCCACGGATTCAAGATGGATAAGGTGGGATTTAAACTCTCCATGCCCTGCTGGGAGCTGCAGGGATTGTTCAAACCACCACAGTGCACAGCATTCTCTGAACTATTCTATTTTTACACCTACCAGGTGGCCTGGAATAATTTTTCCAATAAACAAGGAAAGGAAGTTTTTCCATGGATGCCTGCTGAGCTTGCCTGCTCCCAGCTCCCTGATCACAGCCCTCCCCTCAACACCCCCAGGGATTCCTGTTGTCCTGAGCCCTCCTGGGCTGCCTCAGGATCCCCACACTGGGCACAAGTGACCATGGCCAGACCTGCAATAACAGCACCAAGGAGAAACTTTTCCTTCCCCAAGTGCTCCTCTCACAACACAAAGCAGCTCCCTGAGCTCCTGGCAGCTCCTGACACCTGCACTGTTGCAATATCCCCTTTCAGCTATCCCAGTCCCTCCCAGGTGTGGCAACACCTCCTCCCTTCCTCTCCCCTGTCTCCTGCTAAGTGCTGTCAGTCAATGTTAACATCCCAGCCAGGCTGTCCTGTGGTTGGCAGAAGTTCAAAAGATGCCCCTCACCCTGGGCATCATTGGGTCAGCCCAGTGTCATTGTCCCCTGAGATCCCACCTGGTTGGTGCCTCACCTGTCCTTCCCTCCCCCCATCCCTGGGCTTAAAAGGAACCTCAGACCACGAGCTGGTCATTCTGCTGGAGCTGTGACCACAATTCAGATCTCTGTGTCTCTGGAATAAAGCTCTGGATTTTAACCCTCCATCAGAAACCATCTCCTTTCTCTTCACCTCCCCTAAGGACCTTCACCAGAGGTAAACCTGAGCTTCCCACCAGCCTGGGCTTGGTTTCCAGTGCCCAGCTGTGATTCCCAGCCACCAGAGGTGTCCCTGTGGTGGATGCCACAGCTGCTGCCTCTGGCCCAGAAGCTGAGGCCCAGAACAGCCCAGGCACATTCCACCTGGAAATATTGGGATCCAATTCAGATACTGCACCAGATTAGGGCAGGGCCAGCCAGCAGATCATTTGGAAGATGGACAGATCAGATCAGTTTTGACTAAAGTCTGTCCCCATGCCCAGCAGGGTCACAGCCACCTTCCAGCTCTGGCAGCTCATGGTCTGCCATCCAGGAAAGCTCCTCCCTGCCTCCACAGGCCCTCTCTCAATTTTGACTATTGGTGCTATTTTAGCAAGGCCTGGCCTAGTGCTGGGCTCACAGGGGAATCTTCTCAGGAGCCCTGAGGCAAAACATTCTGGGGGAGCCAGGGGTCTCCACTCCCCACTGGGGCCCAGCTGCACCTCCAGGCAGCTTTGGTGGTCCCAGACCCTCCTGCAGAGCTCAGATCAAACCCACTCCAGCACAGGAACACAGAATCATGGAATCACAGAATATCCTCTGTTGGGAGGACCCCCAGAGATCATTCAAACTCCTGGCTCTGCACAATCCCACCCCTGGAGCTTTGTCCAGCTGCTCCTGGGCTGGGACCACTCCCTGGGGAGCCTGGGCAGTGCCCAGCACCCTCTGAGGAGACCCCATAAATCAGGTGTGATTCCATGGCCTAACCCTGGACAGAGAAGTGAGGGCAGCTCTGTCTTCCTGTGCACAGCCAGCACTGGGTGCAGTGCTCTGACCCATCTCCTTTGCCCCCACAGCCCCCAAGAAGCCACTCAGAGCTTAATTATCCTGAATGTGGGCACACCCCAGCACCCTGGGCTCTCTGCTCATCTCCTGTGGGCTGAGCCCCAGTGCCAGGAGCCCAGCAAGGCCATCTGTGACAGTGGTCACAGGGGTTTTCCAGAGGATGGAACAGTCAGGATCTTGATTCCATGATCAGAAGGCTTGATTTATTATATTATGATATATATATATATATATATAACATTATAACTATACTACATAGGAATAGGAAAGGAAAGGAGCTTCTTCAGAAGCTGGCTAAGCTAAAAATAGAATAGAAAGAATGAATAACAAAGGTCTGTGTCTCTGCAGAGAGTGAGAGCAGCTCCACCATGAGTGGTCAGCAAATCCAAACATCTACAGAGACCAATCCCAGGTGGACCTGTTGCATTCCACAGCAGCAGATAATAATTGTTTACATTTGTTACTGAGCTTCTCAGCTCCAGCAGCAAAAATCCTACAGAAAGGATTTTTCACAAAAGATGTCAGTGACAGCCACCCAGCTCCAGCAACACCCCAGTACTGCTGAGGGACCCCAGCTCAGCTCCCAGGGCTGCTCCAACAGCCCCTCCTGAGCATCCCCTTCCCCACCTTCCCCACCTCCCATCACTCAATGTGGTGTTTGCCCAAGGGATGCCCTTTACCATCAAACTGAAATATGGGCTGAAATAAAATCCTTCCCTGCTCACCCTCTGGCATGGCAAAAGGGAGGGAAGAAGGAGCTCACACAGCTCTGTACTGCATTCCCACTGGCAAGGGAAGCCAGAGAGAATCTCTGCACCATGAACAGCATCTCTGGGCCCTCTGCCCAAAGAGCTTTGCTAAACATGATTAATAATAATAATAATAATAATAATAATAATAATAATAATAATAATGAAAGTTTAGGACAGGTAAAGAAAGGGAAAGGATTACACTGAGACACAGGAACCTCCCAGTGAATTTGACTTGGAACCACAATCACAACCCTAAGACAGACTGGCTTTACTACAAGTGAGAGATGCACTGGTCATGGAGGAGCCAAAAATCCACCTTCTTCATGGGGATGGAGGTGACCCTCCCTCCAGACCTGCCCAGCCAAAGCCTGTTTGGCCTGCCCAGCCTGCTCTGCCTTTGATCAGCTTGGCTCCTGATGGATGGCAGTGAGGGGAAGGTGGGAATCTCTCCAGGGAGAAGCCACACTCTTCTCATCAGGAGTCAGGGTCAATTTTGAGACAGGAATCTTTACCTTCAGTGTCAGGTTGTCCACCAGGGCAATCATGGAGTTCTTGAACAGAGTAGCTGCTGTCAGAGGTCTCTTGGTGACCTCAGTGATGCTCAGCTTCCCCTCAGGCCACATCATCTTCAACACAGGGTTGGAGCTACAAGAGAATCTCTTTAATTCCACCCCACTGACAATCCAACAGTTGGTTTTACCCAGACCCACTGCTGCTTCCAGCTCACAGGGCATCACCCAAGCCAGGGTGAGACCCTTGGGCAAAACATTTCATGCTCTTAAGAGCAAGTTCAAGATTACAATTGAACATTCTGGAAAAACAACCAGCACATTCTGCCTTCAGATCAGGATGTGCAGGAACAGGACAGTGAAAATCCCAGAGTGATCCATCAAAGGCAGGAGCTGCCTCACAGGCACAACAGAAAGAATTTAATCAACACAAAGGAGAGGGAGACCCACACCACCCTCCCTTGGAACCTGTCACCTGTGTTCAAGCTGCATTTCTGCACCTCTCTAGATATATAAAGTCATTTATACACTTTAGCCTGTATTTCTGAAGGGTTCAGGGTGAGGTAAACTGGCCCTGATGGATGGCAAGAGTTCAGGAACAAACAGAAACTGAGCACATTTACAGCAATCTAATGGCCAATCTGTCCCAGGCTTCAATGTGCTGCAAGTGGTGTTTGGGAACAGGATTTTCCAGAGACTTCACAGAAAACAGGCTAAATTTGATAAAACCACACAGCAAATATTTTGCAAGGTTTCTGGTCAACGGGAAGTGTTGAAAACAGGAACAGTGGGACTGCTCAGGGCAGCACAGCCAGTCAGCCCAAAAGGCTGCAGACCAGTTCAACACCTGCACAGGTAAACAGAGCCCCCACTGCAGGCTGTGTGTGCCCACTGTCCTCTGGGCAGAGCCCCTGGAAGCTGCAGATTACAAAATGAGGATGTGAAGAAAAACAGCCCCATGAGGACTTCCCCCCACACCCTGACATTGCAAATCTGCTTCTCCAGGCAACTTCTGCTTGCCCAACATGTGACCTCATGGTTTGCACTTCTCACATCACAGCAGACATGAAAGGATTCACACCTATCCCCCCATTTTCTATCAAAAGAGGGTGTTTTAGGGGGGGCTGAGGATTTCTGCTGTTGACCAAAGCTCCCCAGCATCTTTAGCAGTGATTACTGACAGAGCAGTGATGGTAAATCTGCAATGGGTTAATGACAAATCAGGCAGAACAAGCAAGCTCTGCACTATCTTGATTGCACAATCAGTTGGTTTCAAAAAAAAAACCACTTTAAATTCTGTTCAATTAAAGGCTGCATCAGAACATGCACAGAATAAGGACCTTAACCTGAAAAATCCAACTAACAGCCTCTGGGTCATGGGAGATGTACAAAGATCAAATCCCAAAGGAATGTGTTTATTCACACACACTGCACTGGAAACCTGAGTCTCTGATAGCATCACTCCACAAAGAAGGATTCTGACAGATCAGATTAAAATTCACCTCATTAAAATTCTTACCTGTTGTACATGAGGCGTTTGAAGTCTTGGAATAAAGTGTCCTTGTTTTTATCAATGAATCCAGTGACAGAGTAACTAAAAAACAAAGGAAAAACAGAGTTAAATGCAAAGTAGCAAAGTCCTTCAGTGAGCTGCTGTGGAATCAGCATCCTGCACTCCTACAGGCACAGCAGATGCTGACCCAGCCCTGCTCCCAGCCTGTGCTAATGCTGCAGGAGCAGAGGGTGAGACTTGGATCCAGCTCCCAAACCCAGCACAGGAACAGCACAGCTGGATTCAGAGAGCTCCAGGAACAGCACAGCTGGATTCAGAGAGCTCCTGGAACAGCACAGCTGGATTCAGAGAGCTCCTGGAACAGCACAGCTGGATTCAGAGAGCTCCTGGAGCAGGAACAGCACACCTGGCTTCAGAGAGCTCCTGGAGCTCCTAGAACAGCACACCTGGCCTCAGAGAGCTCCAGGAACAGCACAGCTGGATTCAGAGAGCTCCAGGAGCAGGAACAGCACACCTGGCTCTAGAGAGCTCCTGGACCTCACAGCACCTGGGCAGGGGGTAGGTGGCCCAAATTCAGGATTTACACTCAGGATTCTCTCTCCAATCTGAGTGTGTGTTTTTGTGTTATATCCTAGAGAAATTCAGGTTTGTTTCTCAATCTGTGCAGTCTGCCTCTCTCTCAGTGGAGAGTCTCAGTTCCAGAGTAGCCTCTAAGCAGTGACTGGGAGCTGTCCTGGAAATCAGCACACACAGAAACACACACCTTAGACTCCTTCCTTCCTCTGTTCCCACAGGAACACCACTGAGGAGGTCACTGTCCCAGGGTTTCATCTCTTCTCCAGCTCTCAAGGCAGGCAGTGCTCTGTCCTCACAGAAAAGCTCCAAAGTCTCCCACTCAGTGACTCCCATGCAGATTTTTCCTGAGCTCCAGATCCCACCTTGGGAAGCTGCTCCCAACCTCCAGACTCTGGGATCAACCCACAGCCTGCAAATCCCTCCATGGAGCCATCCTCAAATCACACAGTCATGGAACAGGAGCTTTGAAATGGCACCCAGTGCCACCCCTGCCATGGCAGGGACACCTCCCACTGTCCCAGGCTGCTCCCAGCCCCAGTGTCCAACCTGGCCTTGGGCACTGCCAGGGATCCAGGGGCAGCCCCAGCTGCTCTGGGCACCCTGTGCCAGGGCCTGCCCACCCTCAAGTCTTGGGCCTGAACTATCTGTGATTCCTTCCACATTTCAGTTTTCTTTTACACCATTTGTCAGCCACAGTTCAGCAGTTCAGAAGGTTCAGCCACTAAGACAGCACCTTGTATTTTCTCCTCCAAAACCCCTTGAAATCAGAAATGTCTGTCAGGAGCTGCTCAGCAAAGACTCCAGAAGATAACCTGCTTGTGCTATATGGGCTCCAGTCTGATCACTCTGGTTGTTCTTGGAAATTAAAGGTAAAATTAACTCCAAGGTAAAAGAAATCATTAATTCTTCCTTCAGTAACTTCCTTTCTTCTGACATGGGAAGTTACACAAATCCTAAACCATTAAATTACTCCAGTGATACTTCACACACCAAATGGTTTCCACCATGTGCATCCTTCACTTCCACTCACTCTCCCTTCCCAGTGCTGTCACCTCCTGCACTTGTTCCTGCAGGCTCCAGGCAAGCACTTCCCAGCCCTCCTGCCCTGATCCCTCCTGCAGGTTATCTCTCCCCTGGGCTCCCAGCCTGCTCCAACTGATTGCAGAATTTAAAGCCAGAGTTATATAATCACACCAAACAGATGTCTAAACCAGACTTTATTAGCTCAGTGTAGCTTTCTTGCATAAACACTGCTGCCTTTTTTCCCTTTTTCTTCCCCTGGAGCACTGCTCTCCCCTCACCCCCACCCCTCACTCTCCTTTTGTTTCACTCCAAGTACAAATTCCCACTCTGTAGAGCAAGGCACCAGCAGAAGATTTAATTGATAAGCAAGTGCTGCACTCTGTAATTGTGTGTGACAGCTATTCTGGCTTGCACCAGAAGCAGCAGTAAATCAGAATATTGTGCCACTTCAGAGCTGCTGGGAAGACAAAAATAAAATGTGCAGCTTTATTTCAGAAGGAAACTCACATCACATCCCCGGCGTAGTGCTTGATCCGGAAATCTCTGTCAAACTCCAGCGTTTTGTCTGTGGCACAAAGCTGAAACAAATTCACATACATTAAAATACCACCCATGGATTGATATTAAAACACCAGCCCTGGATTTAAAGCTCCATGGAAGAGCAACCTGCCTTCAAAATAGCACTGGGAACTACAGGAATCCCACTTTCTGTGTGCATGAGCAGATGTGAAAGCCACTGCTGGAAAATGTTTTCATGGATGCACTGTAAGAACATGTGCTTGTACAAATGGAGCTGCAAGAGCCTGTAATTTCATGAAGAAACTGATACTATCCCAGAAACCCATTATGCAAAAAGAACACTCGTGCCTGTAGAGAAACATTGCACCCACGAGTTAATTTGTTACTTTTTAAAGTCTTCCTTTATGTGTTTTTGCCATTGCAGTGTAACTGCAGAGAAATGGGCCAACTGCTGTGACAGCAGCAAGGCTTGCTCAGTGCCAGACCCCTCCTGGTCACCTGACACCCCTCAAACAGGGAAACCCCTGCAGACCCACTGCTCCAGGCTCAGATTCCCTTCCCATCCCATGGATCCCATCCCATCCCATCCCATCCCATCCCATGGATCCCATCCCATCCCATGGATCCCATCCCATCCCATCCCATCCCATCCCATCCCATCCCATCCCATGGATCCCATCCCATCCCATCCCATCCCATCCCATGGATCCCATCCCATCCCATCCCATCCCATCCCATCCCATCCCATCCCATCCCATGGATCCCATCCCATCCCATGGATCCCATCCCATGGATCCCATCCCACCCCATCCCTCCTGTCCAGTGCCCACATGGCAGCTGTTCAGCAGCAGTGCCTGTAACACACTCAGGAATAGCAGGAGCCAAAAAATCCATCAGGGTTGGCTTAATTAAAAAGGGAGTATGAGATAAGAATGAGGATTTTGTTATAGGCAAAAGGAGCAGGAGATGAATTAAGTCTTTGCAGGCAGAATTGAACAACACCAAGGGCTATGAGCAGATATCTGCTATCCACAGAAAGTCTTGGAGAAATAAGAGAGGAAATTCTCATGGTTGAAATAAAGGGCAGGAAGGATGATTAGGAGCAGGGAGATACACTCCAAAAATCCACCTGTGTCCAAGAACACAGAATAGATTGGCTCAAACTGTAAAAGGGGTGAACAAACCAGAATATATTTTACACAGAATAGATTGGCTCAAACTGTAAAAGGGGTGAACAAACCAGAATATATTTTACACAAACTGAATCAGAAGGAGGAGCCCAAGGAGTGTGAGTACCAAGGAGGTGCCCAGGAGGTGTGGGCAGTCCAGCATGGCAGGGCAGGGAGCACCAGGAGCTGCCCAAGGTGCAGCAGAACACAGGGAAAATGAAGAAAGGAGGCAATGCCAGGGAAACAAAGCCATTTCTCTTGCTGCAGCTTTGTTCCCAGCAAGGCCTGGGGAGTGCCTTTTTCAGCTGCCCAAACACACAGCTCAAACCAACAAGTCAATAAAAGGGGTAAACACCAAATGGCAACAGAAATGTGTCTGTGCTACCAGAGAGGGCACAGCTGGCAGCACGAGCTCCTCTGAAAGCTCATCCAGCTCTGGAGAGGCTGGAAGGAGCCATAACAGCAATCAGGGATTTTGTTGTTTGCTGGTTTGGCTTTTTCCAAAGGAGTGATTCTGTCTAAATTTTGTGTTTCCTGGACAAAGCAGTTGAAATGAGTGAAAAAAAGACCAGCAAGAACATTGAGACAGGGGATCACCTGCCTGGGTTTCTGTGAGCCCTTCCAGGAGGCTCCTCACTGGCAGTCTCAGCATTCAAGGGTGAGTAAAGACAGGAGAAAGGTGTTGGAAAGATGGGAACCCTGTGGGAGCCTGCCCTGAGCCTGTGCTGTCACAGTATCTGAAATGAGCCATGACCTGAGGGCAAGGGGAGGTCCCAGGGCTGAGGGCAGGCTGGGAACAGCTCAGTGAGGGCAAAGCAGAGCAAATGGAGCTCCCCAGCAGGGCAGGGAGTCCCACTGAGACAGGGCAAAGTTCACAGGAACTGAGGGGCCCCAAACCATCCCTTCCTGACTCAACAGGGACCTTAACAAACCTCGTTCATCTCAACAGGGACACAGAGAACTGGGAGAGGCTTAAAGGGCAAAACCCATCCCCTGCTGACTGACTGCCCTGGGAGGATGGGCCAAACTCTGCTTCCCCAGGTTAGGGAAGAAATGGCAGAGATGATGGCAAAACACATGGAGATGGTGTAGTGGAAGACAAAGAAAAATGTGTTTTGCCATTTAAAAACTAGGGTGTCATCTAAAATGGAAAAGGGAGGAGGGATGGAAACAGGGAGGAAGGAGCTCCTCACTTGAGTACCTGAGCTGTGGAATTCCTTGTTGATTTAAAAACCAAGAAGACCACACAAAAACCCTGTTAAGAAGATCAGAAGGTTCCTGGGCTGCTCCTGCAGAATGGGAGCAGGCCAAGTTATCAGTACACATTTGTCCTGTATTGGGCTCTCACTTGGGCATTCACCACTGCCCAGTGTCTTGGGAAACACAACATCAGGACTGGAATGGACCTTCAGATACTCTTCCCTTCACAATCAGTTTGTTGAGATTGATGCTCTCCACAGTTTGAAGATTGAGGCATTCCTGGACTGTCACTGCCCTTGATCCTTCCAAAGTATAATATCAACAGAAAATCAATGGAACTTGGAGAGGTTGAGGATACAAATGGTGATCTTGGGAAGGGCCACTAGAACAGCTGGCACATCTGCACATGCAGATTAGCATTAGACAAACCCGAGGAGGACACCCCATGCTCCAGGAACCCAAAATTCTGCCACAAATTCTGCTGGTGGAAATGTCAGCCAGCACTGTCCTGGCTCGTCTGGCCTTGCCCAGGACAAGGGCAGTGATTCCTCCACGCTGGCAGCTCAGAGCAGCTGGGTACACAAAGTAGGACACGACTATTTAGGGCACCACAGCCCCCCAGAGCTTCTCCACATGGAGCCTGTGTGCAGCATGCTCTGCAGGGAGCAGTGGAGCATGAACTGGGCTGAGGGATGGGAGCTGTTCCCAACACATGCACTTTAACTCTTTGGCTGCAACTTTACAGGATCTGCATGGAACCACTGCAGTCTGCAAAGGCAGGGCACGAGGTGGAATCAAGCCCTTTGTTTTAATCCCAGTCAGAAAAGGCTGGCTCAGAAGGCTCAGGCTTCCCACAGCAGCTCTGGGTGGGACTGAAGAAGAGCTCTGAGGTGCTGGGATGTCTGCAGAGATGCGACGGGGAGAAAAGACAATAATTATGCTGGGAAGTTTATGGGTCAGTGTTTTCAAGGCTCTATTGATTTAACTAGAAATTAGCAAGCCAGGCAGATCCATCAGCCCCTCCATAAACATTATTTATAGCAGGATTCCTTGCCTCCCTCTCAGCCTGTGCAGGCAGTTCTGACAACGCCACCTCCTGCTGAGGAACGCTGCAGCTGGCAATGCTGCCCTTTCATGTCTCCTTGCTGGGAGGGGACTCCCAAAGGCAAGGACTTGAGTGGATTTTATTTTTAAATGTTCATTTTATAGCCTCCCATAGCACCTCCTGAAATTCCATCCCCTTCTGCCACTGCACTAAAGGACCACCTGCTCCCTCTGCAGCAGGGCCCCTTCCCCTGGGCAGATGTGGGAGCAGGGGCAGAGCAGAAACCAAACTCCTCTCTGACATCCACTGACCAGACAGCTCCAGAAACTGGAGCAGTCCCCAGCACCCTGCTGCACAGGATCCCAGACTTCATCCCACCAGTTCTACCACTGCAGGAAGCAGTTTGTATTCAAACAGGAACCCAGGCCAGGCCTCACACTTATTTTGATGTGAGTTTTCTCAGAATGTTCCATGTCATTGCTCAGGCACATGAAATCTGGGTCAAAACTGGAATCAAGCTCCCTGTCCCCCTCCCTGAGCTCAGGTGCACCTGGCAGGTGTGCTGCAGCAGAAGGGCATTTAAGGACAATTATTATCTGGGAGGAAAAAGTGGTTTTGGTTTACTTTCATCCTGGCCTCTCCTCAGACAGCCCCAGCCAGATCCATTGTTTATCCCAGGCCTCCCAGAGGCAGCCTTTAGCACATATCTTACACAACCAGGCTAATTTGGTACTTCTGACCTACATAAAATATTGTGCTGGGGTGGGAGGGAGCAGGGGGGACCAGCACTCTGAGCCATACATTTTAGACAACGTTTCTGAGTAGAGACACATCAAACTAAAGGCCCTTATTTGATTACTCTGTGTGAAAGATTCTCAAATTAATCAGGCTGGTGACCATTTTGCAATCTGCTGCCAAGTGAGGAATAAATGAAGCCTTTTAATTCGCCCATTGTAGCCCAGACAAAGGCAGGCGAGGGGCCTGGGTGCTCTGAGGTGCAGAGGGAGACGAGCACGTTCTGCAGCCAATGAGGATGAAAAAAGCCCAAATCACAGCGCTGTAATAATGCAGGAGTGTGAATAATTTCACTGTCACTATGTATTAGAGCAGCCTGGGAAGAACAACACGTGGGCCGAGCCGGCGGTATCGATTGGTTCCAGATGACATCATGATATGTCAAGGCACGAGTCAGGCTCCTTTTATCCCGGAATAAAAGGGATGAGCACGGCACGGGCTGCAGCTCCCTCTGCCGGGCTCCTCTGCGGCTGGAGCTGCTCCGGGCTCCTCATCTCACACTCAGTCGCAGTGATTCCAGCCCAGCCCTCCCTAAACCCCTTTTCCTCATTTCCATTCCTCCTCAGAACATGGGGAAGGGACAGCAGAGGACAGCAGGGTCTGTGGGTTACCTTCCTGCTGGAGAAGTGAGCGTGCTTGCCCAGTTTGCTGTTGAGGGCCTCCAGGAACATCTCATCCGTGACTTTCCCCACGTTCATGCAGGCATCGTCCAGAATGGCAATGATCCCTTTGTGCTGCTGCTCCACCAGGTCCACGATAACCTGGTTGTTGAAATAATCAATCTGCAGGAAAAAAAGGACAGGGCTGTTGGTGCCCTTGGCTGCAGAAATGGGAGGGTACCAGTGCTGGCCATAGCAGCCAGTGTGACAGCAAGGAGCAACCAGCTCTGAATGTGCAGATCTCTGATTCCAGATAAAGCAGGCTGCTCTCCTGCCCTGAACAGCACAGAAAGTGATTTTTCAAACCCCTCAGATACATCTCAAGATCTCTGCTGCAGAATGCTCTTTAAAATGCCTCTTACAATTCAGCTGTGTGCAGTCACCACAGTGACACTGCACATCCTGTCCTTGGCATTCTGAAGCGAGTTTGAACAGGAAAAGTCAAGATTTTCACATATTACCATCAAAAACTAGAAAAATCTATAAGCACTCAGCACAGAAACCCACAGTTACGTGTGTGGCATCACAGAGGTGCCACAAAAGGCTTCATCTCAGACCTGGAGTCCCATACTTTCCCAAGGAGACACGTGGTGAGGTGTTTGGGGAGCTCCTGCCCCAGCCTGGTCCCAGCCTGGCAGGGACACAGATGTTCCATCAGCTGCAGCCTGCATGTGGAACAGCTTCAGGTCCCTCACACCACCTCTCCCTGCCCTGCCAAAGCACTCACATGCTTCCAGGGAATTCCCTCTCGCTGGTACTCCTCCTGCTCCTGCTTTAGAACCAGCTGGATGAAGAGCTGCTGCAGCTTCTCATTGCAGTAATTAATGCAGAATTGTTCAAAGCTGCAAAAACACGAGAAGAAAAGGTGATGAGTGTTCTGGGAAAGGCAAGGGCACAACACTGGGCTTCAGAAGGTGGCTCACCTGTTATTGTCAAATATCTCAAAGCCATAGATGTCCAGGACCCCAATGACTGTGTTCTTGCCATGCACGGTGGTGTCGTAGTTCTTCACCTCGATGACATCGTTGATGTGAGTCACAATCCAGCAGAACAGGCGCTCGTAAATGGCCTGCAGGAAACACAGACTGAGGGCTCCTGCCTGCCCTGCCTCAGCCTGCCCAGGGAATTCCACACAGCTCATTCCAGCCTCCAGCAAAGCTGCAGGTCATGGGCATGGAAGTGAGCAGCTACTGACTGAAGAAAATACTCTATGGAAGTATTTTATTTTCTTTCTTCCAAAACTCATTTATACCAAGTTGAAATCCCAGTGAGGTCACAGGGTGCAGCAGTTCCCTAATTTGATTCCAGTCAGCTTTTCAGCTGCCTAATAGCACCATTCCTGAGAATTATTTAACAATAGTGAAGAGCAAGAGAGAGGTCAGTCACAGAAACTCAACAACTGAACACAATGACAGGAAAATAATCCTGTTCACCTTTCACAAAGATAATGTTCTGCAGGCAGAGGTGTCTTCAAAGCCTTCATGTTCAAAATGTGCTGTGAAGCTGGGTAAATACATTATCTCAGGAAAAGAAGTCAAGTTAATTATCAATGACCTTCATAACTTCATCCATTCCTCCCTTATAATTTGATTTCTTAGCAGAGGAGGAACAATTGTCACTCCTGCCATCAGGACTCACTTTTCCTGTGGAAGGTGTCCCTGCCCATGGCAGGGGGTTGGAACAAGATGCTCTTTAAGGTCCCTTCAACCCAAACCATTCTACAATTCTTCATAAAAAATATTTTAAAATACCCCTTTGTGTTTCCAACATGAATTCTGGATGTTACAGTTCCACTCCCTACTTTTTGAATTTAACTGCAAAATGAAGCTGAGGATCCCATTTCACAGCACATTCCTCCCTGTATCACACATTTGCAGATGCATCCCCTCCTCGGTGTGCCTGGCACTGCTGGCTGTGGGAGCTGGATCCCTGCTGGAAGGGCAGGGATGGGGAGGTGCCACAGACCCCTACAGAACTCAGAGAGAAATTTGCAGGATGTCCAGCAAGGCCTGCTCTTATTGACCCACCCAGGAATCCTGCTGGGACTGAGCATGGATAAATGTGCAGTGCTGGCAGCAATGCCCACCTGGGGCACTGCCAGTCTTTGCTGCAGCCCTCAACGCAAAGGCAAAGGCAGCAGAGATGTGTCTGTGGTGTTTCCAACATGAATTCTAGATGTTACAGTTCCACTCCCTACTCTTTGAATTTAACTGCAAAATGAAGCTGAGGATCCCATTTCACAGCACATTCCTCCCTGTATCACACATTTGCAGATGCCCAGCCTGCAGCCCATCCTCTGCTTGGTGTGCCTGGCACTGCTGGCTGTGGGAGCTGGATCCCTGCTGGAAGGGCAGGGATGGGGAGGTGCCACAGACCCCTACAGAACTCAGGAGCACCAAGATTCAGAGAGAAATCTGCAGGATGTACAGCAAGCTCTGTGTATTACTGTGTAAACTCTGCTTATTGACCCACCCAGGAATCCTCCTGGGACTGAGCATGGAAAAATGTGCAGTGCTGGCAGCAATGCCCACCTGGGGCACTGCCAGTCTTTGCTGCAGCCCTCAATGCAAAGGCACAGGCAGAAGGGATGTGTCTGTGAGTGCCACAGGAAGGGGACTGCACCCACCTTTGCAAAGGCATCCCTGCCATAGGTGGCCTCCTGCTCCGTGTGCTGTTTGTCGATGACGTCCCTGCCCGTGGCCACCGTGCGGAACAGCAGCGCCTTCTCCACCAGCTCGGCCTTGGTGGACAGCAGCTCAGCAATGACTGACACCAGCCTGCTGTTCTCAATGATGGGGGTGTCTCCATCCACGAAGAACTTCAGGTTCCCCTGCAACCAGCAGCATTTCTCCATCTGCTTTTTACTAACAGGATCAGCACACCCCAACTCCATCTGTTTTCCAGCTGCTATTCCAGGCTGGAAATCTCCTGCCACACTGGAAGGTGGGTCCTGCACATCCACACCCTCAAGCCTCCAATGTCAGAGGGAGCAGCAAGGGCTTTCTCAAAGATTCAGCTCAGTGTTCAGCTTAGCTTTTGGGACAAACAATATCAAACACCATCCCAAGATTCAGAGTCCAGGGATAGGGAATGACACCATGTAGCATTTGTCTTCACTGCAGCTCACCATGAAACCACTGGCTGCAATTCCCCTGCCACAGAGGGGATGGGAATGGTGTGGGGAAGCTGAGAGCTCAATGCCACTGGGACTGGACAAAAGCTCAGCTTTTGGGACAAGCAACATCAAACATTTCCCAAGATTTAATTAAACACCATCCCAAGATTCAGAGACCAGGGATAGGGAATGACACCATGTTGCATTTGTCTTCACTGCAGCTCACCATGAAACCACTGGCTGCAATTCCCCTGCCACAGAGGGAATAGAGGTGTGGGGAAGCTGAGAGGTCAGTGCCAGAGGGACTGGACTGGCAGCACCCCAGCACCACAGCTCTGCTCCTGGGTACCTCCTGTGCCAGGATTAAGCAGTGACACCCCTTGGTGATCCACAGCAGAGGGTTGTCCCCCAGCCTGCCTGCATGGCCCCTCTCTGCTCTGCCTCCCTTCCTTCCCAGCACTGTCATCCCAAGGAGGAAAGGAACTGGAATAAAGCTGCTCTTTGCCACCCTCCTCCTGCCCACCTCTTTCCTCAGGAAACACAAGAGCTGAGCTACAGGAACTCCCTGCTGCTGAGCAGGGGAGGAGCTCTGTGGCTCCCAGGAGGATCCACGAGAAGGAAGGATCTCCTCAGAACACAAAGAGTTAAGAGGACTCCTGTGTTTCCTGTGCTCAGCCTTCACCACGAAGTGAAGCAGGATCACTGTGGTGAAGGTGAGTGTGAGGGCACAAAGGGACAGAAGCTCCCCATCCCCTCACTGCCAAACCCAACAGTTCCTTTTTCAGACCACACAACAGCTCCCAGTACTTGGTGGTATGCCTGGTTTGGGATCTGGAACACACAGGAACACGTGTGATCATCACTGCAGTGCCCTGTTCCAGCAAGGACTTTTTGTCACCACTGGAGCTGTGAGCTGGACACCTTCCCAGCCACCAGAGCTTCCAAGGGCTTCTGCAGCAGGAAAATCAGAGCTGCTGGCAGCACAAGCCCTCATGGGCTCAGGGATGGATACCCATGGGCAGGGAGCTTACCAGGTGCAGAATGGCTGCCACGATTTTGTAGACAGTTTGAATCTCCTCCTGCTTGAAGCCAATCACCTTCATGGCATCAGCAACTGCCTTGAACTCGGCCCCATCGTTGATGGAACACTGAGGGGAGAGAGAAGTTTGGGATGGGGGATTTAATGGAAGGCAGCTGTGAGTGAGCAAGGATTTCACAAGCCCATGGGAAACAAGATGCCCTTTGATGTTTCTCAGAGGCAAGACACTGTCATGAGGTTTCCCAGCTTATTCCAATGCCATCTTGCGTGCTTGGACGCTGAACCCTGCATTGCACACACAAATTCTGGCAGCAGGAGACACAGAAATCCACCACAGCACAATAAATTTACCAGTGGAATTTGCTGAGAAAGAGTTCATAAAAAATCCCAGAAGAATAGGGACAATTTGTGTACTCACAGACCCTCTGAGCAGAGGCTGCAGAGCACGAGCAGGAAATCTCTGCTCTCCACCTCTCTCAAGATCAGCCTCTCCCTCCCTCCCTGCAGCCTCCTGGGTTTGTTTTCAACACACATTTTTAAAGAGAATCATCTGGCATGGGAGAAGGTCTCTGGGTTTCTGTACCAAAGTGCATCTCAAAAAAGCACCTGGGAAATCAGGGAGCCTTTGGTCTGGAGCTGCTTCAAAGGGGACAGCTCCAGCTCTATCTGAAATGTTCAGGATCTTGCTGTCTAAAAACTTCATGGGTTTGTTCCCTTCTTTCCTGCTCAGAGGTCCCCCTTGAGGACAAGTCAGACATGAAGACTCAGTGCTTCAGTAACTCAAAGATCTGCTGCAAAAGAAAATGAATCCTTCTGGCTTTTTGTCCAGAAGGCAGTTTAAGGTACCCCTTATGGAGCATGGAATGTCTGCCACTGCTAATGGGCCAAATATCCACACCTGCATTTATTAATAAATTATTTTATTGCTGTTTATAAGCAGATGCAGCATGCACAGAGATATTTGTATATTTAAGAAGAATAGAGGTAAATCTTTTCTATGATTCTAAGTACACTTGTGCTTTATCTTGTACCAGAAACCTCATTACAAGCAGCACACCAGTGTCACCTTTCCCTACTTATCCCCTCTGATCTCAACTTCTGCTAGCTCAGCAGTGCTTTGAGCATTTCCAGCAGCACTTCCAATGTGAAGCTGTCCCTGGGTCCCTCAGAGCCTCACCTTGAGCTGTGCCCCAGGGCAGATGTAGCTGTAGGCTGATGCATCCTTCTGGAGGTGCAGAGAACGGAGCAGCTGCTCAGAACCTCCCTGCAGGAGCTGCAGGCAGAGAGTTTTAAGAAATGGTGAATGAAAAATGAAAAATCTTCCTTTTCTCTGTCTCTTATTCATCTGCTTGACAAGCAAAATCATGAAAATATTGATTACTGCTGCAGTATCTGGAGCACAATGTGCAAGATATGGGGCCTGCACTGGTGCAGGGCTCTGCCACCACAAATCACTGTCCTTTAGAGTCACAACTGTATAAAAACCAGCCTGAACCCCTCCCAGACCAGTCCACAGCTGTGCCTTGGCAAGCACATTGCCCACACAGAGACTTTTCCTCCTGGAAATGACACATCCATAAGGAAAGTGCTAATATGCCATCATGGAGTACTGAAAAAGTGGAAAAAAAATAAACAAAGCTCTCCTTCCCTCAGTGCAGAATCAAGGTTATACTAATAGGCTGACCATATCCCCCAAAGGACACACAGGGAACCAACACTCAATGTGGAAGACATTAAAGAACATCCAAAAAACCAAATTACTTCCATATGGACTGAAGGCTTCAAGACAAAATAGAGGGATTAGGCTTACTACACATAAAACAGTGAGTCAAAGTCCAATATCCTACCATATTTGTTTAGTCAGTTCCCTTTTAAGTTTAGCAATGTGTTAATATGGGACTGGAGGATAGAAATAATCCATCTTCCCAGGCTCCCTCCCAGCCCAGGCCCCTGCAGAGAACAAGAACCCAAGATCACCCAAGATGATGCAGAGGGAACCCTGTGCACAACACATGAGAGGGTGAAAGCCCTGAGTGCTCTGCCCAAGGGAAGCTGGGACAGGTCACTGCTCCAGCAAAGGAGCACAAACCTGTGACTGCTCACAGGGGCCTTATGTTGAAGGAAGAGATGAGGATCTGACTCCATGTTTCAGAAAGGCTGATTTATTAATTTATGATATACATTACATTAAAACTATACTAAAAGAATAGAAGAAAAGGTTTCATCTCAGAAGGCTGGCTAAGCTAAGAATAGAAAAGAATAATAACAAAGGCAGCTGCTTCAGATTCTCTGTCCAAGCCAGCTGACTGTGATTGGCCATTAATTAGAAACAACCACATGAGACCAATCCCAGATGCACCTGTTGCATTCCACAGCAGCAGATAACCATTGGTTACATTTGTTCCTGAGGCCTCTCAGCTTCTCAGGAGGAAAAATCCTAAGGAAGGGATTTTTAATGAAAGGACACAAACCTGGTAGAAGGAGTGGAAGCTTCGCTCCCCGGGCTGCTGCACGATCACACGGGACTGGGGGAACAAAGAACAGAGCTGGGTGTCAGTGTCCCCTCAGAGCAGGACACCCCATCACCAGGACACCCCAAATCCATCCCACCTCACACTCAGCCTCTTGGGAACACCATCACACACGTGTGACCCTGGAGCTTGAGGTCTGCAGGCAAAAGCAGCAGTTGTGTAACAGCTGCAATGTCCTACTTCCACCCAGGAGTCCCATGTGGGAACCACAGGGTTGCTTTCATGGAAGAGTCAAATAAAAACCATCATTTCAGTTTTAGAATGATTTAATCACTGGAAATGAAATCCAGGACTCTGTGACTACAGATAAATGCTCAGAGCCTGGTGGTCACCACTCCTACACCCCCAGGACAGCACCCACAGCACCAGGGGATGCTCTGCTCTGACACAAGGGTCTTGTTTTAGGGAACTGTAGCTCCATTCCAGAATCCTCAGAGTAAAAGAGCACAAAAAAGGGTTAAATCCAGCAGACATTCAGTCAACAAGCACTGTGTCCTTATTTCATGCTACAAGTTTGAACTATGAAGAGTGATGGGGAACAGAGCTGTGTTGGGGAGGTTTAGGTTGGAGATCAGGGAAAGGTTCTTCCCCCAGAGGTGCTGGCACTGCCCAAGCTCCCCAGGGAATGGGCACAGCCCTGAGGCTGCCAGAGCTCCAGGAGTATTTGGGCACCACTCCCAGGGATGCCCAGGGTTTTTGGGGGGTCTGGGCAGGGCCTGGGGTTGGACTGGATGATCCTGGCAGGTCCCTTCCAGCCCAGGATATTCCATGATTTGATGTGTTCCTGCTGCAAAGCCACTGTCTGTCACTGCTTGCATTTGGGCCAGAGCCTCCACTGCTTTCAAATGGAAACAAATTTAACTTGGGAGAAGTCAAGGATATGAAATAAACAACCAGGATAAATAAATCATCAGGATTTAAGTCACTGCAGCTGTAGTCCCAGCCCTCTTCTCACATCAAAGCAACCCAAGTTAAATGTTTGGGTTTGTTGTTTTGTTTTTTAAAATAAAGTGTTTACTCTGAAAATAGACTTCAGGGAAATAAGGGGAGAAGCAAAAAAGAAACACAAACAAAAAAGGGTGTTGGCAGATGTGGTCAAACACATAATCAAAGCCAGACGTGTCTCACACAGCAAGAACTGTTAATGGCTCACGCCTGAGCTCTCCAGTTTTGCATATTCCAATGTTTTCAGCCACCACTTAATGACACGAGAAAAATAATTATGCTCATGATCACTTGGAATATATAAAAACAACACTACCAACAGCTCACCCAAGGCTGTGGCACTATTCCAAAGTAACACTTCTCAAGCACACTTGCTCCCTACAGCCCTGGAACTCTCCTTCTCCAGGGAGAGATCAATGCAAGCATTACAAAGCAGGAGCTGTGCAGAGAGTAAATTTTATCCAAAATAAAAACTGAGATTAAACTTCACACATCACACACACAAAATCCTTTGGGTAACACAACCCCATTGCTGGTGAGCTCTGGAAGTCCAGGAACAGGGCACTGCCAGCATGCAGTGGCATTCCTGACTCCTGAGGAGAACTTCAGCCCTGGATTTATTATCTGTGCCCTCATTCCTCACCTGCTGTACACGTCTGAACAGAAAACTTCCTACTGACAAAGCCCACATTGCAAAAGCAACTCAGCAAAGGCTGCAAGCCTGGAAGGGAGAGTGCCTTATTAATGGAGGCAAGTCCTCTAATAAGTTATGGAGCCATGGGGGGTCTCAATAGCAGAGTGTTGGCCCCAGACCTCTACCCCAGGAGGGGCAGAGTCCCAGAGTCCAGCCCGCTCAGACCTGAGCCACGGGGAGCCCTCCAGCCAGCAGGGTGATAACAGCTCTGACAGTGATATCAGCTCTTGGGGATTGCAGCTGCTGCAGGCTTGGCTTCCCCGGGCATGGCTTCAGGCAGAGCAGAGAGAGGAGAAGGGAGACACCGGCTGTTCCACGGGATGGTTTATTCAGGGGGATGTGAAAGGACCCGGTTCTTCTTCTTCTCAGTTAGTAGGGTACAGTGAGCTACTTTTATACCCTTGGCCAGGCTCCAAACTTGACCAATGGACAAAGGTTAGAGGGTTTACAAGTGACCAGTTGTAGGGTTAACAAGACTTTTCTCCTTATAAGGGTACAAAGCTACGTTGTGAGTCTGGGGTCGGAACCCTCTCTGCTGCTGTGTCAGCATTCCCATTGTTAAAGCCTCCACGGTGCTTTGGGAAGGCTTGTGGCATTTACTACAGCTCACCTTTTCCAGCAGGTAATTATTGATGTGCCCCCCTATGGGGTCTCCCTTGAAATCGAAGTTGATGTCCATGTACTTCCCAAAGCGGCTGGAGTTGTCGTTGCGGTTTGTCTTGGCGTTGCCAAAGGCCTCCAGCACACAGTTGGATTTCAGCAGGATGTTCTTCACTCTGCAGCAGGGATGGAGGGATGGAAAAGGGTAAGGCTTCAACACTCACACCACGGGGTTTTTTTCCACAGCCATTTCTCCAGAAGGATTCAGTGACAGCAGTGATGCTCTTGGCTGGCAGATTCGGGCAGGTGTGGATGGCATCAGCCATCCCATGGGAAATCAGCTGGGAGCTGTCAGCAGTGCTCCTCAGAGGAAGCAAATGCTCTTTGGTTCACAGACCAGACACCCACCCTGCAATCAGCACCAGAAATTCAGCTTCTATACACATCTGAATTCTAAAATCAATTTTCTGAACTCTTTTTCAAATCATTTTCAAAAGTTCATTCGGGGTAGGTTTAAGTCTGTTTCTGCAGAAAGGCACATTCCTTGCTTTGCTTTTACTCCAGGACAGAGAGGGACATTTTGCAATTCAGAATCATGTGAGTCTGGAAGGTCACAGAATACACTCCTTAAACTCTACATGGTGTTCTAGCCCACCCAAATTTCAGGCAATTTGCCCCAGGAAAAGTGATTTAGAATCATTTAGGTTGGCAAAGACCTCTAAGATCATTAAGCCCTATCATTAGATGGTTGATATTGGCTGGATGGTATTTCTAGATGCTGTTTTGATTTTGAAAGTTTGAACTTTCCAAATAAACTTTTTAATGTGATTTCAGCAATTAACACTGCAAAATTCCCAGAGTAAAAGCAGTACCTGAAAAAGTTAAGTATAAATCAGCACGTACAAGAGACCATCTGATAACATGGTGCTCCACAGCCCACAGAAAGAGATCTCCAAGCAGGAGAATTTCCCTTCTTTTCCAGCCCAGGCCTTACCTCTCCACCTCAGCCCTCTGCCCGGGGTTGGTGATGGCTGCTATGTACTGCATTATGTATTTACTGGCCTCAGTTTTCCCAGCCCCGCTTTCACCTGGGGGCAGAAACACCACGGTGACCAAACAGATGAAAAAAAAAAAGCAAAACAAATCATTGGACAGAAGACCTCAATTCTACCCCAACAGTGCCTGGGCGGTTTGGGTTTTTTATTTTTAAAGCAATCTTTGTGTGCACTTGGGACGTTTTCTAAACACAGCCATAGCCCTGCCTGGCTGCTGCTGCTGGGCTGACTTTGAGCAATTGTGCTGTGAGATTGCACAGGTCGGGAAAGGGGCTGGCACACAGAGGATCAAAGGAATATTGTTAGAGGAGAAAGCCTGGCCTGCAGCAGCACAAGGGGCCACTGTTCAGCACCCCAGGCCGGGGCTCTCTCCTTTCAGAGCTGCCTGAGCACGGGGACATCAAGGAACAGAAGTGCCAGGATCCAGGCAGGGATCACTCTGGTACCAGCCCTGCTCCCACTGCTGCCTTTCCAGCCAGGACAGCGACAAAAAACAGCAGCTCCTGAGGAGAGACCAGTTCTGCTGACCCCAGCCCTGCTGATCCCAGCCCAGTTGATCCCAGTTCTGTTGATCCCAGCCCTGCTGACCCCAACTTGGCTGATCCCAGCCCAGTTGATCCCAGTTCTGTTGATCCCAGCCCTGCTGATCCCAGCCCTGCTGATCCCAGCCCTGCTGACCCCAACCCTGCTGATCCCAGCCCAGTTGATCCCGGTTCTGTTGATCCCAGTCCTGCTGATCCCAGCCCTGCTGACTCCAGCCCTGATGATCCCAGCCCAGTTGATCCCAGTTCTGTTGATCCCAGCCCTGCTGACCCCAGCCCTGCTGACCCCAGGTCACTCTCCGGAGCACACCCAGGGCTCCTGCTCACTTTATCCCTCTGCAGGCACAGATCCAGCTCCTGGCTGGCACCAGCTCTTGAATGAGATAAGAAATAATTGTGCCGATCTCCACACACGGATTCAAATGCAAATGAGCAGCTTTAAGCTTAATGAAGTTTCTTTTATAAAACGCTGTCATTAGCCAAACCATTACTCTCCTTCCGCCTGGAATTTCACAGAGATCAGATGCTCATCACCATGCAGGGCCTCCCAGCCTACCTGAGATGACGATGCAGGTGTCCTTGGATCGCCTCTTCATGGCTTTGTAAGCGGCATCGGCGATGGCAAACAGGTGGGGAGGCCGCTCGTAGAGCTCCCGGCCCTTGTACTGCTCGATCGTGTCCCGCCCGTAGATGTTCAGGTTCTTGTAGGGATTCATGGACACCACCACCTCCCCGATGAAGGTGTAGATCCGGCCCTTCTCGAAGCTGCCCAGAGCAGACAAAAGGCAGGAATGAGACAAAAGCAGAGGTTCAGGAGCCAATGCAAACAGGACAGGAGAACCCTGGGCACGGGCACAGCAGCAGAGAGCCGAGGGCACAGGGACAGCAACCCAGGGCTGGCTGGGTGCCACCACCTACAAAGGACATTTCTGCCTCTGCTTCACTGCCAGATCCACGAGGTGGAATTTACAATTTCTACAACTGACTGTGAGAGTCAGAGGACTCTCACATGAGTGTGAGGAGCAAATTCAATCTGCTTCATAAAGGGGATTTACAGGCAGATTCTTTTTTCACATTCTGTAGCTGTCCATGGCCCAGGCCAGAGGAGCAAAGTTCTGAAACCTTCACTGAGAGGTCTGATCACACTAGAAAATAAATAAAGACAGAAACCCAGGAGGGAATTGCAGCCTCTCAGCTCCAGCAATGTCTTTTTTGCACTTTGGTATCATCACTGCTGCTACACCAGAGAGGAAAAATTTCTAACAATGTGTGCAAACAACCCTAAACCACACCATTCCTATCCCTACCTGGCTCTTTGACTCTTTCTGCAAACAAGACAGAAAATAACTTGATGTTATTTTTAAAATAATGTTAGAAAATGTTTTCAAACAAATTCCCATTTTATTAAATTAATTAATTAATTAATTAATTAATTTATAATTTATTTTATATATATTATATTATTTATATATATAAAATATATATAATATATATAAATATAAATATAAATATATATTATATATAATATTATTTATATATAATTTATATATTAAATTATATTATAAATAAATAAATAAATAAAATTTCAATAAAATGGGAATTTACCTATAAGGAGAAGTCGGAATAATTCCAGATTAACAGCTGACGAATTGACACAGCATTTGTTTGTCAGGAGGAGAAAGGACAGCAGGTTTAGGGATGAACACACAACCCCCGGGTTTGCAGCGCCAGTCCCGGTCCCAGCTGCATTTAAACCTCGGGACATTAGATGGCACCAGAACCCTGCACAGGGCCCGGGAGCCTCGAACCCTGACGGACTCCGGCGCAAATTCCAGCGTTACTTTATTGAATTTATTACCACCCCCGTGTGGTGACAGCCCTGACATTTTCTATTGTTCATTTGAGAATTTTCTGCAGCATCTTGGCAGCGTCACTTTTTAGCAGGTGTAATAAAACTCAAGAAATATCATCCAGCATTCCACTTTCTCCAAGTGTTGGTTTCTCCCACTCCAGCTTCCTCCTGGAGCACTGCACTGGGTAAGACACGAGAATTGCAAAACATCACTTTTAACTTAAGGTGTCCTGATATGCATTTCCCAAAATAATAACGAGCTTAAAATGCAAAGATATTTTACATTTTTGAGTTATATGCTGTTTGAAAGGTACAAAAATCAACATAATTAGCAATACCAATACCCCTAATTTTAATTTTTTGGAAGATCCTGAACAGGTAGAAGTGCAAAGGGATCAGATACCAGGCTGGGAGCCCATCAGGGACTCTGCATACTCAGAGGAGAGCCTGAAAAACCAAACCCACACAACAACACTGCTGGTATTAAGGAGATCAAGTCACACTGGGACATCAATATGTAATGGAAACCACAAGGACCTCACAATGAGCAGAATCATTCCCACCTCCTGAAGATGGACACCAGAAAAAGGAGATTTACCCAATGGAGAACACTGAGCCTGCTCTCCCAAGCCCCTGCCCAGCAGCACAGAGCTGTGCTCAGGGCACTGCTGATGCTGAAAATAAAGATCCAGCAGATTGAGGATGAGCTTTTAAGCCCCATGGCCACAGAGAGGGTGAGGGGGGTTGTTTTAGCTGAGCAGAAATAAAGAAATAAAGGCCATTCCTGCTGCAGTGCAGTGCCAGGCCACCATCACAGCACCCAATACTCTGACCTCTTCCTTAAGTAATGAATTATGTACACTGGCACTGCCAGAGCCCAGTTTAGGTTTCCTCCTGTGGCAGTTCAGTGTCCCTGAGTGAATCAGAGAATCAGGAATGTCCTGAGTGGGAAGGGACCCCCAAGGATCATCCAGGCCCACCCCTGGCCTGCCCAGACATGCCAGCAATCCCACCCTGGTGTCCAAAGGCTCCTGGAGCTCTGTGCCCATCCCTGGGCAGCCTGGGCAGAACCCCCAGGTCAGGCCCTGCAGAGGGGCTCCAGCTGGGACACTGGCACAGCCTCTCATCCTGCCTGCCCCTTGCCACAGCTCACACAGCACATCCCACATGGGCACCAAGCCAGGTTCTAACAGGTTTTACTGGGCTCTGATGAGTTGTGTCTTCAGCTCTGTGGCAAAAGGCAGATGGAGGTGAGGGGGAAGAAGGATCTGTCTCCAGGCACCTCTCCAGCCTGGCTTTGGGGATACAGACTTTATGAACAAGTGATGTCCCCATTTACATCTCAGCTCATTTCTCTTTCTTTCCCAGCACCAGAGTTCAAACTGCAGAGCTGTTCCCACCAGGAGCTCAGCTCCTCACCCCTCCTTGCTGATAAAGCCCCTTTTCATCCCTGAGCATGGCTCAGCACAGCAGCAGCCCAACAACAGCAGGGCCTCTTTTCCTGCCTGCAGGGCTCTGCCCTGCCCATGGAGAGCTCAGAAAAGCTTAAGAAAACAACCCAGGAGGGCAGAGCAAATGGGGAGCTCTGAGCTGTGTTAAACCTGTGATTCCTCTGCAGGGCAAGGCCACAAAACAACACCACGAATCCATTTGGTGCTTTCCACAGCCAGCACAGGCATTCCAGTGCTGAGCTGTAACATGTAGAACTGGGGGGTTGTTACTCAAAGCAACAACAGTTCCTTGATTAAAAAAAAAAGTTCCTTAATAAAAGGAACCCCACTCCTGGGGTGACACTCCCAGGTGAAACCTTGTTTTGTATTTCATAGAAGTCACAACACATTGTATCACATTTTGTATCTCATGGAAGTCAGCCAGCTTGTGCTACAACAAAACATTTCCCTGAAATAGTTCCATTTGAATAATTTCTGTATCAATGTCATGAAATCATGGAATATCCTGAGTGGGAAGGGATTCCCAGGGATCATCCAGTCCCACCCCTGGCCCTGCCCTGAACCCCCAACAATCCCACCCTGGGCACCCCTGGCAGCGCTGTCCAAACCCTCCTGGAGCTCTGGCATTCCCTGGGCAGTGCCAGCACCTCTGGGGATGAACCTTTCCCTGATCTCCATCCCAGCTCCCCTGGCCCAGCTCCAGCCCTTCCCTGTCCCTGTCCCAGAGCAGAGATCAGAGCTGTGCCCTGGGCAGGAGCTGCAGCCTCCCCTCAGTCCCCTCTCTGCAGCAGCTCAGCAGCCAAAAAGCAATCCACAGTATTTAATCCTTGTGGGTTATTTTGAGGACTAACATCAGCTCTTTCATGAGGAGTTTTTATTACCTCATTAAAACATCAATTGATAATGAAAAAATAAAAACCAATGAGTCACAGAAGATAAATCATTTTAAGGGAGAGAATTTCTTCTCTTGGCTAGAAGTCCACTAAGGCAAGAAAAACACTTTTATTTTGTTTTGTAGTTTTTATTTTTAGGGAAAGGAGTTGGGAAAAAAAGGATCTTTAAGTCCAGACAAGGTATATTCATATGCAGCTGCTCCTGGAAAATACCCTGCAGAAATGGGAACACTGGAGCAGAAATCTCCACCAGCAGAGAGCACTCACATTTAGGATTTCCTCCACCTGACAAACACTCCAGTCAAAAATAAAACTGTTCTTACCGAGGAAATGATGCAACTTCAAATGCACTCAGTACAAATAAAGAAAAGTTAGTTGGCAAGACTTGGAACCCACACTCCCAAACAACATCTGCAGGACGGGACCGTTGCACAGAGACGGCTCAGCGAGCTCAGCACTCCCATCAGCCAGGGAATTCCTGATTAATCATTGACAGGGAATTCCTGATTAATCATTGACATCTAACTCCCCTGCTCCAGATGCCAAAGAGCCCTTGGGGCAGCACTGGCAGCCCTGAGCAGCAGACAAACAGCTCCTCACTAACCCTCTGTGCCACTCCATGTCCGTCTGTCCAACAGCCCAGGGACAGAGCAGGAACACAGCAGGTCCCTGGTTTGCTGTTCCTTCAGGAGAGCTGAAGTGCAGGTGTTGGTGTTCTGGGTCATTTCTACTGGAAAAAGCCCTTCTCTGGTCCTGAACTGCTCCATTCTCAGCACTGCTGACAGACTGGCAGCACATACAGGCACACAGAGCTTCACCCTCAGCAGGTGCTGCCCGAAGCTCCTTGGGCTCAGCCCTTCCTGATGCTCCACAGGTCCCCAGGACAGACCTGCTCAGCCACCCACTGAGATGGGCCTTCAGTCTGGCTGGGCTGCAGTGCCTCAAAGGAAAGAAATGTTAAGGAAAAGGAAATAATTCAGGACAGAATTGGGAGTGCTACAGCTCCCTTGGCTGTGCTGGGGAGCAAACCCAGTCAGCAGCAAACCTGGTCAGCACCAAACCTGGTCAGCACCAAACCCAGTCAGCACCAAACCTGGTCAGCATCAAACCTGGTCAGCAGCAAACCTGGTCAGCACCAAACCCAGTCAGCACCAAACCTAGTCCCACTAAACATTAAGAGAATCAAAACTGGTGGTTTCAAACTATTCTCTGTTTCCAGCTTATTTGTGAACTCCAAAGCACAAAGTGAAATTCTGGGTATGGGCACACAGCTTTTTCCTCCTCCTCTGTGCATGGCAAGAATGATCCAGGAGCTGCACATCTCTACTAGGTGGAGCAGGGACAATTCCTTTTCCTGTTGTAAATATCCCACATGGTTTGGGTCACTCTCCCAAATGGGGTAACAAGCCTCAGTTATTTTTTTCCATTAAATATATACATTAAAAGTCCATGGCTGCAGGCTTTGAGTCCATTCTCTTTGCAAACCCACGTGGAGAACTTTAATTAAAACCTGTGTTCATGAGGAGATGTTCGTGGACAGACAAGGATGGGCCCTTAGGATGTGTTCAGAAGGAAGGGAATTTAAGCAGGCTTCTGGCAGTGAAACCATATTTTTACCTGGTTTGTAAGTGCAGGAATTGGTAACCTGTACTCACCCAAGGGAACAACCCCACTGTCCTCGTGCTTTGGGAAGTGAGTGACTTTCCTAAAGCAAAGTTCACTCTGTGCCTCAGGTACTTGGGCCTTTTCTATGTGATACCAACTCTCTACTGAGAGTTCAGTGCTGCTTAAAGACTTTATTTTATGTAAATCTCAAAACAAACTCAGCTGTCAAGCAGGACTTCAAACCTTTGAGTAAATTGTTCATAAACTGTCTCACAGAGAATCAGCCTCCCACAAGAGCACTCAGATAAACAGGATTTGCCTTGGCAGAACTATGGCTAAAATATTCCTGCTGCTCTTGGAAAAACAAACTAAAAAACTGTCCAGTCAGTATAACCTCCCTGCACCAGGAAAATGATCCAAGTCTGTCCTGATCATGAATATTCATGTCTACAACATTCAAAATACACATGTCTACATGGTTCTGATCCACCCTGAGGGCCAGGAAAACTGCAATTAAATTCACGTTGGGTGCAGGTGAGATTTTTGCCTGCAGCTGGCCTGCATGGACTCAGTGCTCAGATGCTGCCAGTTGAACAAAATAGGAAATGCCATTTGGAGCACGTTCTGCACCACTCCTTTCCTGTATGGAGGGAGCAGACAGGGCAGGGTGAGGAATACTCCGTTCATCTGCAGCCTCCAGCCAGCTTGGAAATTAGGTTAAAGGAGTTCTTTGTAATCATGTCACTTTTTTCTAAGTAAAATTAGCAAACTACAAGTGACCACTGCCACATCTTCCTCAACAAACCAAGGTTTAAAGGAATTGTCTGTAATTTGATGGGGCTGATTCAGCTCCAACCCAGCTGACCCTTGAGTCATCCACGAGCTCTGCAAACCCACTGGCTAAGGTCAGGGGAAGGAAAATGGGGATGGATGCTAAGCCAGCTCTAATGAACACTGAATAAAATCTAAAACTGGGAGATGTAGGAACAGGAATAATAAAATCCTTCTCCTTAAATGTAAAGCACTAACCTTGCACTGAAAAAATGCCAAACCACTAAACACAGGAGTCACTGAACTCTGGTTTCTATTTGCGTCAGACCGGCCGAGCTCTGCCTGCAGCAGGGGAGCCCTGCACGCTCCCTCTCCAGCTCTGGAGCACAGCAAAAGCACAAACACAGACTGGAGATAGACAAGGAGTTAAAGGGAAGTTCTTTGAAAAGCCTGCACACAATGCTTTGTGGTTTATTCCAGCAGGCACAGGAGGAAGTGCTGCCAGCACAGGTAGAGGGAAGGAGTTTGCTCTGTGTGTGTGGGGCAGTAAAACACTCCCAGCTTCCACGTGAAATCAGCCTGGGACGTGGTAAAATCTGAGTGCAGAAATCACATGGTGCTGTGGGCAGGACAGTGCCCTGACAGAGCATTATCCTGGGGTCCCAGATCTAACCAGGAAACAGCAGAACAGGCTTGGGATAGCAGCAAACAAGAGGCTGCCATCTGATTTTATTTTAATCTGCCAAATAAAAGCACACAGCCTCTAAAGGGACAGTAACAAGCAAAAGAAAGCTCAGCAGACAGGTAGGCTCTCCTCTCTGCTCCCATCACACCCTGAGCCAGCTGCAGCACTGAGCCTGTCATGCAGAGGAGCTCATTCAAATGCATGGCACTCACAGAACTATGGAGGAGGAGGAAAAGGTGGAAGTGCTCACCTATAAGCACCTGGGGAGATGAGAATCATCCTGCCAGGCAGCCAGAAGAAAATATTACACAGAACAACAGACAGCCCCATAGAAAGGGAAAATGGCAATGGAGGACCCTGGCCAACACAGGAAAGCTGCAGAGCAGCTGCAAGGACCAGGGAGCCCTGCTGGATATGGCTGAGTTTGTTTTATGTATGTATTTAGAAGACCTGGCTTCCTGCACTGACCAACAACTGACTTCATGATCCATTATGTTCCTTCCACTCTGATGTTACAGCACTCAGGTACTTAAAAAGGACATTTCACCTTCATTCACCTCCTCTTTCCAAACCCCGTGTCCATATTGACTGTAAGCTGCCACATCACAATTATCCCAGCCTTCAGTTTTGGGAATTCAGCTTTGCACATTGGATTGTACAGCCTTGTGTACAAGGATTTGCTACCTTCAGGCATTTCAGGGGACAAAACTGCAAAAACACCTGCCCAAAAGGCAAACACCAGGGCATTGCCTGGGGATGAATAGATTTGCACCATGAGGAAGATCCTGCCTCATTTCCTCACCTTGGTTCAGTGGGGTGTGAATTCTGCAGCTGTGGCTTTATCCCTGTGGTGTCCAGGCAAGCTGATACTTCTGACCTTGTGGGGGGCTATAAAATCCTTCAACCCAGCAGAAAGATCCAGAAACATGCAGAAAAACAAAGCCCATGACTGAGCCCCTGTTCCTTGCTGCTGATTCTCCATTAACTCAAGAAACAACAACACTCACAAATAACATCACCTGAAACTGCATCAGCCCCTGCTCTGATGATTTGCAACCTTATTCTCTAAGCCATGGTCTAACACACACCTGGTGTGACACTTTCCCAACTCTGTCCACACTCTGGCTGGACTGGGGAAGGAGTATTTGTTTTTAAGCTGTCTGGTTTAGAGGGGATGAAGGGGAAGCCCTGACAGGGATTCAAGCTGTGGAGAAAGGGAGGAACAAGGCATGGGGGGCAGGAGAAGGATTTGATGCTGGGAAGGGCCCTGCATAAAGCCCTGGACAGATTCAGCCCCCTCTCCTCCTGGTGTCCCTTGAGCCTTTGGAGTGTTGTTCAGTTGTGATAACTACACCTCCTCTCACTCACAAGCCCAGTGCCAAGGTACAGTGCCAGGATTCCACAGGTTTTTATTGGAAATGCCTGGAGACTCCTTTAGCAGTCAGCTGGCTGGGAGCTGCTGATGTTCAGCTGCCTCATTGTTCTGCTGGAAGGAATATTCTGATTTGTTAAGCTCGTGGCCACTGCTGATCTGTGGATGCTGCTGGAGCCCCTGAATGCAGCATTGTTTGGGACAGGGCTCAGAAAACCCAAGAATCATCTTGCAGCATGAAGATACAGAGCCCCATCTGCCAGCACTCCAAAGGAATGGCTCTGTGCTCTGGTGATGTTACATATCAAATAAAATGAGGGGCCTTATTTATACAAACACAGGCCACGCAAACCAGGCAAAAATAAAAATGCAAAACATGCAAATAATGACTCGTGTTTCTGCATCATTGGGGCTTCCTTTGGAGCTGTTGCTGTGATCTGCACCATGGCACCCCAAACCAAACAGTGACAGTCCTTACACAGCCTGTGTGTCACCTGGCTGTGGCACTGGGCTGTGACACTGGGCTGAGAGACTGACTGTGCCACTGGGCTGACTGTGACACTGGGCTGTGACATTGGGCTGTGCCACTGGGCTGTGACACTGGGCTGAGAGTGACACTGGGCTGGGACATTGGGCTGAGAGACTGACTGTGCCACTGGGCTGACTGTGACACTGGGCTGGGACATTGGGCTGACTGTGACACTGGGCTGTGACACTGGGCTGAGAGACTGACTGTGACACTGGGCTGTGACACTGGGCTGGGACATTGGGCTGTGCCACTGGGCTGTGACACTGGGCTGAGAGACTGACTGTGACACTGGGCAGACTGGGACACTGGGCTGGGACATTGGGCTGTGACACTGGGCTGGGACACTGGGCTGAGTGACACTGGGCTGAGAGACTGACTGTGCCACTGGGCTGAGAGTGACACTGGGCTGTGACACTGGGATGTGACACTGGGATGTGACACTGACTCTGCCACTGGGACGTGGGGATGTGACACTGACTGTGACACTGACTGTGACACTGAGCTGAGAGTGACACTGGGCTGGGACATGGGGATGTGACACTGACTGTGACACTGACTGTGACACTGACTGTGTCACTGTCCTTCTCCAGCCCCCAGGCTTTCCAGCACGTGCTGGTGACTCAGCTCCATGCTCTGTCCCAGCCCTGCCAGTGCCAGCCAAGGGCTCTGCCACACAAACCACGGGGTCTGCAGGCAGCAGATGAGGACATTCCACCCCCAGCTGCCCATCCTGCCCCTCAGTCAAACATTGCCTTCTGCCAGGTCTGCTGGGGGGACAATGAGGGACAGCTGTGACCTCGGCCACCCCAGATTGCCACCAACCCCTTTCAGACACCAACGGCCTCAGCCAGAGCACGGCACAAAGAGCCACAGGCAGTGGAGGGGAAAATTAAGTTGCAAATCACAAAGGAAATCTGTTTCAACAATGTGTCCATGAACTGCTCAGGCTGAAAGGACTTTTCCTGGTGCTCCCTTGAAAGTGTGGCTAGTCAGGAAAAGCTTCCCAGTTTGGATACAGATTTGGCTCAGGTTTGTTCTGGGGCTTTCTTTAAAGTATTTCAGACTGAAAATCTTCATGTCCCTAATGGAGATCTGAACAGAACTGCACCAAAACCCCTTTTCTCTATCTCCCAGTCTCTCCCATCACCAAGAATGGAGCAGGAGGTGCCCTGGAAGACAAAACCTCAGGCTCTTTAAGGGACAGATCATGCCAGTGTGAAAAGGCCCAGTAAACACACAAGGTTTGTTCTTCCAATTAAAGAGCAACTCATCTTCCACAGAAAGTTTGGGTGAGAAACAAAGGGGTTTTAACTACAGCCAAGTGCAGTGGGTTCACTTAAATTCATGAGTGTGACTGAACTGGCAGATTCAGTATAAGGATCTTTCTCCCTCTCACTGAAAGTCAACTTCAAAAAGGGGAAAGGAGAAGGAACAAAACAGGGAATGGTTCAAACACCCTTGTGGGTATGGGAGTGCAGGGCAGAACTGGCAAGATAAGCAAATGGATTTGCACAGTGGCCTGCAGGACCTCACTCTACATCCTTGGAATGGAAAAGCAGCTGAGCAGCAGAACTGCTATTTATGCATTCATCATCCACTGCAAAAGGAGTGAATTCCTAAATGGCAACTGTACACAGATAACCCAGGGGAACATTAGCAAGATGGAAAAGGACTTAAAAGGTTTGATTAGTAAAACAGATGACTTGATTTACATGCTGCTTGCTTTATCAGTTTAAATTATCACCGGAAAGATTGGGTTCATTTACTTCCCTTACATTTGACATATTTTTTTCTGTCAAAGGCAGCTCCTACTCAGAAGCTGAAAGACTATTCAAGTAATAATAATGTGAGACAGCACAAATACCACACAAATCAGAATTAACACACAGTTAACCTGAAAGCATCTTCAATTTATCTGTCACAAGCCAAACTGGCTTTTACCACACCATCAAATTTTTAATCCTGGCCAGAGGAATTCAGAGCCCTGTGAAATTATTTAAAACAGGATTTTTAATCCTGGCCAGTGGAATTCAGAGCCCTGTGAAATTATTTAAAACAGAATCTTTGGAAGGACAAATCAGCCAGAGATTCAGGCAGGCTTCTCCTTCTGTGACATATCAACTGCCAGATGATAATCATTACTTAATGATTATCAAAAAGTTTAATAAAGATGGTTTTGGTCACTAATTATTTAGTGAAAGTGAGCTGCCCACCCTGCTCAGAGCAGGGCCCTGGACCCTCCCAGGGGCTCTCAAACAGCTCTGACACACATGGGCAGCTCCAGGTGACAGCTGAACACAGCTGTGATCTCCAGGAAGAGCAGCACAATCAATTTTGCTATCAGCTTCATTTAGATTTAGATTTTTATTTTTTTAAGTAGCAGTTCAGAGCTGACACATCCTCTCCCAAACACAGCTACCTCCCTCCCTCCATCCCTGCCCTGAGCAATCAGCTGCTGAGCCCTCATGGAACAGCATGAAACACAAAAAACCACTTGGTATCAACCAGTCTGGCAGTCACAAACTGTTAATCTCTTGACACCTTTTACAAACAGAAAATCATCTATTAGATGGAAAACATAATTTCTATGTTATTTTCTATGTTTAGAATATGTTAGTGTTACCCTTCTCACACTCATCCCTGCTGCACAAAAGATGAATGGATATCTCAGCCATACTTGTGTGGTTGGAATAATCAAGATATTCTTGAATTATCAATAAATATAAACATGGGAACGGTCACTATCAGCTCCTCACACACCCAGTCTCCAGCAGGCAGGAGCAAATGAGGGGAATGGCTCTACTGCCAGTTTTCCAATTGTTTGATTTCTGGAAACAATAGAGTGCTTCAGGTTTCTCAGAATATTTTGTGTGTCAGTGGGAAAGCACTGACAATCCACACATTCAGGTGGAACACAACTGCCAATCATGATATACCAGCACACACATTATGACATCAGCTAATCCATGATTATCCATGAGCAGCAAAGTTGCCACCCTGACCCCAAAACAGCCTTTGGTGAACTTAAGAAATTCTGCTTTGAATGTAAGAATTTGAACCCACAATATACACAACTCTTACTGCTGTCATTTTAGATATTGTATAAAATGTCATGCAACAGTCACTAACACACAGCTCTCTCACACATCCTCAAGGATTGCAGTATTTTCATGGTTTTTTTATTTAATGTAGCCATGGCTATAAGGTAAAGAAGGGCAGGGTTAGATGGGATATCAGGAGGAAATTCCTCCCTGGGAGGGTGGGCAGGCCCTGGCACAGGGTGCCCAGAGCAGCTGTGGCTGCCCCTGGATCCCTGGCAGTGCCAAGGCCAGGCTGGGCAGGGTTTGGAGCCCCCTGGGACAGTGGGAGGTGTCCCTGCCATGGCAGGGCTGGCCCCTTCCAGCCCAAACCTGTATTCTGTGATTCCATGATTTTTTATTTTTGAGATATGTATGTAAAATTAACTTTAAAGGTTTACATTTACACAAGGCTTCTGCTAAAAAATATTGCCCACAGTCTTCTGACTGAATGTGAGGGATAAAATGGTCACTTAGACAATCCAGGCAGAAAATGCATTTACAGCTTTGGATCCAATGGCATGGCCTGATGGACTTGCAGATAAGAACAGGGTTCAAGTGTTTCAGTCACAGCACTTTCATGCAGTGCCAATAAAATTACTACAAATCCTGGTTTTGTCAAAAGGAGAGTGGAATGTATTTATGAAATGACTTTTTTCCTCCTAAATATATTCAAGAGAGGCTTACAGGAAAAGAAATAAAGCTCAGTTATTTCCTGTTCACATCTCTATCCTTTGAGCAGGAGAACAAAGGAATTTGACACTTCATATCTACACTCATCTTAAACACCATTCTTTGGCCTTTAGCTGGGTACAGAGTGGCACTGACAGTTAAGGAAATGCTCCTACATATAGAAAATCAGCAGCTTTGATAAGCTGCACAGGTCATTGTGCTGATAAGGACAGTTACTATCACCTTATCTACATTCTGTCAAAGTCCCAGGTCAGAGGAGGTAAAACACAGCTGAATGTCCCCCCTCCTGCTCTCTCATGCAAGCAGGAGTCTCTTCTGAAGGTATTTGCTTGAGGAGGGAAAAGTCTGCCTCAGCCCTAAAATAATCACAGTTCAGCAGTGGAAATGCCAACAGTTCCAGGAAATGGGCCATGCAAAAACCCTGCAAAACTGTCCAGTAACCTGAGACAAGAAAAATCCTTCCCTTAGTCCAGATCTGTTGATGTAACCTCAAGCAAGACAGACCAGGGATCCAAAACAGTTTAACACCACTGCAGAGGACTCTGGAAATATCTCATCTGGGCTGTGGCTCATCCGGCTCTGGAGCAGAGAACAGCAGATCCTCCCCAGCCAGGGATGGAGGAACCCTGCACGGCCTCTGCAAGCCCTGAGTGGAGCCCCAGAGAACAGCAGATCCTCCCCAGCCAGGGATGGAGGAACCCTGCACGGCCTCTGCAAGCCCTGAGTGGAGCCCCAGAGAACAGCAGATCCTCCCCAGCCAGGGATGGAGGAACCCTGCACGGCCTCTGCAAGCCCTGAGTGGAGCCCCAGGACCCAGGACCAGCCTGTGCACATAAAGAGCCCCCTGTGCACCCAGCCAGCAGGAGAGCTCACCCCTCCCACCCACTGCTGCTTCACCAGGGTTAGGCCTTACATTCTTTCTCCTTCCCCTTTTTGGTGGGAATATGGGGAGGGAGCAGAATTAGGGAGAAAAGGAAGGCTGGGGGAGAGGAGATAACAGACCCAGTGAAATTCCACTAGCTCAGGTTTGGGGGTTTGCTTCCACTTTTAATTTATTAATTCAGACTTGATTTACTGTCCTCCAGAAACCACTTGTAACTGTACATCCCATTGACCATCTCCATTTCTTCTCATTTATCCTGTATTAAATACAGACACACAAACCTGTTCAAAAACCTGCTGGTATATTATGAACTCATGCCATCATTTCCTTTGCTTTTTAGACTGCATCTCCTCCTACAGCATCCAGGCACCTCATCAGCTCCCTGAGCTGGTGTCACAGAGTTCCTGCCGTGTCCTCTCATCACCCCCAGCGCCGATCCTGACCCTGCCATTCACAGCCCATTACTGGGCTGGAAATGAATGGCTCAGCGCTCTGGATAATTGGGCTGCATCCACTGGGATCCAGCACCTTCGGCAGGGGCACCACCTCCCCCGCGGGGCAGCGCTGATGCTGTGAACCTTGTTTTCACAAAAGCTGCCTCAGCTCCGAGAGCACGAGCCCGGTGTCCTCAGCAGCCCCTGCCCAGCAGAGGTTCCAGCACTGCCCAGCACCTGCAGCAGTCCTGGACAGGGATAGGATGCAGAGCTCTGCTCACGGCCCCAGAGCTCTCCAGCACCCACAGGTACCTGTGCAGGTCAGGTTCCATCTCCTCCATGAGCAGCCCTGCAGGCCAAAGCTGCTTTGCCAAACCACTGCCAGGACCCTGCACTGCCAGCCCTGCCCCTGGCCCACCAGGCACAGCCTCCCCTGGGGTACCTGCATCAGGCAGCTGAAGTTTTGGGGTGATTTACCAACTGCACTGAGACTGGATAAAGAGATTTGAACACCTCTAACTCCTGTGTGGTGCCCACGCTGCAGAAGTGGGGATCACCTCCTGCCAGATCCCTGCAGCTTCTTCCCAGGGTTCCCACTCAGGGAATGTGATGGGAAAAGGCCAAACCCTGTCTGCACAGAGCCCCCTCAGCCCTGCAGCCTCAGGCTGGAGCTCCACAGGCTCAGGAAGCAGCTCCCACCAGGAAGCAGCACGGGCACCACCCTGGGCTGCTGTGCCCTGCCAGGACCCAGCTGCCTCTGAATGGAGCTCGTGTGCACCTTTATCAGTGCTGGGGTTAATCTGCAACCAGATCATCCCCTCCAGGGCAGCTGAGGATTACATTTACAGGAAATAAAACAGATATTACTACAACTAAACATTAACTCGCTGCTGCTGGACTATCTCGTTTTAAGCCCCTCATCTTCCTCAATAAGTCAGGCAAGAAGAGGATGCTGACACCCAGGTGGTACTGAGAATTAAAGCAACATTTCATTTCCAAACAGTGTAACGACACACACAGCATAAACCATCAGCTCCATGAACCAGGGGGACCTGCAGAAATCTGGGATCCTTTTGGATCAGTTACTGCCTCCTCACATACTGATCACTGCTTCCAAACCAGGACAGGACTCGTATCCCTGGTTTCACTGGGTGGGTTCAGATTGTTTTGCTGCTGATCACCTGTTTGAACCCTGTTTCCAAAGACACCTGGGAGAACAGGTACCTCGATGCTCTGGTATGAGCAGCAAGGTGACACTGCCCTGGCAGTGCAACATTTGTGTCTCCAAAGGCATCAGACACTCCTTCCTGCTGTTCCCTCCACAGGGAAATGTTGGAACGGCTGCAGGGGGTGCACGGTCGGGACGAACGGAGACGAGAGATCTCTGCAGCCAGGGCTGGAACCTGGGGCTCATTGCAAAGGGCCTGGGGCAGGGCCCTGCTGGGATTTGGGGTTCATTGCAAAGGGCCTGGGGCAGGGCCCTGCTGGGATTTGGGGTTCATTGCAAAGGGCCTGGGGGCAGGGCCCTGCTGGGATTTGGGGTTCATTGCAAAGGGCCTGGGGCAGGGCCCTGCTGGGAGCTGCCAGCCACAGCTCAGAGCAGGACTGAGAGAAGAGAGGAGGAGAATGTAAGAGAGTAAAGGGGTGAGAACTGAGAGTGTAGGAAGAAGTGGAAGGTGCAGTGGAAAGAGATGAAGGGAAGGGAAGGGAAGGGAAGGGAAGGGAAGGGAAGGGAAGGGAAGGGAAGGGAAGGGAAGGGAAGGGAAGGGAAGGGAAGGGAAGGGAAGGGAAGGGAAGGGAAGGGAAGGGAAGGGAAGGGAAGGGAAGGGAAGGGAGAAGAGAAGAGAAGAGAAGAGAAGAGAAGAGAAGAGAAGAGAAGAGAAGAGAAGAGAAGAGAAGAGAAGAGAGAAAAGAAGAAAAGAGAGTGGTCAAAGTTTTTATTACAATACAATAAATCATCTTTTGTGTTGAATATTCTGATTCTCAGCAACCAATCTAGTACAATATACAAATCCTATAGCATTTCTATACAACCTATAAGAATCACTACATTACCATCCTGTGTTACATTTTAAACCCTAAAAACTCCTCTTTGGACTCCTTTTGCCAAGCTAGCAAGGTCTGTTGGACCCTTGAACTTGCTTGCTTGCAAAGGGTGTTGTTCCATCACAAGGGGATCACCTTCAGCTGGCCACACCATTGTTTTCCCGTTGTTCAGTAACTGGGGGATCTCAAAACTTGCTTTCATTTCAATCTCGCTTATAGTTTCTATATTCTCAAAATCTTTTGCCAGACAATCATATTGATAAGGCTTTCCTGTCTCATCTACCCCAACAGGGAAAACCCCCCAGAGCTGGGGCAGCAGCTCACAGAGCTGAGACACAGGCAGCACACAGCACACGTGCAGGAACTGCACTGAGGGCAGGAGTGCTCATTTCAACACAGCCTCCTGCTGCACTTCCCCCACGGCATCCACTGTTTGCAAATGTGTAATTACACGGCAAAGGGCACGTGGGAGGTTTTCAGCACAGGCTGATCAGATAGAAGCAGCGTGTAACAAAACAAAGGGATCAGGATTTTAAAAGCTTCCAAACTACAGCACCACATTGGCCAAGCAGTGGGGCCCATTTTCAAATTACAGCTTGTTGGGGGATAATTACATCAACGCCACTGCAATTACTGAGGCTGTGATCGTCCCAGTTTGGTCAGAACAGCAGAGTGCTCTGCAGCTCAGTGTTATTACACAGGTTCTGCAACTGGAAAAGCCACCTCAAGAAATAATCCAAAATTCACAAGGGACCAACGCCTCACAGGCAAGCTGAAAGGGCTGTCCAAACATGGAACCAGGCTAAAGGACCGTTATTAAAGCAATGCTATCAACCCAGTAACCTACATTAGCAGATTGGAGGCCTTTACAAGCCATTGCTCATTCATAATAGCACTTTTATTGCTGCTCCTTGAACCCTGAATTGGTTCGTGGCCCCCTCTCTCTCACAGTGTGCCCAAGCTCAATTAAAAGGAAAAGAAAAAAAGAAAAAATAGAGGGAAAATGGTTGGAGACAACTGTCCTCACACCACAGCTGAGAGCAATGAAGAGAGAAGTCTGGCCAGGCCAGGATTTTAGCCCCAGCCAGGCAGAATTTGGGCAGCTGTCTGTGCTGGGGCTCCCCTGATGAATCCATGGCTTGTACCCACCCCAGCAGAGGAGCCAGCAGCCCTCTGCAGGCACAGCAAGGGCAGTTTGGGAGCACCAGCACAGTTCATTTATCAGCTGTGACACAGGGCCAGCCAGGCCAGCAAGAGGCATTTCTGGCAGCACCACTCGGGATCAAGGTATTATTTCAGCTATTGACAGATCATTAGAGGCATCCCAACAGCAGCAGGACACAAGGTGCTGGCACTCCCTGGCACAGCTGCAGTTACAGCAGTGCCTCCCTCACAGCTGGCACTCACACAATCACTGCAAAACCAGGACGTTAAGAGCACAAGCATCCTGTGTAGGTCTGAAAGAAATGAAGATAATAAAAACAGCTGTCAACCAGATTCAGTGACTTGTGACCACAAAACCCTACAGCAGAAAGACCTGCACCTTCCTCCACTGCAAAACAAGTGTCAGGCTGGTACCTCCAGTAAACAGATGTGACTTTGAAAATTAACCCCTCTGTGACTGTGTTCACAGGGGTCTGAGGATGAGGGAAGAGATGAGGATCTCACTCCATATTTCAGAAGGCTTGATTTATTATTTTATGATATATATTACATTAAAACTATACTAAAAGAATAGAAGAAAAGGTTTCATCTCAGAAGGCTGGCTAAGCTAAGAATAGAAAGGAATGAATAACAAAGGTTTGTGGCTCAGACAGAGTCTGAGCCAGCTGGGCTGTGATTTGCCATTAATTCCAAACATCTACATTGAGATCAATCCCAGATGCACCTGTTGCATTCCACAGCAGCAGATAACCATTGGTTACATTTTGTCTCTGAAGCCTCTCAGCTTCTCAGGAAGAAAAAATCCTAAAGAAAGGATTTTCATGAAAAGATGTTTGTGGCACCCCCAGTCACTTTGGCCAAGGTGGTCTGTCTGCAGTCACTGGCTTGGTTCATCCCTTCAGTACCTGATAAATCTGTAGGAGATACATGACAGGTATTTAGAGCACATAATGCTAATCTGAGCTTCCCCAAGATGAGAGCTGATGCGACATCCCAGAGTCATAAAAGCTTTAGAGAGGAAAAAGACTGTAAAGTGAGTTAATTCCTGCACTGCTGGTAACATTCCCTGCTTTGTCTTAGGACTGAGAGGCCTCAAACACTCACACAGGTACTGAACAGGAATGCAGGACTGTTCTGAGCTGAGAGGACAGAGGGATCTTTGTGCCAGAACATCCCCAGGATCGCTCCTGCCGGGAGAGCCAGGGAGGAAGAGCAGGGGCAGAAGCAGGGGCAGGAGCAGGAGCAGGGGCAGGAGCAGGGGCAGGGGCAGGAGTAGGGGCAGGAGTAGGGGCAGGAGCAGGGGCAGGAGCAGGGGCAGGAGCAGGAGCAGGGGCAGGAGCAGGGGCAGGAGTAGGGGCAGGAGTAGGGGCAGGAGCAGGGGCAGGAGTAGGGGCAGGAGCAGGGGCAGGAGCAGGGGCAGGAGTAGGGGCAGGAGCAGGGGCAGGGGCAGGAGTAGGGGAAGGAGCAGGGGCAGGAGTAGGGGCAGGAGCAGGGGAAGGAGCAGGAGCAGGGGAGGGAGCAGGGGCAGGAGCAGGGGCAGGGGCAGGAGCAGGGGAAGGAGCAGGAGCAGGGGCAGGAGGAGGGGCAGGGGCAGGAGCAGGGGCAGGAGCAGGGGAAGGAGCAGGAGCAGGAGCAGGGGCAGGAGCAGCAGGGGCAGGGGCAGGGGCAGGGGCAGGAGCAGGGGCAGGAGCAGGGGAAGGAGCAGGAGCAGGGGCAGGAGCAGCAGGGGCAGGGGCAGGGGAAGGAGCAGGGGCAGGGGCAGGAGCAGGGGCAGGGGCAGGGGAAGGGGCAGGAGCAGGGGCAGGAGCAGGGGCAGGGGAAGGAGCAGGGGAAGGAGCAGGGGCAGGGGCAGGGGCAGGGGAAGGAGCAGGGGAAGGAGCAGGGGAAGGAGCAGGGGCAGGGGCAGGGGAAGGGGCAGGAGCAGGAGCAGGGGCAGGGGCAGGGGAAGGGGCAGGAGCAGGGGCAGGAGCAGGGGAAGGAGCAGGGACAGGGGCAGGAGCAGGGGAAGGAAAAGGAGCAGGAGCAGGAGGGGCTGTCTGCGAGGAGCTGCAGGGAGGGCAGCACTGAGCCCCAGGACCATCCCTGCTCATGGATGTGAACGCTGGAGAGCTCAGAGGAAAGCACAGTTTATGCTCAACACAGTAGTGAAACATCAGGAGAACAGGGCATCTAAATCATAAAATGGCACAAGAGGAGGAAAAGGAAGTGAGTTTCCAAAACAGGATTAGACTCCAAAGTGAAACTCAGAGTTGCACTGACGAGCACAGACCAAAGCTCCTGATAAAATCAAGCTCCTGCCAAGCTCAGCTGTCCCAGGATTCCACGTTTGAGGGAGAGGGACAGAATGACCCAGCAGGGACCTGCCTCCTCCAGAGCCTGAGCAGGGCACCATTGCTGTGTCCCTGTCACTGTGCTCAGGGTGTCACTGCTCTGCCCCACAGCTCCTCAGCCCAGGAGCTGCTGCTGCCACCTCTGAGAGCAGCCCAGCTTGGAGTACTGGTTGTGTGAACCCTTGGATGACACGCAAAAAGGCAATTTACTATCAGAAAACAAACACTGAAAATTCTGATTCTATCTCAGCCTTCCCCCCCCACAATAATATCCAATAGCTCAAGGATTCCCTAAATGGAAATGCAACTAATATAAGGCTTAAAGGTCATCTCAAAGGAAAGCTGTGTGTGACAGAGCATGGCCTGTCAATTCCACACACATTATTGCAGCCTGCCTCGACTGACTCCATCTAGGGCAAAGGAAAAAAAATCCAAGGAAAATGAAGTAGCTGGTTAAAGGGAATTTAAGGAGGTTCCTAATAATTAATCAGGAAAACAGATTTAAAACCACCTCAGCTGTGGCTACTGTGCCAGCAGAAGCAGAGTGATTCTCTGGACACAGCTCTGCTCAGATCCAGATCCAAAGGGTGGCAAAGGCACCCAAGGCATTCCCCAGGGGCTGCTCTGGGGTCAGCCCTGGCTGTGGCACCTCTTGGAGCCCGTCCAGAGAAGAAGAACTGCACGGGAGTTACCAGCTGCAGCCACAAAACCCTTCAGAAACATGAAAAGAGAAGGGTTGGCTGGTTGTGTTCTGATTTCCCTCAGTCCCAGGCACCAAGGAGCCTTTCTGGCCTCACCTCACCTGTGTCACTGCAATGAATGGTGCAGCCACAGCACAGCCCACAGCCAGCCTTACACTGCTCCCTTGCTGAAATCACCACTTTGAGGCCAAATAATTATACCTTACATAATGTGGCCACGGGCCAAACTAACAAAAGCTTTCTGAGGAAATCAACATGTCTGAAATTAGACTTGCCTTAAGATTTTAAGTAAACAGAATGAACTCTTAAGCCAGGGCTGTGTCAGACGTGTGCTGTGCCTTCAGACCCCATTAAAAAGCAAGGAACAGTGTCTGCCAGCTGCTCCTCTGCACCACGAGCTGCAGCCACCATGTGCAGCCATAAAATGTGACTTGGAAAATTATGTACAGATGGGCCTAGAAGTTTAGCATTTACAAGTTCTCTTGATAGCCTGCATTTGCTACAGATAAAAGCAAATCACAATCTTTTCACAAATATCCTTGGCTTGAATGACTCAGAAAACTACCTTAGAGTCAACATCAATTCAGCACAAGAGCAGTGAGGAGCTGAAGCACAGACAGGCCAAAAGGAAATCAAACTACTCAGGAAAATGGAATTACATCCTGCCAGACTAACAGCTCGTCTGTGTGCACAGAGATTGACTGTCTCAAATCTGGGCTGGTGAGTTTTTTAAAGGCAAACACCAGCTCAGGGTTTTTGGTGCTGTGCAGTTCCTGCCTGCTGATGCCTTTGCTTTAGCACAGGTTGGAGGCAAACAACACCCAGTACCTGCTGCTGGTAAAAAGAGAATTAATTGAAGAATTAATAACCAAATAACCACAGTCAGTGCAGGCCACAGACATCTCAAGCAATAACAACATGATAGAAAGAGCCATTTTTAGTCCTACCTAGCCATTGTAATCTCAAAGAGAGGCTGAAAGTTTTCTAGAGCATATAAAATTTATGTTTGGGTATGTACTTTCTGCCCTGAACAGAGCCTCAGTAAAATAAACAAACTTCCACAAAATTTATGGGTACACCAACAAAACTCGTATCGGCCACTAAGGAGATTAAAAAGAGAAAATCCAGCAAACTCCTCAAGTCAAAAGTAAATTCCAGTTCAAAAGATACAGAAAAAAAGGCTGAGAATTTGGACCTTTTGAATAAAAAATAATTCACATATTGAGTGTTATGAAAATTTTCAGAGTAATCAGTTCTTCCTTATCACTGATTTATCAAGGATCTTTTAAAGGTGGGTTCGTGTCTCACTAAATCTAAAACCCAGGGCACTCCTAAAGAACTCTTAGGTGAACCCAGTTAGTTACCCATTCACCTTCAGGAAGACTGTAAGGGGAATATTTGAAATATTCAGTCTGGCAGGCTGGTACATGACCTCATCCTGCCCAGCCTCCAGAGGAGACCTGGGACTATCTGCAGTGCCAGCTCATAAAGCTTGGAAATACAAACCTGAGCACTGGGCTGTGGCTGTCCCCATGTCACAGAGGGACCCTGCACCCTCACCCACGGGTGCAAGAATCAAGGGCACTTCTGCTGCTCAGCGAGGGTCTGGAAAAATGTCACCACTTGCTCTGGCCTGGCTGGGAGTCCCGGCACAAAGATGTGACAAAAGGAGATTTCAGTGCAGTGGTAAAAGCTGGAGACTGGAGAAAGTGTCAGGGCAAACAAAAAATGATCTGAGCGCTCCAGAGCAGCCCTCCCTCCGTGGCAGCGGGGACTGGCTCGGTCTCCACCTGCCAGAATGAATTTGCTGCCGTTTAAGGTCGGTAGATGTTTCCGTGATTCCGCACGGCCGCGGGGCCCGGAGCCGCCTCTCCCCGGGTGTCACACCGAGCCCGCCCGCCGGGGAACGGCAGCGGCAGGAGCGGGAAACGCCAACCACTTGTTTTAAACTTTTACAAGTTTAATAGTGATAAAATGGTTAAAAGATAGTAATATAATTAGTGTGATAGTAATTTGGACAATTTGAATTAGGACAATATGAGACAATAAATACAAAGAGTTAGGAACGTCCGGGTACAAAGGATTAACACACATTAACAAAGGATTAACCCTTAAAAGCAATGACCTGTTGCATATTCATACACCGCATACATGATGCATAAATTCCATTCAAACACGGGATTCTGTCTCTTCAACTTCTTCCTCTGAATCCTGACAGCACCTTCAGGTGGGAAGAAGTTTGTTTCTTCTGATAATGGAGTAATAAATTCTTTTTCTCTGAAAGGTTCAGGTGTCCTGTGGCTGCTATCTCACTGTGAGTCCTTTCTTTAAAAAACGTATCCAACATAGCATCGGTTCTATTTTAACATTTTTTATAACCTAAAACTGTATTTAACACACTACTTAAGAGATTTAATACAGCATCACTTTCTAACACAACACATATAATATTCATTTGAATATTTGCAAAAAGTCAATCATAAAATACATGCATTTTTCACACAAGGGTGGAGTGAAGCTCAATCCCAGGCTGCAGAGCTCCTCCCTGCCCAGGACACCACCACCCTGAGACATAAACTTTAAGGAATTTAGAGATTTTAGAGGAGCTGAGATTTTAGTTAGAAATAAGCTTTATTGGAGTTAATTAAAATAAATGGGTAGGCCTTGATGAAGTTAAGAGTTAGTAGTTAACTAATAACTGATTGCTTGTCAACAAAATGTTTGTTTATCTGGGTTTATAATGAAAAATATAGAAACTGATAAATGGCTTTTAGGAACATCAGACAATTGTGGCCTCCTCTGTTCTGAAACCTATTGAAGCCAGGAATGGGAGTTCTACCAATGGGTTCATTTGTCATACTTGCATTGAAAAGGCAGAAAGGTCAGAACGAGGAAGACTTCATTTAATTCCTCATTTTGTGACCCCTCCCCATGAAAGGGACCACCGACCCATTTCAAGGAACAAATTATGCATGGTTAATAGATTTTGACCTAATTAAATACAAAGCGGGGAATGGGAAGTACCGAGGTTACAAATATGCATTTGTATTTTGGGTATTCAATACTTGTACAGATAAAAGGGCTCTGTGATCACCTGTAAATCACGGTGTGTGTTTGGGAGTTATCCCACAATAAACAAACACTTTCTAACTCTAAACTGCTAGAGAGTCTTTGGATATCAGTACTAGATCAATATCCATACTGGGGATGGGATGTACCAAAGTTATGAATATGCATTTGTATTTTGGGTATTTAGTAGCTGTATAGATAAAAGGGCTCTGTAATCACCTGTAAATTGCAGTGTGTATTTGGGAGTTATCCCACAATAAATAAACACTTTCTAACTCTAAACTGTTCAAGAGTTTTTGTCCGTCACAGTTGGATATCAGTGCTAGATCAATATCCACATTTCTTAAATAAATCACCACAATCCACGGGAGGCAGGTGGGACCCTGCTAGAAATGCTTCCCTGTCCAAGGAATTATTCCTGTTTCTACAGAAGGAATTGAAATTGGGAGGAATGAACCCAGTTAGGTCACCCTGCTGCTGCAAGCCTGAGGGGGCACTAAAGCATTGATAACAATCTCCTTTTAGCAACTAATATCTGTAAATATTAGGAAGTAACTCTGTAAATTAGGGGTGGGAAGGGGTGGAGGTTAAAGCAAAAGAAGTGCTGTAACCAAGACAATTTCATCCTGGGAAATGCACAGCTCACACTTTTGTTTAGATCCAAGTGTTTAACTTCACCCACAGAATCCATAAGTGGAGACAACTTTCTTCCATTTAACCTGTCACTTATTTCAAAAGGAATTCCATAAACACCCATGATGCAGACACGGCAAAGCAACAGCTCCCAGCTCCTGTTTAAAAATGACCAGAGGCCGGTGGACAAAGATGTCAGCAACAAAATGCTGGAGAACAGCAAAGAATGGGAAAGAGTGTAAAAAAATGCAGCTACAAATCTTTTCAAGTTTCCAGCTGTGTGAAATTCAACACGGCAGCATTTGACAGCTGCCACCGCAGGCCCAAGTGCAGATGCTGGTACCCATGATGAAGTTTCCACAAGCAGATCTCGCTTTGGATAAGGCAGGAGGAGCTTTGCCTCCCCTCTGTCTCTGATGCTTCAGCCGATGCTGCTCTCAGAGGAGGAGGCAGTGCTAATTAGCTGGGGATAGGTGTTAATTAGCTGGGGACAGCTGTGCCCCCTGGTCAGAGCAGTTCTGTCCCTGGGGAACCCACAGCGCACAGATTCCAGGCTGGGAGCGTTCCCGTTCTCTCAGCCCATCCATCAGCTCCATCAGCTCACCGCCCACAGCCCGGGCTGGGGTTCTGCAAGGCGAAACTCTCCCTGCAGCCGAGACGAGGCGGCACTATCGAGGAAATGAACACATCATCCACCGGGACTGCCACGGGACTGCCAGCAGAGATCCACAGCAACCGGCCAGGAGAGCAGGATGTCAGCAGTGACAGCAATGACAGCAATGACAGCAGTGACAGCAATGGCAGCAATGGCAGCAATGGCAGCAATGGCAGCACTGACAGCAATGGCAGCAGTGACAGCAATGACAGCAATGGCAGCAATGACAGCAGTGACAGCAATGACAGCAATGGCAGCAATGACAGCAATGACAGCAATGGCAGCAATGGCAGCAATGACAGCAATGACAGCAATGGCAGCAATGACAGCAATGGCAGCAATGGCAGCAATGGCAGCAATGGCAGCAATGGCAGCAATGGCAGCAATGGCAGCAATGACAGCAATGGCAGCAATGGCAGCAGTGACAGCAATGACAGCAATGGCAGCAATGGCAGCAGTGACAGCAATGGCAGCAATGACAGCGTCACCTCCTCAAAGCTCACCTGGGGCAGTTCCCACTCCCAGTTACAAAATTCAGGCGGACTGGAGGGAAGGGGAGCAGCAAAACCATGAATGGAAGGTTTTGATGCTCTTTGGTGGACAAATGGGGGAGCAAACACGAAGTAAAAGCCATAGAGGCTACCAGAGACAGTTCCCTGACTGCTGGATACAATAGTCAGTAGCCTGAACACACACACTGCAATGGCCTGGTTTGTTTTTGCTATAGGTGGATATGGCAAACATGAGTCACAAATCCCAAAGTGCTCCCTACCACAGTGTGAAAAATGCATGTATTTTATGATTGGCTTTTTGCAAATATTCAAATCAATATTAGATGTGTTGTGTTAGAAAGTGATGCTGTAGTAATTCTCTTAAGTACTGTGTTAAATCTAGTTTTAGGTTATAACAAAATGTTAAAATAGAAACGATGTAGGATACTTTTTTATAAAGAAATGACTTGCAGTGAGACAGCAGCCACAGGACACCTGAATCTTTCAGAGGAAAATAATTTATTGCCCCATTATCAGAAGAAATGAACTTCTTCCTGCCTCGAAGGTGCTGTGAGAATTCAGAGGAAGAAGTTGATGATGACCAGACAGAATCCTGTGTTTGAATGGAATTTATGCATCATGGATGAAGTGTATGAATATGCAACAGAGTATTGCTTTTAAAGGATAATCCTTTCCTAACGTGGGTCCTTTTTAGGGCTCATGCTGCCCAGAAAAAGGTACCCAGACATTCATAACTCTTTGTATTTATTGTCTCATATTGTCCTAATTCAAATTGTCCAAATTATCATTACTCTAAATGTATTACTATTTTTATAACCATTTTATTACTATTAAACTTTTAAAAATTTTAAAACAAGTGATTGGCGTTTTTCACAACTGACTACTGGATACAATATTCAGTAGCCTAAATAACCCACACTGCAATGGCCTGGGTTATTTTTGCTGTAGGTGGATCTGGCAAACATGAGTCACCTTTGGAGGAAATCCCAAAGTGCTCCCTACCACAGTCATATCTGTGCACAGAAAACAAGGAACTAAGTTCATAACCAAAAAAAGCCACCTTCACCTTGCCACTGGTGTTGGCCAAATTTGCCAGGGAGTTGATTTCCAGCTGGGAAATGTTAAAGCAAATGTTGATTAAGATCTTAGGATGGTTATATTTGGAATTAGGGGAACAAAGCACCTAAAGTATATTCACCAGTGGGATCTAACAAATGAGTTTTCGTGAGATCCCATGATATACTGAGTAAGAAACAAGTCAGAGCGAGACAAGATAATATCCACTTAATAGGAAGTGGTTTTTATTGCTATTTTAACCTCCCTGTGATGTAATTGAAGGCAAATCTAACAAGAAAGAGAGGCCAGTTACACTCTGCAAATGTGAAACCCCCGAAGCAAATGAGTGACAAACTGCAGAGGCATCCAGAAGCAGCAGAAAGTGATTAATCCTGAGCATAATTACAGAATGGAAGAGCACAGCAAGGACTGGCACTGGGCTGAGGCTGTTGGGGCTCTGTGGCTCTCTGGCTGAGAGCTGGGCCCTGCAGCTCTCCAGGGAAAGGAAACTCAATTAACACAATTAACATTAACACAGCCTGGGAAGGGAAGGCTGTGGAGACCTCACAGCTCCTTCCAGTGGCTGAAGGGGCTCCTGGGAAGCTGGAGAGGGACTGGCATGAACTGCAGGCACAGGACAAGGCAGAATGGGGACAAACTGAAAAAAGAGAAGGTCAGATTAGATATTAGGAAGAAATTTTTTATTTGAGGATAATGAGGCACTGGGACAGGTTGCCCAGGGAGGTTGTGGATGCCCCAACTCTGGAAATGTTCAGGTTCAGGCTGGATGAGGCCTGGGCAGCCTGGTCCAGTGGGAATGTTCCTGCCCATCATGGGACTGAATGATCCCTCCCAGCCCCATGGCATTCTGTGATTAAACAGCTCAGAAAAGGTCCAGTAAAACCTCCTGAAAGCTCTCCAATGGGACAGGTAGGAGAAGGGAGGGGATCAGTGGGAATTGAATGCTGAGGAAGGTCTGTCCCCCCCAGGCCAGCAGCACCCCCAGTGCCACCTTGTGCCACCAGTCCCACCCTGAAGGCACTCGTGGATCTGGAGCAGAGAAGCAGAAGATCCTTTTCCCAGCCAGATCAGTTCCCAGGCATGAACACCAGCACTGAAAGCACCTGAGGGCAGGGACATCCCTCCTGAAACCTCCAGTTCTTGTGTGACAATGCAGGTCCTGTGAAAGGCAAGGCTGACATTCCCCATTCACAAAAATCCATCTGCTGCCATCACTTTCTCAATGTTCATTCAAAATTTCCATGAGACTGAAAACGACTCCACTCCTCCCCTCTGAGTGAAAGATGCAATTTCAAAGTCAAAATCCTTGGTGTGAAAACTCCATGGCAGGACAAGTTAATCCCAGACAACCCAAGGGGACAGTGGCAGCAGCAGCAACACTGAGAAGGGATGGAAAAACAAATCTGAGAAATAAATTTCACCACTTGTGGTTTATTCCATGTGTGTCATAATAACTATTGTTTTTTCTTAAAATACACCCTGTTAGAGTAAAAAGAATACAACTTATCCTCACCCTTATTATGGGGCTTTAGCTTTCATCACTGTGAAGTTGGAAACAACCACAGAATATCTGAAAGGTTTAAACATCAGAGAGCAGAACAAAACCAGGGAATGCTTGCACCTGCCAGTGCTGCTCCCTCACCCTGCTCCTCCCCTGTCCTCATGGATTAATGGATGGTTTGGAGCTGATAGGGGATAGGATGTTTGTCCAAGTTACTTTCTCCTCCAATGAAAAAAAGAAACTATTTGGCACTGATAGCATAGAGGGTACAAAGAGTATCAAAACTCAGGTCAAAACACAAAGAAATCTCTGTCTTCAATGATAGAAACTTTGAGTTTGTTAAATATCCATTGCAGCCTGCTACTCAGGGAATTAATCAAAGGCTCCCTCTCTCCACGTGACACCCACAGATGCCACAACTGGGCAATTTTCCTACACAGCAAATTATTTGGGATCTGGCCATTAGTGCTATCAGTTTCCACATCAAGTCCTCATTAGGACAAACAGAGGCTGCTCCTTTGTCTTAAGCAAGTCCAGCCAATGAAAGGCAGCTGCTGGGGATATTTTGCCCTGAAGGCTTTCCCAGATTGGTTCTGGGCTTTCCCCTGCTCATCAAGACACAAGAGAATTTGGCACTTGAGGTGAAACATCCTTTGTCACAGCACAAATGATGGGAAGGTGCTGTGGGAATTACTGCCAGCACAAGATTTATGTCAAATAACCAGGGACAGGTAAAGAGGAGCCTTCAAACAAGGCAGCAAAGGTGTCTTGATAAAACAAACAAACAAAAAAAAAAAAACCAAAACCAAAAAAACAAAAACAACCAAAAAAACCCCAAACAAACAAACAAAAAACCAAAAAAACCCTCCAAGAAATATCTGACTATGACTGCTGAAATATTTGAGCTTTCCACATCTCTTGTACAACATAAAGCTGACACTGACCAAGCCAGTCTTTCTGTAAGAACCTGTTCACTTATCCCTCCTGTGATTTATTGTGGATTAAGTGCACTTTAATAAATGTAACCCTTGCAAATTATTCCTTTCATTTGGTCAAAGTGCCACAGAATGTCTTCAAAATCCATCAAATTTATTGCATTTAACTTCTGTTATTCTTTCCTAGGTACAAGGATAATATGGGAAAGGTAGAAGGTTAAAATGTATCAGATGGAGTTGAACATTTTGAAATATTACGTTCAACCTTTACAGTTTCCATGATTCAGCTACAACTTTTACAACACAACACATTTTTGTTTGTCCACTAGAAGAAGTGATTTGTCCATCTGCACTGGATATGCTCACTAACTTTGATAAACAACCTCTCAGGAGAGCAGCTGAGCACCAATGACCAATGAGTTATGGACAGAACTCCTGGAGAAGACCAAGATTGACTCAAGTTTTCTCCCTAAATTCAGTAGAACACATCTGAGCTGGCCCTGAGGCCAATCACAGCCTGGGGTGTGAGAGCAGAGCCCCAAACCCCCATTATCCCCTCCGAGCAGCCCTGGGAACTCTGAACATCTTCCTGCTCCAATGGCTCATCCAGCAGGTGCCACCTTGGCTCCTCCATGAGAGCACCCAAGAGCCAGGAACCCTGGGAAAACAGGAACCCTGGAAAAACAGGAACCCTGAGGAAGAGCAGGAACCCTGGGAAAACAGGAACCCTGGAACAACAGGAACCCTGGGAAAACAGGAACCCTGGGAAAACAGGAACCCTGGAAAAACAGGAACCCTGAGGAAGAGCAGGACAGACACAATCAGGCATCCTTTAGGTTTATGAAGGATTGGGATTTGAGGTTTCCTGCATGGCAGGACATGATGCACGTGGCATCCTTTAGGAGATGGGTGTCCCCATCACTCTTTCCTGGCTTTCCCATCCCTGCCAGCTGGAGCCTGGCACTGCTCCTCAGGGCACAAGCACTGGGATCCAAACCCCCCAGCACCCATGGCCCAGCACTGCAGGGGACAGCCAGCAGCTCCTCCACACTGCCTGCAGGGACAGCACCAAACTCAAACCAGGCAGCCAAGAGATTTGGGGAAAAACAAGACTGGTTTTGACAATAAGCAGCCCCACTTTTAGGTCTCCAAAAATGTAAGTCCTTAATGGAAAACATGTTTTCTATTGACTGATTGGGAAAATGAAGTCAAATCTTCCCAATCATTTCAAAACTGTTTAGGTTTCCTCCAGTTTCCCACCAAGCCCAGCTCTCAGGGTTTCAGAGCAGGTTTAGAAGCTCTACACTCACAGGGCTCTGCTTCTCCCTGGCCTTTCCTCAGAGGGGTTTAAGTTCTGTAACCAACACGGAGTCAGAGAAGCAGCTGCCAGACACTGCAGAGGTCTAGCTCAGGAATGTCTGCATCTTTGAGAGCCAGGATGCAGCATGGCCCAAAAAACAAGAACAAAGAGAAGATTTCCATTGTTTGTTTTGCTGGAGACACAAATGTTCATTTCTCAGGACCATGAGGGAAAGGGATGCTCCTGTTTCTATCCAGCACTGCACACAGGTGTTGTTGGTGCTCTCCTCACCTGGAACAGGTCACAAACCACACAAAGCAAAGCTCCTTTCTGACTGTGACACAGGCAAACTCCAAAAAGGAAATGCTGATTATCGAGCAGCACTGTCCACAAAGTCAAACATCCAACCTCAGGCTTATTTTAGAAAGGCTCCCTGGTAATTTGCCTGTGCTTTTGAAAAGCAAGGAATATGTTTTGAATTAGAAGAGGTTACAGGGACATTTTTGTGGTAAATTTGGACTTTCATTTGCAAAAAAAACCTCTCAGTGCTACAGAGATCCTTTCGGAAATAACATTTTTTTGTCATTGCTAAGCACTTTTCAACAAAGTTTAACAGCTACTGTTCCAAGGAGGTGTTTACATCCAGCTTTAAAAGAATCTGGGGGTTCTTCTGGAAGCACAAGGAAAAGCAGCACAGTCTGAGAGGCAAAAAGGGAGGACATTCTCTGCAGGGTGCAGGGGCAACAATTTTTCTAAGCAAGTTCACTTGAAGACTCCAGTGCTCCAGCTCTGGTCCTTCGGGCTCTTCTGGGGTCTAAAATGTATTTAAAGCTCTCTGAGCCTGTTTTCATTCACTCCCCTGGTTTTTACACCTGGGATCAAGAAGCAAAAACACACAAAGAAGCTGGTATTAAGGAGCAGTGGAAGTTTATAAACTGCATATCCAGTTCCTTTATAAACACTGCAGGGCAGGGGAAGCCTTCAAGGAACCATAGCTGGAGTTTTCTTTTGAAGGTGACATTTACTTTATCACTCATTCTTGTCAAATAATCTATTTAGTAATAATCTGCACCCCAGTGTAGCAATCTGAATGACAGCAAAAGTTTTAGTGTAAACATCTCAGCAATGCAGAATGAAAGCTTCATTGTGCCCCCATGGCCATGGTGTGAAGGTTTCACAGCCACTGTGGTTTTCACCCCTCCAAATGCCATGGAGGAGCTCTCCCCAAAGAAAGCTGTGCTGTTCCTGCAGAGGGAAAGGGCATTTTTTGTTTCAAGTTTGTTTTTCTTTGCTATTCATGGTGAGCAGCTTTGCTGTTAACAGATGGGTTCTCATTCCTGCCTGCTTGGAGCTCCCTGGGCAGGGAGGTGCTGGGGTTCCTTCAGCTGCCCTGCTGTTTGTCCTGGGCACCATAAACAAAGCCCAGGGCAATGATGAAGGCACTGATGCTGTAATGGGAGGCAGATACTGAAAAAGAACCTTTTCTGGAAGTTTCAGCTGCTGCCTCAAAGCATAATTCATTTAAGGAATAGCCATGCACAACTGCTCTCCATCAGAATGGGACAGAAAACCTTCTTGTTAGGAGCCCCAGAATAAAGGGATTTATTCCAAGGCTGTCAGAACTTCCAGTGAAACATGGTTTGAGTTGGCTTGATGTGAATAAAGATGCAGAGGCAAGGGCAAAAATCCTTTGTGTCTGGAGATGGATTCAAGCCCACCACCCCAAACAGCACATCCAGCCCCAGCAGCACCTCCCACCCCACACACTGCAGAGTCCTGCCACAAATCTCCAGTGAAAATGCAGTGAGCCTTCAGGCTTCCCAAGTTACACCAACCTTCAACAGGATCATATCAAGATACTCTGATCAGATAAGTTTCTACCTGAACCACCTCCAGCAGGATAACATTGGGCAGGCTCTGTCCAGACCCAAGAGGAAAAGAACAGCAGGCTGGGATCCAGCATGGAGCCAGGAAATGACTTGAGCAGATGAGCACAACAATCAGTGAGTGCAGCCCTCCAACCTCCTGCCATGGCACACTTGGTGTGGGCTCCATAAATTACATAAATAGGAGGAGGCAGAGTCTTTGCTGGAAGTTATTTGGTGTTTCTTGCATGCCAAAAGGAGCAAGTGCAGGAGAAGCACAGGAATGGTGCTCAGAAAGTTCTCAGACAGACATGGCACAGATCAGTGCTGCTGGAGAAACTGATAAACACAGGGAGGAGATAAGCTGTGATCTGAGTTGGTGAAGGAGATAGAACTGAGAGCAACAGCAATCTTTGTAGATAACTCTGGACAAGCTCTGTGGGAAAGGGGGTTTGTCAAGGCACAGGAGGAGGAATGAGCACAAAAATCAGTGTGAGGTGACTCTGGGCAGGACTGGGCTCTGTGCATGGCTCAGGGGAATACCAACCCTGACTCGGGATGCAAAGGCCCAGAAAGGGCTGAGTCCAACAGGGCAGGTGGAGCAAGGGAGCTGCTGCCCAGGGGAGCTCACTCACCCCAGCCCAGGGAATTCCAGCTGCCAGCCAGGGCAAGGCTGGGAAGATCAGAGATGACACTGGGGAGCTGAAGGGACAGCACAGCAAGGGGAGAGGCAGCAGAGGTGCTCAGCTGCACACAGAGGGCACTGAGAGAAGAGAGGAGCCAGCCATGGTGACCAGGAGGGCACTGCAGGTACAGAACTATGGGAAGTCAGAGGAGAAAGGAAGGTCAGGTGGGACAACACTTCTGGGAGGGACAGTGGGAGTCAATGCCTGACATGCCAGAGTAGAACAAAAATCATCCAAGGCAGAGGAATGACACTGTGGCAGGTGAGTGGCTGCCCAGGGACACAGAACTGGTTTAATGCCATATTTTCACCCAGTGGTACATTGTCCTGGAAATAAAGCTCTGGGTCAGACCAGCCCAATAGTCACTGAAACTGTTCTCTGCACAGAAACTTCTCTGAAGTGTCACTGGGCAAGTGGCAGCACAGGGCAGGTCACTGCCGACTTTCAAACCCAGAAGGGAAGGGCAGCAGCAGCCAGGAAATGTGGGCTGCAGAATGCTCCAGCAGAACAGGACAGAGCTGATGAACAAATACTCCAGCATTGCTCAAGGAGAAATTTTGAAGCGTGCACAGAAAAATGCTCAAACTGTTGGGGCAGAATGGAAAATACCAGCACCACCAAGAATTAGAGCAAGAGCAGGTTTGTTATGCCCCAGTCAGTTCTGCTGCTGAGCCTGAGAGGCTGAGCCCTGCAAGGCCATCAGTGATGACAGGGCTGGGGCCTCTGGCTGATCAGGATCAGCTGTTTTATTTACCAGGTCTTTCCAGGATACCCCCTGCCCCTGCCTCAGCTGGGAGAGGAGAGTATCTGCTGTCCACCTAAACCACCACCCAAAGGAGCTGCTCTGGGTGTTGCTGCCACACATAACTCAGAGACCAGAAAAACCTCATTCCTAGCCAAAGACAGAAGTTATCTCAGGAGCAGTTTAAGATCTGAAGAAAAATGAAGTATTTTCAGAAAAGTTAAGTCTATCTAATGCCCCTTTTTCACTGCCAAACACAGAACAGCCTCACAGCCAGGTGAGGGCTCACACAGTTCTGTTCTTTCAGAACTTGAAAACACAACTGAACACTTTTACACCTGGTCTAATACAGGAACATCAGCATGTGACAGCAGCTCTGGGAGCTGAGATCTCATCACATCTCACCAAAAAAGCCCTTAAAGAAACAAATCCTCTTTACAAATTGTAATTTTGTTTCAGAGAACTGGGAAGGAGCACTTGCCACCAGGGGACACACAGCTCTTTATTTCACACTTACAGGCACAACTGTGTGCAGACATCTGTCTCCTTCTCCCCCTCTCAGAATTCCTTCATTCCACAAAAAGATGCAATCATGACCCAGGGATGCAGAGAGATGATGTAACTCCAAACACCTCATGAGATCTGCATCTTTAAAGGAATTCAAGTAAATATCACTGATTTCAAGTGGTGTCAAAGCCTGCTCAGCCAGAAGAAATGCAAAGAGCCAAAGAAATGCAAGGGCTCAGTGAGTGTTGGATCAGTAAAGCACCTGAGAGGCAGATTCTTGAACAGAAGTCAGTGCAGAGGACTCTTGACTGAAGGAGGCCATGAGACTCGTTGGAAGTGTTAGCAAATATTTACTGCAGGAGTTCAGCAGATCTTGGAGTCAGCCTTCAGCTGGGGATGACAAATCAGTTAAGATGATGCAGGTTACACAAACCACCTCAAACATGGGGTAGCCAAAACCCAGAGCAGGATTCCACTTGACAGCATCCCAAACAGATGCACTGCAACTCTGAGGAGCTTCAGGACCCACAGCACTTCATCAGAATCTAGAAAAGCATTGCAGAATAAGGATGAAAGCCAAAAGGCTGCTGAGGAATTCCTAAATTACCAGCTGATTTTTGTAGATATACTTTGTGTAAACAGCAAGAAAAAAGACTAAAAAATGCAAGAAAGAGCATTTTCTATTGAGCTAATCCCTCATAGCCCTGGTGACTTCACTGAGGCTGTCAGGTTTTTGTTTCACACCTGATGCCACATGCCAGGGATGTCCCTCCCCAAGCTGCTGCTTCCTACCCACAATTAAATGTTGTCACCTGTGCCCTGGCAAGGTAACAGGCAGGACCAGCCTGGGCACAGCATCAGCAGCCTCAGAGTTTGGAAGTACAAGGCACCCTGAAAGACTGATCTCATTCATTAATCTGACCTCCTATATGATTCAACATCCAGGTGCTAAAATTATGAAACACTCCCCCACCCAGCTGCTATAAAAGACTCCTGTAAAACTCCCCTCTGAGGGGGCTTTCATCAGGCAGGGAGGGCAGGGGGGCTAAGGAAGGCCCAGTGAAACCAGATAAACTCAGCACATGTGGAGGGAAAACAAACCCCAGGCTGGACAGCACCTCATGCAAAGCCTGGGAATTCATGGGAACTGCAGCCAGGAACCCCAGAGCCCACCTGCAGCAGCTCCAGGTGTCCATGGGCTGAGGAGGGGGATTCCCTCCCCCTGTGGAGCCAGGAGCTGCCTGGATTCTCCCCTGGCTGCTCCTCTGGTTGGGATTTGCTTTTTAGCTGAGATCCATGGCCTCTCCCACCCCTGAGGATCAGCCTGGCCCCAGGCCAAGCTCATAAGTCAAATTTTGATGGACTAAGGGGAATTTTCATTCCATTCATTCCAAACTGTGACACGAGACAGCTTCTGCAGGTTGAGCAATTCTGGGGCAGCCAAGAAGGGCTGGTGAGACTCAACTCTGCTGGCCTGAGTGGAGGGAGGAGTGTCCTGCAGCACCCAGAGGCAGGTGCCCCTCTCCAGGCAGAAAAGCAGCCTCTTCCCAGCAGCTCTTTAATCCAACACCACATGAACAATTCAAATATTCAGAACTATTTAGAATGAGGAAATTAAAATGGCTTAAAGGCATGAAAAGCTTGCTTATGAAGCATGAATATTTCATTAGCAAAAACACAAATGGAACCAAGCATTCACATAGTGTTTCCTCTGCTGGGATTAAATACAGTTTATTACCTCATGGGAAACCAAAGCTCTCCCACCACAAGTTTAACCCCAAATATGAATGTTTAAGATGGTGCTCAAAAGATAAGGAAGTCAGTGTAAAATATCAGTGGAATACAGACAGCAGCCTTCAGTCCAAAGCTGCAACTGAGGTGCATCAAGGGAAGAACAGAAAGGGTTTGGTACTGAGCAAGGACAAATGGGACCCACAGCTGGGCTAAGAATTGCTCCTCATGGATCAGAGGGACACCCACTTCCTGAAAATGGGGACAAATTAAAGCATTTGGTCAACCCCAGAACTTGTGCTTGCTTTTCCAGACCTGAAAAAGGAAAGGAAAACAGCCCAGTGTGCAGGTCTAGGGGACACTGAATGGCAGAGCAGAGTTTGGCCTTTCAGAACAGAAAATATTCCCCTGGAAGTGTCCTAGGCCAGGGGCTTGAAGAACCTGCTCCAGTGGAAGGGACATGGGGTGGCACCAGATGAACTTTAGGGTCCCTTCCAACCCCAACTATTCTGTGATTTTAGGATCCTAAAGAATGGCCTCACCTCACCACATCCAGAAAAACAACAGGGATTTTCTGACAGAGGCCCAAAAGGTACAACCTCAAGAAAACCCCTCTGAGACATCCCTCTGCAGCACTTCCAGCCCAATTCCCCATCCAGTTTGCTCCAACCTTTTTCTAGGGCTCCAGCCCATGTCTCAGCCCTGCCTGCAAAGCAAACACTTCCCTCAGCACCAAATACTTTCAGCACATTCTCAGGAGAACCAGATTCTCAGTATTGATTCTTGATGCCAAAACTATTAATAATCATAGCAAATATTATCTGTGTTTCAAATGGCCCTGCAATAAATACAGACCTAGACCTGTTGCCTTAATCTGAAAATGCTGGGGTTTGTGAGACAGTTGAGAAATATCAGAAAAACCACTTGGGTGTGTTTTTAAGTGAACACAGAACTGTGTTTTTATGAAATGCTGCTTTAAGAGGCCAGAAGTCACCATGTGAACAGGGAGATAACTGCAAGGATTGTTAACCCATGGATCTTTGTACCATTCCAGGCTCAGGTGGGCTGGGATGAGCAGGAACTGAGTAGCAAGTACAGCCTCCCACAGCTGCTGGAAGTACCTAAAAGAACAGGAAAACAACCCCAAATTCATTTTACAACCATTACACATCACCAGGTGCCTTCCTTTCACACATCCTTGAATTCTTTAAGAACAGTGACACAGATCTATTGTGTTCCAGGGGGGATTTGCACAATGCTCATGAAAAATGAGCAACTCACTAGAAATCAGCAGAGGGTGAGTCAGGGAGCACCTGCTCCCAGTGCAGATGTGGGAACACACAGCTCACATCAGAGCACCCCAAACTCTGCCCTGATGCTTTTCCCTGCATTCCCAGTGGTTCAGGGGTGCTGGGTTTGCCCCAGCAGGGCCCCCACAGGATCCCATGGCCTGGCACAGAGCAGGTGGGTCACACCTGACTGTCCTGGCACACACCTGAGACCTGGGGGAGGAGCTGGTCTGCAGTGACTCCCCAAGGAATCACCAAGGCTGCACAACAGACAATTCAAGAACTCCCTCCTGGCATTCCACAGATCCCATTTTTAATGCTCTGAGGTCCTTGCAGTGGAAGAAAATCACAAGAAATCACCTGATAAACCAGATTATTTCATACTTCTGAAAAACAAGCCTCCTTACAAGGAAACAAATTAAAAATGGTGACTTTCACTACTTGAAATTTTCACTATGGCACGAAGAAAATGAGGTGATGCAGTTTCCTGCTTCTCTTACTCAACAGTTTCATCTACACCACAATTTCTGCAAAAGCTGAGCAGCTCTGGCCACACCAACACTCCCTTTCCACCAGCACCATCCCAGCCCACCTGCCATGGAATAGCCATGGTTGTGTTAAGCCAAAAGCAGTGAAATGGAGTTTTACCAAGTGCAGAGCATTCTCCCACCACTCACAGGTAACACTTGACTACAGATAAATGGGTTTATCTGTGGCAGGACCTGAGAGTTGCTAGACACAAAAAGAGTCCCTGTTTTAAGGAGTGCTTCAGTTAATCTGATGTCCTGGGATTGGAATTGCCAATTACTGCTGCAGCAGTGCAGAGATGAGCAGGCACTCACTGATGGGCAATTGCTGACACTCCAATACAGCTGTTTTAATAATTCTGATTTATGAGAGTTTCAGAAACAATTGTCTGTTACAATTTTGGAGGTTAATAGAAAGAAACAAATCTACTGAGTTCACACAGACCATTCCCATAGTCCTGCTTTTCTTTTTTAAAAATTATTCTGATGACTAAGAATCACAACCAGACAGTGGGATGCAGCACAGTCAGGACTAAGGAATTCAAGGACAGGATGAATTTCATTCACAATAAAGTGTAACACACAGTGACTGCTGGGTGTCCCAAGAAACATTCATTGAGTAGCTGTAAGACACAAAAAAGGTACTGACACAGTGATATCCCTGCTGAATCACCACCCAAACCTACAAATAACTGGGCATGAGCACTGGGGTTGGGAAATGAGGTGGTAAATTCACACTGCACCCACCCACCAAGCCAGACACACTGATCCAGCCCATGTCAGCACCACTGCACTCAAATACTGCACAAAGGAAAAGTGCAGCTTCACCATTCCTCTTTTCCCACTAGAGACATCCTTGGGGAAATATCCTTGCATGCACTGCCACTGGGATGATTTCAATTCCACCCACATCTGGGCTCACTTGGGAACTAAATCCAGCACAGCCCGTCTTGGGTCAGCCAGTGACCCTGAACAAAAATAGCTGTGGCAGAAAGAAAGCTGGATTTATGGAACAGGGTGGAGCCCAGGCAAGTGTAAACTGCAGTGACAGAGGAGCAGCTCCTTCCCCCTGCTCAGCACAGAGGGGACTCTGCATCACCACAGTGACACAACCAAGCCTTGAGCAGGTCCCCAGCTGGGTCTCACACAGCTTCCCACGTGTCAGCAGCAAGAACCAACCACCCTCTTGGTGGGGAAGATGGAACAGGAAAACCTTATCAATATAATTGTCTGGCAAAAGATTTTGAGAATATGGAAACTATAAGTGAGATTGAAATGAAAGCAAGCTTTGAGATACCTCAGTTACTGAACAAACAATGGTGTGGCAGCTGAAGGTGATCCCCTTGTGATGGAACAACACCCTCTGCTTGCAGACAGGCCCAAGGGTCAGAGCAGACCCTGCCAGCTTGGCAGAAGGGGCCCAAAGAGGAGTTTTTAGGGTTTGAAATGGAACACACTGTGGTAATGTAGTGATTCTTACAGGCTGTATGGAAATGCTATAGGATTTGTATATTGAACTAGATTGGTCAGTGAGAATTAGAATATTCAACACAGAAGATTTATTGTATTGGAACAGGAACTTCGCTCTCTTGCCCTTTTTAATCTCTTATCCTTTTACCCTCTTACACTTTTGCCCTCTTATGCTTTTTACTCTCTTACCCTCTCATCCTCTCTCCCCCTCTCTTCTCTCAGTCCTGCTCTGAGCTGTGCCTGGCAGCTCCCAGCAGGTTCCTGCACCCAGGCCCTTTGCAATGCACCCCAGGTTCCACAGCCTGGCTGCAGAGATTGCTCTGGCACAGGGAAAACTTGGGACCCTCAATGTGAGGATCAGCAAGCTTCAGTTATTGATCAGAGCACCAGACATTCATGCACAGTAACTAATAAGCTCATGCATATTCTGTAAACCAAACAGTCTATTGGTTACACTATAATATCAGTTCTTCTTCATACCTTAGGCATTACATCTACTTTTTCTCATGTCTCTTTCAACTACAGCATCTTTGTTATCAGAGTACAGCTTTTGCTTCAAGGCCACCGTGTCCTTGCAGGTGTACAGACTGAGATTAGCCACGGTCTTGTACTTTTCCAATTCTTAGTTAACCATTCTTCCAACAAGAGATCTCTCATCTCTGTCCGTCCTGACCCTCCACACCCTCTCCAGAGCAGGAAAATGTGAGCAGCAGCACTGCCTGAGTGCTGCCACTTTGTGTAACTTGGTCCAACCCAGCACCCAACGCCCCCCAGAGCTCAGAGCTTCCCTGCAAGGCCACACTGCTGGGAAATTCCCATCAGCTTCCCCAAATATCCCAGGGCAGACAGCCCTGGAGGCAGGGGTGACAGCACCACGGTTAGAAATATTCACTGAATCAATCAGCTTTGACAAAAGCTTGTTCTGCCCACAGCACACACAGCAGGTGACAGTGAGGATCAGGCAGAGCTCACAGCCAGGTGAGAACAACTCAGGTCTGAACTGTGTCAGAGGATCAGCCTGGGTTTGGGCAGGTTTCACCAAAGCACTGATGTTAAACGAGGCCTCCAAGGTGTATCACACACAGCAGGGATGTCTGGAAACACCCTCAGGCACCACCAGCAACAGCTCAGAGAAAAAAATATAAACAAAGTTGCACATTTATTGTAACAATCCAGGACTGCTGGCTGGTTCTTCTCATCCCTTCATACAAAATTAGCAAAGTCTGTCCCTGCAAGGCACCTCTCAATGGATTCCTAAAGGCAATCAACATGCCACGTTGGTTTTTAAGTTATAAATCCATTTCCAATACTTCATTTAGGTTTCTAGTACACATTAACCAAAGAGTAAAACCCCAAGAACAAACTGTGACACACAAGTTTCCTGCTAATTACAAAGATATTGCTTGCAAACCAATTTCTAATACCATTACAATGTCATGGAGTGTATAAATGAGAAACAAATTTAAACTTTTAGACACACTGCAAAATTAATTTAAATCTGAAACCACATTCAATGCTCAACCATTCTCATTATGATTTTCTTATTTTCAAACACCAACACCCTCTCCGCCCAAACAGAAATCCAAAAGATACAAGATAAAAAGCATAAGGTGTGCTGGTTGTTATTACACCCCACAGGATCTGAGCCCTCAGCCTGCAGCATCTCAGGGCACAGGGATAGCAGTGGAGCACAGAAATTCCCAAACACTCAATGCCTGAAGCATCCAGATCTCAAAATCTCCACATTTCGTCCACAGGAGGCAACAATTGTGTGAAAAAGTTTAATATTCTCCTTCCACAATAGTTTGAAGCCTGCTGAGGGAACTTAGCCCACCTCCCATCTATTGCCAGAGCCACTCTCAGGTGCATCCAGGAACACCAACAAGGGACTGATTCCAATAGACACCAGAACACAAGGGGCAGGACAGGAACAGGCAGGAAAACCTGAGCAGAACAGGGCAGGGACACAAGCCAGCAAGCCACATCTTTATCCCAAAGGCTTCTCTTTGGCAATTATCAAATCCTTGCACAGGCAGGGGCGTAAGAGTTTATCAGGAGGAGCTCCCATGAATGTTTTATAACGGAAAGTGAAAAAGCAGCCGCAGACTTAGGGTCCCCTGGCTGTCCTCTATCAGTGCTGCCCAGGATTTAGCTGTGCTTGAGAGGGAACAGGCAGGAAAACGTGGATGTCTCCCATCTACAAGGGAAATAAAACCATAAAGGTCATGAAATGTTAGCACAGCGAATCTACAACCAGCAAGCGGCTGCAATGCCCCCATGGGATGGAGCAACCTTGGACTTGGTGACTTTTATTGCTCATTTTCATTCTCTGCAAAGAAACTTTGCAGAATGACAGCACAGGCAAGGGACTCGGCAGAGGGGAGTGGGACAGGGTGCCCAGAGCAGCTGGGGCTGCCCCTGCATCCCTGGCAGTGCCCAAGGCCAGGCTGGACAGGGCTGGGAGCAGCCTGGGACAGTGGGAGGTGTCCCTGCCATGGCAGGGGTGGCACTGGAGGGGTTTAAGGTCCCTTCCCAACCCAACCCACCCTGTGTTTCTGTGATATAGGGAAGATCAACAACAGACTGTTTAAAAGTAAAGTCCTCAAGGTCCCTTCGCTGCTGAACCATTCCGTGGTCCCATGAGGGAGGTGGGCACTGAGGCAGGTGATTCCGAGGGAGAATTTCCAGAGGGGGGACTGAGAGTCCCCGCAGCCCCCAGGGCTCGGTGCACCCTGAGCACCCTCACCTTTACCCGGCTCTTCCATTCCATAGGAAAATCCACACTTCTGAGCGGGTTCGCTCAGTCAGGGAGGGGCAGCAGGCGGAGGAGGCTCAGGGAGGGTTTCGGCTCCCTCGCCCCCCTCACACTCCATCCCAAGCGGGCCGTGTGTGAGGGGAGACCCGCCGAGCCCCGGGGCGGGGGGGCCGCGCCGCCCGCCCCTCACTCACCGCAGCCGGAGGTTCGCCATGAACTCGGGCATGGTGACGGCGTCCATCAGCACGAAGTCGGCTTTGCCGAACTCCAAACTCTCCTGCTCTGCCATGGCGGCCACTGGGACGGCCGGGACCGGGCCGGAGGCCGAGCTGGGAGCGGGACGGGGCCGGGGCCGGGACCGGGCTGGGCTCGCTCCCGCCGCTGCCCGGCCGGGGTGTGGGGGTGTCACCTGCGGTGGGGCGGGGCCCGGGCCGTGAGGCGGCTCCGTGAGGCGGCTCCGCGCGGCGCCCCCTGGCGGCCACGGCGGGAACGGCGCTGCCGGAGCGGGGCGGGGCGGGAGCGGCCTCTGGCGGCGGGAGCTGCGCACTGCAGGCGGGGATCGGGGCACGGCCGGGACCGGGAGCACCGGGAACGGACACCGGGAGCACCGGGAACGGACACCGGGAACATAGGGAACATAGGGAGCATCGGGAACGGGCACCGGGACCACTGGGACCACCGGGACCATCGGGAACACCGGGACCATCGGGAACATAGAGAACACCGGGAACGGGCACCGGGATCACCGGGAACACCGGGAACATCGGGAACGGGCACCGGGATCGGGCACCGGGAGCCCCCAGATGGCCCATGTGTGTTCTGGAGCAGGGATCCTCGGGAACGGGCACCGGGAGCCCCGGGCTGGGCCATGTGTGCCCTGGAGCGGGGGCTGCGCTGCCCGGGGTGTCCCGGACCCAGAGCAGCCCCCGCACACCCCAATATTGGGATCTTTCTGCCCCGTGCCAGGCCAGGGGGAGAGGCAGATCCTGCACAGGTAACCCCACCCAGGGCCCCCCCTGCAGGGTCCGCTCCTGCCCCAGCATCCCCATACCCTGCTCACCCCAGTGTTCACTGAAACCCCAGAACCCCCCAAATTAATGCAGAATAAACCACACACAAAATTCCTTTGCAACACCCCGGCACCCCAGAACCAGAACCAGCCTTGGGCGGCTTCCATTGCTCCACACAGGGACACCCCAGGGTGGGGGGCTGCAGGGTGCTCTGGGGAAGGGAGGATGTGATTGAGAGGGGAACAATTCCTTCCCCTTCGTGTATTTAGAGGGCAACAATTCCTTCCTGGGGTGTATCCTGGACCCAGGAGAATCCTGTCTCCAACACAGAAGAGAAGGGGTCACATCCTGCACCAGAGAAACCCCCTCACCTCAGCACAGGGTGCCAAGGGGCTGCATTCTGCACCTGAAAAGACCCCAGGATGAGGGGCTGCAGGGTGCTGTCCCCCCCCCCCGGAGGAATCTTCCTTCCTGGGTGTATCCTGCGCGCAGGAGAGCCCCTCATAGGGGCTGCTGAGGGGTCCCATTCTCCATCTGGAGACCCCCCCTCCCCACCTCAGGGGCAGGCCCTGCACTGGGATGTGCTGCAGGGCCACACCCTGTGGGATCCCCATCCCGGAGCAGGGCTGGATCCTGCCCTCAGGGACGCCTTTTCCTTCCCGTCCCTCCAGGACAGATCCTGCACCCCAGGACCCCCCACCCCTCTCCACAGTGTCCTGCAGGGGCTCCAGCCCCACCCCATATCCTGCAGGGACCCCCAGCCCCACCCCATATCCTGCAGGGGCTCCAGCCCCACCCCATATCCTGCAGGGAAGGATGCTGCACCCAGGGACCCTCACAAACAGCCTGTGGGGTGGGGGCTGCACCCGAGGGACCCCTCCCTTCAAAAACTCACCCCCCTGAGGATGGGGCCACATCCAGAGCTCATTGTCCCCCTTTTGCTGCACCCCAGTGCCACAAACAGCACAGAACAGGTTCTGCACGGAGACCCCCGCCAGGCCAGGGGGAGAGGCAGATCCTGCACAGGTAACCCCACCCAGGGCCCACCCTGCAGGGTCGGGTCCTGCCCGAGCATCCCCGGGTGCACCCCGGACCCTGCTCACTCTGGTGCTTGGTGAAACCTGGAACTCCATCAAATTATTGCAGAATAAAGCACACAAAAAGTCCCCCCAGATCCAGCGCTGAAGGCTAATTACATTAATGACAGCAGTTAGAGCAATAGGGCTGGGGGGGATCGGGGCGCAAACACAGCCTCACCTAAAAGAATTTTGGGCAAGAATGGCTGGTTTGAATGTTGGAGACGAGGTGCAGGTGTGAGGCCATCCCTGGCCTTGTCTGCACCCCTGCCTCCATCCCCATCCCCAGCCTGGAGCTGCTGGGCCCCCTCCCCTCCCAGCTGCAGGCAATGATCCCCCCTGGTTAAAGGCAGCACATCCCAGCTCCCTCCCTGCTCCTGGGGGAGGACGAGCCTGGAGGAGCTCTCTGAGGTGAGCTGGGAAGAAGAAAAATCTCCTGAAACCCTTTATTTGTGCTTTGCTTTTCTGGTGTGTTTAGCTTTGTAGAGGGGGTGGCTTCTGACTTTGTTTATTCAATGTGCTGAATGGCTTTGGTGTTGTTATAAATGCCTAATTTGCCTGATGCTAATTATTGCCCTGGCAAGGACAGGGTGGGAGCAGCAGTGTTCAGCCCCTGCCTGGCTCTCTCCGCAGAGGTTTTGCAGCCACGGGAGGTGTGTGTGCCCCCAGAATTAGCGATGGAGCCAGCACCCCCTGCCCTCCACGGCCCCCTGGCTCCCGCTGCCCTCCCTGAGCCCCCGCGGGCAGCCGAGGGCTGTGCCTGGCAGAGCCTGCGCTGCCTCCGCCGCCTCGGGCAGAAGAAGAAAGTGGCTTATTCAGCTCACATCTGCAGGCTCCTGAACCAGGTGAGCCCCACTGGGCTGGGGTGCAGCTCCTGCTCCCCGAGTTCCCACTCCTCATCCCTGTGTCCCAGGCTGGGTGGTGTCACCATCCCTAGTGCTGGGGGAATGTTTGGGTTTGATCTTTGTGGTGTCACCATCCCTCGAGGGGCTTAAAAGATGCATGGATGAGGTGGGTTAATGGTGGTAGTGCTGGGGGAATGTTTGGGTTTGATCTTTGTGGTGTCACCATCCCTTGAGGGGTTCAAAAGATGCGTGGAGGAGACGGGTTAATGGTGCCCTTGGTAGTGCTGGGAGAATGTTTGGATTGGATCTTTAAGGGTTTTTCCCACTGGGCTGGGGTGCAGCTCCTGCTCCCTGAGTTCCACCTCCTCATCCCTGTGTCCCAGGCTGGGTGGTGTCACCATCCTTTGAGGGGTTTAAAAGATGTGTGGAAAAGAGGTGGGTTAGTGGTGACCTTGGTAGTGCTGGGGGAAGGTTTGGATTTGATCTTTAAGGGTTTTTCCAACCTGAATGATTCCATGATCCCGAGTTGGGCCGTGCCTGCTGTGCTGATGCTGTTGCTCTCCCCACAGACGTGTTCCACGGGGGATTCCTGCCTGGTGGCTTCCCTGCTGGCCTGGCTGGGCAGTCCCCAGCTGCTCGGGGAGGTGGCCCTGGAGGCCTCCAGGCTGTCCCGCTATGGCAGGAGGAGCCACCTCGGCCACCGGGAGGTGCTGCTGGCCACCAAGCTGGTGCTGCTGCGTGAGCTCTGCAAGCCTCCCCCGGGATCCTGAGCCGTGAGCCGGGGCAGGATGGGACAGTCTTTGTAGTATTTTAACGTGGTTTTGGTAAATAAAGTGTTTTTTGGCATTGTTTAATGGAGTCTCCTCCCTGGGCTGGCGCTGAGAGCAGCAGGTGCTGGGCTGGGCACCTGTGTGCCCCAGGACTGGGTGGTCACACACCTGCCCCAAGAAGCACCCACAGCCTCCTGGCTCTGCCCTGGGGGGCTGCTGGGAGCTGGGTGCATCTCTGCACCCTCTTTGGCCAAGAAAAGCAGAAGGAGGAAAAGGGGGATGGATGTTATTCCAACCCTTGGGGGAATGCCAGTCAGGAGGCAGCAGCATCCCTGGGGATGCTGTACCAGCACCTGGCACTGAATGGCCTGTGACCGTGTTCACAGGGGTCTGGGGGTGAGGGAAGAGATGAGGATCTGACTCCATGGTTCAGGAGGCTGATTTATTATTTTATGATATATATTACATTAAACCTATACTAAAAGAATAGAAGAAAGGGTTTCATCACAAGGCTGGCTAGGAATAGAAAAAGAAGGAATGGTAACAAAGGTTTCTGTCTCAGACAGAGAGTCTGAGCCAGCTGACTGTGATTGGCCATTAATTAGAAACAACCACATGAGACCAATCCCAGATGCACCTGTTGCATTCCACAGCAGCAGATAACCATTGGTTACATTTTGTTCCTGAGGCCTCTCAGCTTCTCAGGAGGAACAATCCTAAGGAAAGGATTTTTGATAATGTGTGTGTGACACAGATCCATTTTGTTTCCAGGCTCTCCATGGAGCCTCTGCACACACCAGTCCTGGGGATGTCTCTGGGCTCTCCAGCTCCCTGCCTTCATCTCCAAATCCTGCCATGGGCAGGGTCCATGGCACTGCCTTCCCAGAGAGGGTTCTCAGTGCCATGCAGTGCCAGCACTCCTGGCAGCACTGGGACACCCTCCCCTGGGACAGCCCTTGCAGCTGCTGAGTGCTCCCTCCCAGGCTGGAAAGGGATGGATCCTTCCCCAGGGACTGGGCCTTGTAACCCTGGCGTGAGCTGAGGCTCCTCCAGAGGGAGGTGCCTCTGGAGGAGCCTCAGCAACCACCCTGCAGAGGTTTCCTCCCTTGGTGGGCACCACTGGGCTTTGGGGGGACTTGCTGGGCTATGTGGTGGCACAGGGACACTGCAGTGACACCCACACAGCTACTGGGGTCCCTGGTGGGAAGCAGCTCCTGTTGGCAGCTCTGCCTCTGTCCCCAGCTGCTCCTGTTTGCTCTCTCCACTCTCCTGAGTGCACCAAGACCCATTTAGTGCTTGGACTGCCACAGACACATTTTATGGAAAATCCTTTCCTTGGGATTTTTTTCTCCTGAGAAGCTGAGAGGCCTCAGGAACAAAATGTGAACAATGGTTATCTGCTGCTGTGGGATGCAACAGGTGCATCTGGGATTGGTCTCATGTGCTTGTTTTTAATTAATGGCCAATCACAGTCAGCTGGCTCAGACTCTCTGAGACAGAAACCTTTGTTATCATTCCCTCCTTTTTTTATTCTTAGCCAGCCTTCTGATGAAATCCTTTCTTCTATTCTTTTAGTATAGTTTTAATATAATATATATCATAAAATAAATCAGCCTTCTGAAACATGGAGTCAGATCCTCTCTCTTCCCTCATCCTCAGACCTCTGTGATCACTGTCACACTTGCACTGTCACCAGTTTGGCATTTTCCCTGGTAAACATCAGGACATTTTTCCCTTTGGCTTTTTTTTTTTACCTTTGGATATTTCCCTGGTAAATATCAGGATCACAGCTGCCCTCAAGGAGCAAGAACTGCCCAAGGACTGAGGGTTGAATTTTCATGTCCTGCTGCCTGCACTGCCCCATTGTCACAGCCTCTGCTGAGGAGCTTCAGCTCAGTCCCTGTTCTGGCAGCCCTGGCTCTTTAGGTTGATTAGGATTGGCTCAAATCTGTGGATTAGGGGCCAAATCCTATAGGAAAGTCCAAGCCTTTGCAGAAATGAGAGCTGTGGCTGAACCTGAGGCACACCCAGGCTCCTGCCAAGGCTGTTTTTACCTCCAGCACTCCTGGCTGGGGTCTGTCCAACCTGCCCCAAAGGCTCAGGGAGGGGAAGGGGAGGGTTCCACACCCCCTGGTACATCTGGCTGGGAGCTTCATCATGCTCTTGGTGTTTTCTCTTGTGCTACAGCAAGCAAAAACCAAGAAGAGCATTCATTCAGTGCTTCTTGTCCCTGCAGACAGCCTGGAGCTGTTGCCCTCTTCCTTCTCTCTTTATTTCTGTGTTTGGAGCCCCAGCTGCTGCTGGGAGGGTGAGGTGTGGAGCTGCTCTGGTGCCTGTCTGGCTCCTTAACCCCTGCAGTAATTGTGTGTGATCACTGCCTGGAAGGGAAACTGAGCCTGGGCCATCACCAGCTCCCAGGGGCAGCAGCTGGAGCAGAGGAGATGCTGGGAGAGACCACCAGGGGAGGTTCCTGCCCAGGACAGCAGGTTTGGGGTTATCAATGGACCTTTTCCTACCCAAAACCTTGTAGCTCAACTGGGTTCTGGAAAGGGAAAATACTGGGAAAATATTGGTGCCCAGAGCAGCTGGGGCTGCCCCTGGATCCCTGGCAGTGCCCAAGGCCAGGCTGGGCAGGGCTTGGAGCAGCCTGGGACAGTGGGAGGGAGGTGTCCCTGCCATGGCAGGGGTGGCTCTGGGTGGGCTTCAAAGGCCCTTCCACCCCAAACCCTGCTGGGGTTCTGTGGTGTCTCAGTGCATCTGTTTGGTTTTACTTCACCTCACCACTGACTCAGTGGACCCTCATCTCTCTGCAATCTGCTCTTCAGGATCTTTATTTGGTCTTTATTTCCTGTTTATCTTGTCTTTCCTTCCCCTGCCTCTCCCCTTTATTTTGTCCTGATAGTCCAACTGATTTTGGGATTGAGAGTTCCTGTGTGAGACACGTCCTGTTCCCAGAGCAGTGGGGAGTCCCCATCCCTGGGGGATTTGAAAGCCCTGTGGATGTGGCACTTGGGGACAGGGGGCAGTGGTGGCCTTGGCAGTGCCATGGAGAAGGGTTGGATGATCTCAGAGGGCTTTTGCAATCTAAATGTTACTAAATGGGGATCTGAAGCACAAGATGAATCAAGTGACCTCTCAAAAGATTTTCTAGAGTCCCATTTGGGGAAAAGGGAAATCTGCTGCCACAGGGTTGGTGCAGCACAGGTTCCTTATGAGGGGGCAGCCCCTGGCACACCCAGGGACAGGCAGGGGTCCCTGTGCCAGACCCCCACAAAAATCTGTATTTATTGTTTCTTTAGCACTTGCCCTTTCTGTTCACCATTGCAGCTTCCTCCTCCAACCTATGGCAACCCATGGATGCAAATCCTGGGTTAAAAAACTGAAAGTGGTGATTTATTCCCAGAGGGGAAGTGCCTGTTGAGGCTGCACACACCATGTGGATATCCTTTCATCTGTCACCCCAAAAGGCAGAAGCAGGAGGATGAACCCACAAGCAGGGCCTGAAAGGGCTTTTCAGGATTCATTTTTTTTTGTTGTTGTTGTTCATTTCTTCTATTCTCTTTTTTAGCTCTGTTGGTAGTAGAAGGCAGAGGCCCAGACAGGCTGAGGAAGTGGAAGGGTTAAACACAGACATGGTGCTTTTATCAGTCTGTTCAGAATCAAACAACAAAGATTTCTGTCCTTTGGGAGCCCTGGAGGAGGGGCAGGGCCCTCTCAGCTTGCTGTCCCCAAGGGTGGGCTTGTGCCTGGGCTCAGGATGGTGTTGGCCTTTCCAGAACTCAGATCTGAACCCAAACCAAGCCCTCCCCTGCAGGACACAGCTCTGGGATTCACAGCTCTGCCTGGAGCCTTTGTAGTACATGATCCTAAGAGCTTTTGGAAAACAAGGAGTGTGCAAAATGGAGGAAAAGCCCAGGAAAAGTAAAAGCTGCTGCTTCTTGTCCCAGGGTGAGGAGGGATGAGCAGCTGTGCCCTCTCTGGGGTGCTGCCCATGATGAGCTGCAAATGGGCTCTGGAGGTGCCCCTGTGTTGACAGTGGTCACAGGGGTTTGTAGAGGATGGAAGAGACAGGATCTTGATTTCATGATCAGAAGGCTTGATTTATTATATTATGATATATATATAACATTATAACTATACTACAGAGAGATAGAAAGGAAAGGAGCTTCTTCAGAAGCTGGCTAAGCTAAGAACAGAACAGAAAGAATGAATAACAAAGGTCTGTGTCTCTGCACAGAGTGAGAGCAGCTCCACCATGAGTGATCAGCAAATCCAAACATCTACAGAGACCAATCCCAGGTGGACCTGTTGCATTCCACAGCAGCAGATAATAATTGTTTACATTTGTTACTGAGCCTCTCAGCTCTAGCAGGAAAAATCCTACAGAAAGGATTTTTCACAAAGGATGTCTGTGACATCCCTGTGCCAGGGCAGGACAGCAGCCAGGGGAGCAGATCCTCAGAGGATTTGCTGGTAGGTCCTGGGCTGAGTTTCAGCTGATCCCAAAAAACAGAATTGGGGCAGGCTGGGGCTGGGAGCAGAGCAGTCAGGGTGGGAGGTGTGTGGGCCATGTGCCAGCCCCAGGTGTGGCACAGAGCCATGGCATGGCCAAGAGGCCACTGGGGACAGCAAAGGGGACGTGGCTGATACCCAGGCCAAGGAAATCAGAGCCTGCCCCAGCCAGGACACCCCATCCCCATTGCTGAGCTGCCCAAAGGAGGGCTGTGGGTGCTCCAGCATACCCCCAGGTTCTGATGGCTGAAATCCCCCCTCAGCCCAGGTTCAGGGGCTGCTGGGGTGAGCCTGGCCCTGCAGCTGTGCCCAGGGCTGGGCACACGATGGCAGCTCTGTGCCAGGCTGTGCTGGGTGCAGGACAGCAGCCACCAGGGCCACCCTGCTGGCTCAGGGCACCTCAAATCACAGCTCTGCATCACACCCCAGGTTTGCACAGACATCTCTGGGATGTGGCTTCTGCCTGGGATAGAAGAATGGAAATAAAACAGATCAACTCAGAGATTTCTCTGAAAAAGGCTCTGGGGGCTGGAGCTCCTCTGCTCTGGAGACAGGCTGGGAGAGATGGGGGTGCTGAGCCTGCCCAGAGCAGCTGGGGCTGCCCCAGCCCTGGAAGTGTCCAAGGCCAGGCTGGACAGGGCTTGGAACAACCCGGGGCAGTGGAAGGTGGGAAAAACTCCTTGATGAGCTTTAAGGTCCCTTCCACCCCAAACCATTCTGGGATTTTATTGGGTTGTTCTCTGATGCTTTAACTGTTCATCTGCCAGGTCTATCTTTAAAAACATGAATTGTGATGGTGTTCACAGGGGTTCTTGGATGAGAGAAGAGACAAGGATCTGACTCCATGTTTCAGAAGGCTGATTTATTATTTTATGATATATATTATATCAAAACTATACTAAAAGAAGAGAAGAAAGGATTTCATCAGAAGGCTGGCTAAGAATAGAATAGCAAAGAATGATAACAAAGGTTTGTGGCTTGGGCTGTGTGTCCAAGCCAGCTGACTGTGATTGGCCATTAATTAGAAACAACCACATGAGACCAATCCCAGATGCACCTGTTGCATTCCACAGCAGCAGATAACCATTGGTTACATTTTGTTCCTGAGGCCTCTCAGCTTCTCAGGAGGAAAAATCCTAAGGAAAGGATTTTCCATAAAACATATCTGCGACAATGAATTTTGCTTTTGGTAATTTCTATTCATTCTTCATTTCTTCTTACTCAGCTTCCTCTGGTGTTTTTCTATTTCATGAGGCAGGGCCTCTTCCTCCTTTCCACAATTCCCCTGCTGGTAAATGGCTCCGTGGGCTGCCCCAGCAGCAGCCGTTGGTGAGGGGGTAACTGTGCCCTTTCCTCTTCTCCATTTTTTCAAAAAGGGAAGTAATAAAGAAAATTAGACAGCACATCAAAATTTCCAGCCCAACACACACACACACACACACACACACACACACACACACATTGCTGTTATGGTCTCCAGCCAAGGAGGAGGATGTCAAACTGTAAACAAACTAAATATTCACTTTTGTAATTAAAGTGGACGTGGTGTTTTCTTTTATGGAGTTTTCCAGGAAGTTTTATGAAGACCAAGATGAGACTTCCCAAGACTGCAATGTGACTGTTGCACAAATACATGAATATTTATAATGGGAAAACATCAACATCCCCTCTGAGGTCAGTGTGTGCAGAGCCAGCCACCCTGTGAAAGAACCCAGACAAAGCAGAGTCCTCAAGGCTTTTGCTTCTCATAAGGGGAAATCTTTCCCAAAGCTGTTCCTGAGAATCCTCTGAGGAAGTTTGTGTTCCTGGGAGAGGAGGGTGGAGGAGCCTGAGGGGTTGTGGGGCTGCCCTGTCCCTCAGCCCCATTTCCTCTCTGGGAAGGAATTGCCCCACGGCAGAGCTGCACAGGAGCCACTTCTATTCACATCCCTGTCTGTGACTCCCCAGGCTGAGGAGGGCTGGGAATCCAGCCAAAACCACCAGACACAGTTGAACAGAAGGGAAACATCTTGAGATGTTCACCAGCTCTGACTGCAGCTGATCCTGCAGCTTCCTGGACAAAAACCCATCCCTGCTTTCCTGGAGCTGTGGCACTGAGCCATGGCCAGCCCAAACCAGGAGAAAAGGGCTCCAGGCAGACCCTAAAAACTCCTTCAGTGCCTGAGGGGGCTCCAAGAAAACTGGAGAGGGACTTTGGACAAGGGCTGGAGGAGCAGGACTGGGGATTCCCACTGCCAGAGGGCAGGGCCAGGTGGGATATTGGGATAAATTGTTCCTTGTGAGGGTGGGCAGGCCCTGGCACAGGGTGCCCAGAGCAGCTGGGGCTGCCCCTGGATCCCTGGCAGTGCCCCAGGCCAGGTTGGACACTGGGGCTGGGAGCAGCCTGGGACAGTGGGAGGTGTCCCTGCATTGGATCATCTTTCAGTCCCTTCCAACCCAAACCATTCTGGGATTCTGTGACAAGGGATGAAGCCCAGGCTGACCACTGAAATCTCAGGCTCCTCTACTCTGGCTTCACAGCACAGTGTTGAGAAGTTGTTACCCCAGTGCATAACATCCATTAAAACTCCTTAAATAAACAAAAAGGAAGTTTTTATAGTGTGAAGATCTTTGACAGCACTCACCCAGCTCCACGGTCCCTCCTCTCTGTCCCCTGCATGGTTCTTCATCCTTCCCCACCTGCTGTGGGCCTGAGGCAGCCCAGCAGTGCTGCTCCTGCACCCAGGCAGCTGGAGAGGCACAGGATGGGAGCAAATCCCTTCTCAGTGCTGCTCCTGCATCCAGGCAGCTGGAGAGGCACAGGATGGGAGCAAATCCCTTCTCCAGCAGTGCTGCTCCTGCACCCAGGCAGCTGGAAAATCACAGGATGGGAGAAAATCCCTTCTCAGTGCTGCTCCTGCATCCAGGCAGCTGGAGAGGCACAGGATGGGAGCAAATCCCTTCTCAGTGCTGCTCCTGCATCCAGGCAGCTGGAAAATCACAGGATGGGAGAAAATCCCTTCTCAGTGCTGCTCCTGCACCCAGGCAGCTGGAAAATCACAGGATGGGAGAAAATCCCTTCTCAGTGCTGCTCCTGCATCCAGGCAGCTGGAGAGGCACAGGATGGGAGCAAATCCCTTCTCCAAACATCCCCTCTTGGAGAGCAGGATGGGTTCCAGGCTGAGGGCAGATTTCACCTGCCTGGAGCCACGAGGCTGTTGGGAGCAGCAGCAGAGAGGCAGAGAAAGCAGAGCTGGAGGGGTGCCTGGAGCAATTGCTGCTCTCCCTGATCCAGTGCAGGGTGAGTGCAGCCTGAGCCCCTCATGATGGATTTTTGTTTAATTTTTGCTCTTCCCTCCTAAATCTGCCGCTGATGGAACCCCAGCACGGCGGCTCTGTCCTGGCCCAGGGCTGTGTTTACACTCAGCCAGCCCCAAAGCCTGATTGAAGCTCTCACTCTGTGATTCCTCATCCTCTCCAGGCACACACAGAGCAGTTTTTTCCCTTCTTTTCCACGGCAGCCTTTTATTTATTGGAGGAGGGTGATCCCAGCAGGGCAGGAAGTGCAGCTGCAAGGGGGAGGCTGGAGGTCAGCTCATCCCCAGCTCATCCCTGCTCTGCTCCCCTGCTACAAACAACCCAATTCTTTCACTCTCCCCTCAGAGATCACATTTTCTAGATTTCCTTTCATCCCCACTGCTGGCAAAACAAGGGAGGTTTTTCAGGATGTGCTGTAAGAAAGAAGGAGCAAGTTCCCATCCCAGTCCTTGAGGTGGGATCTGCTGAGGAATTCCAGACTCACCTGGCATTGTGTGAGGGTTGCAAAGGCAGCAAAGCAGTTCTGGAAGGATCAACCACCTTTGTTCAAGCTTCAGAATCCAAGAGTATTGCATTATATAAATGTCCAGCTCCATCAGAATTCCTCATCCCCACCAATGTGACCTAAAAGATCCTGAACCTGGTGGTTTTCATGAAATAGGTGATTTATTGTGTCTTCCTTGTCCATCAGCTCTCTTGCTTCTGCAGACACCTCAGCAATAACACAGAGCACCTTCACCTGCAGCAGCCTCCCCTGGGCCAAGGGAGGAGGTGCCAGATCACACCATGGCCCTGGATGTGATGCTGCTTATCCTGACCATAAAAAAAAATAAGCTCCTAATTTACCTATCAGAAAAAAAAAATATTTGAAGAATAATTACAGTCCTCTTGTATTGCTTTTTCCCCCTGGAAGTCCTATTCTATTCTATTCTATTCTATTCTATTCTATTCTATTCTATTCTATTCTATTCTGTTCTGTTCTGTTCTGTTCTGTTCTGTTCTATTCTATTCCATTCCATTCCATTCCATTTCATTCCAATTTTTCTCTTCTCTATTTCTCTTCTATTTTATTCTGTTCTGTCCCATCCCAGGTTAGGCCAGCTGCAGTGATGTGCCATTCCAAGTAGGAATGCTAATTTAAGGGGCAGGTTTCCAGCTATCTAAGATATGATGAAATGCTTGGAAGATCCCTCACAGACACCTGGGCTCCCAATGCCAAAAGAATGTCAAAAATCTGCACAGGCATTTTCTTTATCTCAAAATCTTCAAAATCCCTGGATCTAACACAAGCTGGCACCCTGTGTTGTATCTACAGAGCTCAGTGTGACAACCATCCATTCATCATCTCACACTGTGTTATCCAAGCCAAAGGACTCCTGAGGGCCTGAACTTTCCCAATCAGTCATTAAAAAATGTTTAAAATCTTCTTCCCAGCCACCTCAGTGCAGCAGCCAGAGCCTGGGGCTCTCTTGGCTGTGTGAGAACAGACCCAGACAGGAGCTGAACGTGGCCAAGTGCACCAGAGACTGTGAGCAGCAACCTTCAGCTCCTCTGTGCTCCAGTTCCTGGGAAAACTGTCAATGGCTGTGCAGAAGAGCCAAAAAAAAAACCCCAAAAATCAAAATCAAGGGTGGGCAGGCCCTGGCACTGAGTGCCCAGAGCAGCTGGGGCTGCCCCTGAATGCCTGGCAGTGCCCAAGGCCAGGCTGGACAGGGATTTGCCTGATCTGCTCCAGTGGAAGGGGTCCCTGAACTGCTGATCCTTAAGGTCTCTTCCAGCTCAGACCATTTGGGGATTCTGTGGGCACGGCTCAGCAGGGATTCTGAACAGACAGAACAGCCAAGGACAGGACCGGGATGTCCACTTGAGTGGTTTCCAGCCTTGGCAGGAAAGAGTTTTCTCCTGGACTCTGGAGTCCAGGACGTGTCTGACTTTACTTCTGGCTACCAGGATTCATGAACAGCAAATATTGCATGGGCCCAGGCAGAGAAGAGTTTTGTGGATTTAAAGAGATCCAGGGCAGTTGTTTGAGAGGGAGCTGGGCTCAGCCTCCCCAGGTCTGTGTGCATGAGGGAGCCACAGCAAGGACAGTGGGTGTTACAGACATCTTTAATGAAAAATCCTTTCCTTAGGATTTTTCCTCCTGAGAAGCTGAGAGGCCTCAGGAACAAAATGTAACCAATGGTTATCTGCTGCTGTGGAATGCAACAGGGGGATCTGGGATTGGTCTCATGTGGTTGTTTCTAATTAATGGCCAATCACACTCAGCTGGCTTAGACAGAGAGCCAAGACACAAGCTTTTGTTATCATTCTTGCTGATTCTATTCTATTCTTAGCCAGCCTTCTGATGAAACCTTTTCTTCTATTCTTTTAGTATAGTTTTAATGTAATATATATAATAAAATAATAACTCAAGCCTTCTGAAACATGGAGTCAGATCCTCGTCTATTCCCTCAACACCGTCACAGTGTGGCACAGAAAAGACACGAGGGCAGGGAGTCTGAGCTAGACAAACCCAGGGCCAGAGGACAATAAAAGAGGTTGAAGTGCACGGGGTTGTTGTCAGCTCATTTCCTCGGGCCCCTCTGGATGGCAGCACAGCCCTCTGCTCCATCTGCAGCTCTCCGGGTTCCTGTCGGTGGCAGAGGCTGAGTCCCACCTCCGGATCATTAACCAAGAGAAATTCCCAGCAGGAAGCACTCGGGGAAGAGCAGAGGTGAATGTTTCAGGTGGAAGGAGTCAAGAAGCAGGTACGGACATGCCGGGCTCCAGACAGAGCCAGCCCCGTGTGGGTGACTCCTGCCACGGCTCAGCAGCAGCTCCTGGGACTCCCGGGGCTGGTTGGGGTTACAGGGCTGGGATCTGCCGGGCTGTGATGGCAGGACAGACGGGATGGGCAGCTGACACTGCAGGGACTTCTTCTGGTGTCCCCATCCCTGCTCACAGCCATTGTCCTGCAGGCCTGCTCTGATCAGCTCAAGGCCACCCAACCAGCTCAGGAAGTCAGTAACTCCCAATGCAAACACACAGAAAGTTTCTCCTCAGGTATTTCCTCCTCCTGTCCCCTTTCTCCTGGTGCCACCAGGTAGAAAAGGCTCAGACCCCCCCAGTGCTCCACAGCACTCTGATCTCCCCTCCCTACATTATTCCATGCTCAGGGAGCCCGGGGAGCATCCTGCATGGCTGGTGGCTTCATCCTCACCAAAAGAGTCAGGAGAGGCTTGTGCAGCCCCTTCCTTGGCACCAGCTCGCTCTGACACCCCTGATGCCTGCAGGGACAGGAATCATGGGCAGTGGGACCTTCCTGGGGGATGAGCTGCTGGATGTGTCCTGGTCTGACCCAGGTCCTTGGCTTGGCCACCCCACCCTGCACAGGGGCAGGGCTGGGTTCATGCTGTGCCCCCTGGCTAAGCATGGCACAGGATGGAGCTGCTCTGCCAGGGAATGGGGCTGGGTCCTGCCCTGGCATCTCCCCAGTGGAGGGGCTGCAGCCAGGGCAGGGTGGGGATGCCTGGGACTGGGTTTGGATCCATGCAAGGAGGCAGCCAGAGACCAGTGCCACCACTGTCACTTTGGGAGGTGGATGTGAATGAAAAAAGGGTTGGAGAGGGTCACACAAATGGTTATGGAGGAGAGGAGAGGAGAGGAGAGGAGAGGAGAGGAGAGGAGAGGAGAGGAGAGGAGAGGAGAGGAGAGGAGAGGAGAGGAGAGGAGAGGAGAGGAGAGGAGAGGAGAGGAGAGGAGAGGATTTTGAAGGGACCTACAGTGACCAACTACTGCAACTGCCTGATCCCTTCAGGGATGACCAGCAGTTACAGTACATTGTTAAGGGCACTGTCCAAACTGCTCTTCAACACTGCCAGTTTCAGGGCATTGACCACCTCGCCAGGAAGCCCATCCCAGTGCCTGACCACCCTCTTGGTAAAGATGTTTCCCCATGTCCAGTCTAACCCTCTCCCTGTGCAGCTTTGAGCCATTCCCAGCATCCAGTCTGGATTCCAAGGAGAAGAGCTCAGCACCTCCATCTCCACATCCTCTTCTCAGGAAGCTGCCCAGAGCCATGGGATCACCCCTCAGCCCCCTTCTGTCCATCTCTTCCAGCCCATTGCCCCTTGGTTCTCCTCCTCTGGACACATTCCAGGGTTTTCCCATCCTTCTCAAATCTCAGGGACCCAGAACTGCACACAGTTCCTATGTATAGGATCACAGACTGTACAAATTTGACCTAGGATGGAAAATCCAGGATCTAGAAATGGGATGAGGGAGCACAGCCAGTCTGGGAGCTCACGTCAGCAGCTTGGGAAACCTGGAGCAAAACTGGGATCCCACACCTGTGGTGCCACCCACGGCTCAGGAAACACTGGAAGCCTGGCAGCTCCCATGGGGGAGCAAAGTTTGACACGGGAGGGTTCTTCCATCTGGCAGGGAAGGGGAAGAACCCACGCCAAAGCTGTTGGCCAACAGAGACGTGTGGAACTGGGAAACAGCACATTCTTTACAGGGGAGGTAATTAATTGTTGGAGCTGCTCATTAAGGCATTGGCAGGCTCAGAACTGACAGTCAGAACTGGGCCTCCAGGCCTTTGCTGTATTTTCTTCAAATTTGAGTGATTTCAGTGCTGTCCTGCAATGTTTTCTTCACAGTCAGACCTGGGTTGGAGTGTGGCCTTAGGAACTGGGAGCTGGAGCTGACCATGGTGGTCCTGCAGGTGCCACAGCTGGGAGGGCAGAGTCCTGCAGGGATGGCTGCTGGGCAAACAGCTCACACAGGCCCTTACTCCACCTCTAAGTGAGGGAATCCTCTGGAGCTCTCACTTAGTCCCTGTGTGGTTGTAACCAAATCCTCACCCCATAACAGGCTGGGCCAGCTGGGGGTGTCCAGCCTGGAGAAGAGAAGCATCCAGGAAGTTCTTAGAGCCCCTTCCAATGCCTAAAGGGGCTCCAGGAGAGCTGGAGAGGGACTGGGGACAAGGGATGGAGGGACAGGACCCAGGGCCCTGTGCCAGAGGGCAGGTTGGGTGGGATATAGGGGACCCCTGGGAGGGAGTTCAGGCCCTGGCACAGGGTGCCCAGAGCAGCTGGGGCTGCCCCTGGATCCCTGGCAGTGCCCAAGGCCAGGCTGGACAGGGCCTGGAGCAGCCTGGGACAGTGGAAGCAGTGGGAGGTGTCCCTGCCATGGCAGAGGTGGCACTGGGTGGGTTTTAAGGCCCTTTCCCACCCAGCTGCTCTGGGATCCCATGACAGGTCAGGTCTTCTCTCACCTCCCTCTCCTGATCCTATACAGGATGAGCAGTTCCCAGTGCCTCAGCAGGAACTCCTGGCCACTCAGGCCTGCACTGACCCTTGATCACACATCAATTTCTATTGTGGTCTTTCACATTTCCTACACCTGGCACCAGCAGGCTTTGTCTTTACTCCTACTGTACTTGGAATTCACAGGTATGGGAGCAGCATCTCCATTAACCCCTTCACTCCTCCTTGGTAAGAAAGGTGGGAAAACCAAAATACTGGTGTTGTTTCAGGGGTGCCAGTTGAAGCTGTGCTGGTGTTGAAGATTGCAATGCAAGATGTTTTCCATTACCATCTGTATGGCAGATTACCTGTCTCAAGTGAGCAGTTTGCCTTTGAGTGACCACATTCACACCTCCCTGGGGAGGGGACATTGCTGATAACAGCTATTGAATGTCCCTGCATGGCTGATAAGAACTACAGCATCCCATTGGGAGATGTGAGCCCAGAGGGAGGAGCCAAGCATTGCTACCCAGATAGAATCCAGAGGTTTGGAGACACCAGCACGGCCTCTCCACGGGATTGCCCAGAGGAACAGCAGCTGCCTCTCCTTCCACTGGATCTTCAGAGGAACAATCCATCCTTCTCTACAGGACCCCCCTGCTCCAACAGAACCACCCCTGGCACTGCAGGAGGGCTGAGACACATTTCCATTGGGACTGATACCAACACCCCACAGGGTGTCAGGCTGGGCTCTGACTCTGTCAGTGTTGTTCTACTGTACTGCATTGTTTATTTCATCCTTTTTTTTTTTTTTTTTTTTTCCCTATTAAAGAACTGTTATTTCCTGCTCCCATATTTTTGCCTGAGAGCCCCTTAATTTAAAATTTATAGCAATTGGGAGGGGTGGGGAGGGTTTACATTCTCCATTTCAGGGGAGGCTCCTGCCTTCCTCAGCAGACTCCTGTCTTTCCAAACCAGGACAGCTGGCCCTGCCCGGGCTGTGTGCAGTTCACAGCTCCTGTGTGAGTGTGAACACCCCAGTGGCACTGGAGAGGTGACCCCTGCTCCCCCACACAGAGCGGGTGCCAAGAGGCTGCACCTCGCCAAGTGCTTACAGTAATCCCTGGCAGGCACCCAGGGCTCCAACAAAGACATCTGCTAATCTGCAGAGAGGAGCTTTCAGGAAAGAGAAGCTTGAGGGTTTCAGGGAAACTCTGCTCCCAGCCAGGCTCTGTGAGTCACAAACTTGAGAAGCCCACCTGAGTCTCCCGAGACTGGGATTTGTCTCAGACAGCAGCTCCCAGTAGGTTCCCTGCCTTGGATTAATTATTCTGCAGCTCTCGTGGCCTCTGTCCTCGTTCCTGGAGCCTCCTGGCTGTGCTGGGATCAAAGGGGATCCTTGTGAGACATCCACGTGGGACCTGAGCCGGGCCAGGAGCTCAGTGACTGAGCTGCTCCCCCTTCCCTCCTCAGATCACGGGGCTGAGGGAAAGTGGGACAAGGAATGAGGTGCTGGCAAGAGCCTGGCACAGAACAAAGCCTGGTGCTGCTGCCATGGAGCTCAGCCACACTGTCTGTCCCCAGCAGAGCCAGGTGCCAGGTGCTGCATGGAGTTTGGGGCTCACCAAGGGGAGATTCCTCACATTCCCTCACCTCAATGTGCCAAACCAGGCAGGTGCAGCCCCTCTGCCCCAGTTCAAACTCCCTCTTTGGAAATATCCATCCATATTTTTACAACTCTGAGAGAAATAAGCCCATTTGCCAGGAAATGAGCTCAAAATCCAGGCAGATCTCAAGTTTTAAGGTGCTCAAAATTCAGACATATTTGAAGTTTTAAGGGTTTTTCTTCTCTCAAAGGTACAGTCTGCTTCCTGCATGGCGCCTTGGCAGTCCCATCTCCTGGGCAGAGTCCTGCTTGGACCCCATGTCCTTGGAGAGAGGATAAAGCCTTTCCTGCTGAATCCCAGCTGGCTCTGCACAGCTCCTCTCCCTCTGGAGGAGGGAGGCTCTCAGTGCCTGGGAAATCACATGCTCCATGGCTTCAACATGAGGTCATTGTTTTTGGAAGAGCCCTGGCTGCTGGTTGGGTTTGCTGCTTTGTGACCAGGAGCAGCCCAGCCTCCCCCAGGCACTGCTGGGTGCAAATACCCAAATTCTCATTGCAGCATCAATAATTCCTGCAGAAATGGCTGAGAGGGGCTGGTGGGTGCAGTGCCACTGGGGGATCCCCCCATGGGGGTCAGAGGGACCTTTGAGTCCCCCCTGTGCATTTGTCCCTGTGAAAAATGCATGAGTTTTATGATTGGCTTTTTGCAAATATTCAAATGAATATTATATGTGTTGTGTTAGAAAGTGATGCTGTATTAATTCTCTTAAGTAGTGTGTTAAATCCAGTTTTAGGTTATAAAAATGTTAAAATAGAAACGATGCTATGTAGGATACTCTTTTTAAAGAAAGGACTCACAGTGAGACAGCAGCCACAGGACACCTGAATCTTTCAGAGAAAAAGAATTTATTGCTCCATTATCAGGAGAAATGAACTTCTTCCCACCTCGAAGGTGCTGTGAGAATTCAGAGGAAAAAGTTGAGGATGACCAGACAGAATCCTGTGTTTGAATGGAATTTATGCATCATGGGTGAGGTGTATGAATATGCAACAGGCTGTTGTTTTTAAGGGTTAATCCTTTGTTAACTGGGTCCTTTTTCGGGCTCGTGCTGCCCAGAAAAGGTACCCGGACATCCATAACTCTTTGTATTTATTGTCTCATATTGTCCTAATTTAAATTGTCCAAATTATTATTACTGTAATAGTATTACTATTTTTATAACCATTTTATTACTATTAAACTTTTAAAATTTTAAAAACAAGTGATTGGTGTTTTTCACAAGTCCCCAAGCCAGGAGCTGCCACGGGGGCAGCAGCAGCCACAGGGAGTGGCTGCAGCTCCAGAACCTTCTGCTGGGGAGTCCTTGCTCTGATGCCAGCTGGTGCCAAAGTGCTTTGCCAGATGATCTTTGATCTACCCCATTAATGGGTCTGATTTAAGCTGCCTCATTAATGAGCATTTCAGTGTCAAAGAGCATGAACTGGGGCACAGCCCCCATGCTCTGCCCACACTCCCAGGGTATTGGATGGATTTGTCCTCACCTGCTTGAGATGTGGCACAGATGTCCAGGACAGCCCCCTGCCATCCTTCACCTCTCTCTGGCTCAGAGCCATTGCAGTGCCCAGAAATTCAATATCCAGCCACCAAATGAAGCTGCAATGCTGAATCAGCCCTGCCAGCTCCAGCTGACCTGTGGCTGGCAGCTGGGGTGGACTCAGTCTCAGAAGTTCAGCAGATTTTCCAGCACCATCCTGCCCAAATCTTCCTTAAGGATCAGAGGATCCTAGAACCATTTCGGTTGGAAAAGCCCTCTAAGACTGAGCCCAACTGCTCCCCCAGCACTGCCAAGCCCACCACCAACCCATGCCCCCATTTGCCACATTCACACACCTTTTAAACTCCAGGCATGGTGACTCTGGGCAGGCTGTACCAAGGCTGGACAACTTTTCCATGATAAAATTTTCCCCAACATCCAACCTGAGCATTCCCTGGCACAACTTGAGGCTGTTTCTTTTTGTCCTGTCCCTTTTTCCCTGGGAGCACAGCCTGACCCACCCCCGGCTGTCCCCTCCTGGCAGGAGCTGTGCAGAACCACAAGGGCCCCCTGAGCCTCCTTTGCTCCAGGCTCAGCCCCTTCCCAGCTCCCTCAGCCCTTCCTGGGGCTCCAGCCCCTTCCCAGCTCCATTCCTTTCTCTGGAATGCTTTCTGTGGAAGGTGAACCCTCTACAGCCTTTGAGGAAAGCTCAAGGTATCCCTTGGACAAGTCCTTGTGCCACGTGCAGGTTGGAATGGTCACAGCACAGGGGATTCAAGGGTTGGGCTCCCAGAGCAGCTCATGAATCCAACACCTCCTGGTGGGTGATGCTGCAGGAAGGTGGGAAGGGGATCCATCCAAAGGCTGCAGCTCTTTGCAGCTCTTTGCTGGACCCTTCACTCTTAACTGAACAAACACAGAGCTGTAACAGAGATGCTGTTCCCAGTGCCCAGGAGCTGAGGGCACAGTCCTAAAAATGGGATCACTGGCAAAAGTGATCTTTGAATTTTTGAAAATCTTCTGTGCAGCTTTGGTGAGACAGGCAGGGAAATTTTGCATCCTGCTGAAGGAACATGGTGTGACCGTGTTCACAGGGGTCTGAGGGTGAGGGAAGAGATGAGGATCTGACTCCATGTTTCAGAAGGCTTGAGTTATTATTTTATAATAAATAAATATATATTATATTAAAACTACACTAAAAGAATAGAAGAAAAGATTTCATCAGAAGGCTGGCTAGGAATAGAAAAAGAAGGAATGATAACAAAAGCTTTTGTCTCAGACAGAGAGTCTGAGCCAGCTGAGTGTGATTGGCCATTAATTAGAAACAACCACATGAGACCAATCCCAGATGCACCTGTTGCATTCCACAGCAGCAGATAACCATTGGTTACATTTTATTCCTGAGGCCTCTCAGCTTCTCAGGAGGAAAAATCCTAAGGAAAGGATTTTTCAGAAAAGATGTCTGTGACAACATGGGACAATGCACGTGGCTCCAGGTGACACAGCCCCATCCAGGCTCCTTACCCAGCTGTCTGTGAATGCCTCAGGAACGGGGGGAGAATGAGTGTCCTGTGACCAGGAGGGGATGAAAGATTCTCGTCTTTTTCTTAAGACATTGATTTCTTATTTTTTAAGATGTGATTTTTTAAAGTGTGCATTATTAAAAAAAGAACTTTTCCTTAACCTCACCAGGGTAGGAGCTGCTTCTATCTAGCAGGAGAGTGCCTGCTCTTATCTATGCCAATTCTTTGATCTGTTAAGACATGTCTGAGCCCGGTGCACTGAGAAGAGAATCAGGTCCCCGTCTAAACTTGGCAGAGCAGCAGCTTTTCCCCGTGATGTTGCAAGAGCATCTTGGGATCCCGTTGATGAATGAGCTCTTTTTGTGTCTGGTGTTACATGAGCCAAACCGGAGAGTTCCTCTCAGTCAAAGCAGCGACAGTGAAACACGATACGGGCAGGGAGGGGACACAACCCTGAGCTCATCCCGCGCTGCAATTCCCTGCTGGGGCAGGAGCCGTTTATTTTAATGCAGAAATTACTGTGGGAGATGGTCAAGCTGAGACAGACACTTAATTTTGGTTCACTGATGGAGTTAAAGTGGATTCAATGAGCCTTTCCTGCATTTTGTGCCAGCCTGGATTTGCCTCCCTCCTCCTGGCTGTTGGCACTGGTGTTTGTGTGTTAAAATCAGTGTCCTCAAACATCAGAATCTCCTCTGGAGAACACAATCGAGTCACTGCTTAAGCTTTTCTTAGTTAAGCTCAGTCTAGAATCATAGGGGGGACCTTAAAGATCATCTTGTTCCCACTCCCCATCATGGGCAGTGTCACCTTCCACTCCTGCCTTGAGCATTTCCAGGGATGCAGGGGCAGCCCCAGCTGCTCTGGGCACCCTGTGCCAGGGCCTGCCCACTCATTTCATCCCAATATCCCACCTACCCTGGCACGGGCAGCCATTCTCCCTTGTCCAAAGTCCCTCTCCAGCTCTCCTGGAGGCTCTTTAAGCCCTGCAAGGGGCTCTAAGGTCTCCCTGGAGCCTCCTCACCCCCAGCTCTGCCAGCCTGGCTCCACACCTGAAGGCTTCAGATTTGTAACAGTCTGAGCTGACTCTTTCCTGCATTTATTAAGATACCAACAATTCAGGCAATCTCCCAATGACAGATGGAAATATTTTTAGCACCAAGAACTCCCCAGGGATGGGAGGAGTGTGTAACCAGGAGGACATGGGTTTAGGACAGCAGAAGCCCTGCAGGAATGGGCTGGTTTGGCCCTGGAGCCAATGCTGTGTCCTTTGCAGGGTGTGAATTTGCTTGTCTGGAGACCCAGCAGATTCACCACAGGGGCCCTTGCTGGGTTTTTCCAGCCCATTTCTGTTTTGCTGCTCTGGCTACTGGGGTCCTTGGGTCAGCAGCACAGCCTGTGAACACAAACACCTCAGCTCTGCAAAGCTGGGAACAGAGGGAAAGGTGCAAATACACCTGAGTGCTGAGGGAAATCAACAACTGCACTCTGGGTAAAGCTCAGCTGGGCTGGACTGGAATTTTGGGCTGGAATGCTGCAGCTTTAACCCATTAGGGGAATGGAATTGGGTGACCTTTATGGTCCTTTCCAAGCCAAACCATTCTGTGATTCTGTGATTCTTCACAGGCACACCCAGCCCTGAGCTTCCCCTGGAAGCAGGACAAGTCATGGAATCACTCTCTGCTCCCACCACCAGCTCTCATCTGTGCCAACATCAATGGCAGAATGTCACACGTGAGCTCCAGAGACATCAAAAGGTTTGACATCAAGAGACATCAGAGCTTGACATCAAAAAGTTCCAAGGCTGAGACATCCCAGCCACCTGGCAGGGACTGGCTGTGCTGAATGTGCCTGGGCTGTGCCATGGAATCATGGAAAGGTTTGGGTTGGAAGGACCTTCGCAGCTCATGGCACAGGCTTTGCATGGACAGATTTTGGTAGTGAGGGGTTACAGGGGTGGATGCTGTGAGAAGCTGCTGGAAGCTTCCCCCATGTCCAGCAGAACCAATCCCAGAGGGCTCCTCATGGCAAGGCTGAGGAAAACAGAGTTAAGAAGCAGGGAAAATATCCACGTGCAGAACAGCAGGCAGAGAGCAGTGGGAACCTGTGAGAGGGAGAGCTCAGCAGACCCCAGGGCACAGGAGGAGGAGGAGGAGCAGGAGCTGCTCCAGGCTCTGGATCTGAGACTCCTCTGCAGCCCATGGGGAAGCTGTGGTGAGGCAGCTGTGCCCCTGCAGCCCGCTGAGGGCATGGGGGGCAGAGATGCCCCTGCAGCCCCTGGAGGAGCCCAGGCTGGAGCAGGGGATGCCCAGGAGAGGCCCTGTGTGAAGCCCATGCAGGAGCAAGGTCCTGGCAGGGATCTGTGGCCCTGTGGAGAGCAGAGCCCACACTGGAGCAGCTTTTACACATTTTTTACAGTCTAGTTTAATTTCATGAGAAATTTAATCTCTGATTTATCTTAATAAACTTCCAAAGCCAAGGCTGAGCCAGGTGCTGTTGCTGGAGAACTGTTGCTTTAGGGTCTGTGTAAAACTGACCTTGTGCCATGCCCCTGCTCCAGCCTGGGCTCTGGCTGCCCAAACTTCTGCTGAATTGTTCTCACCAGGATTTACTGTCACAGCAGCTGAAGGTGCCTCACAGACCCTGCATTTCTCAGCCCAGACCATGCTGCCTGTGAGCTCTCAGGCTGTTTGGTAAAGGGACTTTTGGAGCAACCTGGGCTAGTGGGAGGTGTCTCTGCCCATGGCAGGGGGGTGGAATGAGATGGTTTTTAAGGTCCCTTCCAGCACAAACCATTCAATTTCTTTGGGGAGGAGGAGTCTTTGAAACCCAAGTAAGCCACTCAATTTGTGTCCTCATCCTGTTGCTTTTAAAAATTGCTAACTGGATTAATTCTTGCAATCAAACCTGCCTGTCCCCAGCCTGCCCAGTGAGTGCTGTGCTCTGCTGTGGAAGGAACAAACCAGGGGTGGGGAATAACCCCAGGGCTGTCCAACCCCAGAGCCCTGCAAAGCTGGGAGGCTGCAGCAGGTGAGGATCAGCCTCTTCTCCCAGGAAACAAGAGATGGGACAGGAGGAATGCCTCAGGTTGTGCCAGGGGAGGTTTGGGTTGGATAATAGGGGAAAGCTGTTCCCAGAAAGGGTTAGCTTTGGCCAGGCAGTGGTGGAGCCACCATCCCTGGAGTGTTTGAAACGTGTGTGGCTGTGGCACTGCATGCCATGGTTTAGTGGTGACCGTGGCAGTGGTGTGGGTTGGACTTGGTGACCCTAAAGGTCTTTTCTGCCATGAATGATTCTGTGATTTTGGTGAAGTGCTGCCATAACCCTGCAGTGGAAGCTCAGCCACCAGTTTGCTCAGCTGAAAGCCAAATTCCTTTTGCCAGGTTGTGACTGTGTTCACAGGGGTTCCTGGATGAGGGAAGAGATGAGGATCTGACTCTATGTTTTAGAAGGCTGATTTATTATTTTATTACAGATATTACATTAAAACTATACTAAAAGAATAGAAGAAAAGGTTTCATCTCAGAAGGCTGGCTAAGAATAGAAAAAGAAAGAATGATAACAAAGGTTTGTAGCTCAGGCTCTGTGTCCAAGCCAGCTGACTGTGATTGGCCATTAATTAGAAACAGCCACATGAGACCAATCCCAGATCCACTGTTGCATTCCACAGCAGCAGATAACCATTGTTCACATTTTGTTCCTGAGGCCTCTCAGCTTCTCAGAAGGAAAAATCCTAAGGAAAGGATTTTCCATAAAAGCTGTCTGCAACACCTGGTGTCTTGCTTCAACAAGCTGTGGGTTATTTTGGAATGACCTGCACACCTCAGCTTGGAGTCCCAGCAAGCCAGGGTGGTTTTTGGAGCCTGCCTGGCACTTTTCAGCTTGGCTGTATGTGACATTAACAGCAAACTTTTAATCTGCTCATAGTGAAACCACAGTGGGATGTGACCAGAGCAGCTATCTAGGGACAAAGTCCTCTCTGTACACAGAGCAGAACCTGCAGGGAATGTCAGCACTGGCTCCTCCTGCTGCTGAAACACTCCATGGAGGATGAAAACTCCATAAATGCTGTGCACAGGCATCTCCAGTGACTTCCCATTCCTCATCTCTACACATCAGCAAAGACAAAGTCCCTTGAGATGCTGGTCACAAAATCCAGCACACTTTTCCCTCCCTCTGTCTTACATAGATCAAAGTGCTAATGAGTAAAGGTTGTACCTGGGACATGTTTTTGACAAATGGGTACAAGGAGTTAAATTAGAACTGTTCCCTGGGAAGAAAGTATTGCTCATTTTGGATTAAGAGTCATCAGTTTTAAAAAAGAGTATTCAATCAAATAGAAATATCAACTTCTCAACTTCTCACAATTCATGAACCTGATCTCTACAGACTATATATTAACAATTCCCTTTCAAAATGCAGCATTTGAATTTTGCATTTACTGCTTAATTATCAGAACTGGGGCTTAGAAAGAAAACCACCACATGCCTTTTGTAATATTCTGACAAAGATTTGGGGTTTATTCTCTAATACACTCCTAAGAATCTGAGGTGAGTGACATCTGTTTCTGATAACCTGTGACTCTCAGTAAAGTGATTTTTAGGGAGCTGAGTTTGGAAAGCTGTTAAGGAATCACCACAACCAGAGAAAACCTGTAATCTACAAGAAAAAAACCACTCAAATTCCTTAAACTGAATAAGGAATTTGTACCTTTAATAATCTCAGCTTTGTCTTCCCAGTGCTCATTTCCTCTTTGATAAGGGCAGCGCCACTGCCTCTGCAGCAGAACCTGATCAAAACTCAGCTCCACGTAAGCCGGCCAGAGGAGCACTGAAATCCCCAGCTGAGCTCGCAGCAGAGGGAGCAGCGATGTTTACTGGATCCTGGAGCCCGTAAATGAGCAGCCCGAGGAGCCGCGGCCCCGCCGGCCGTGCCCTGCGCTGCTGCCCGCAGCACAGCCCTGCCCGCCGCGCGCTTCCTGCGATAGCCCCGAGCGCAGCTCGCTCAGCAGCACCCGCGGCCTCAGCGCCTGCTGGCAAACACAAGAGGAAGCTGCGCAGCACAGAACTCCCTGCAGGGCAGTCTCTGATTAATTGGAACTGCTTGGCGTTCAGAAGAGCTGATGAAAAACTTTGGGAAGCCATTGAGGCGTTTTCACTGGCACAAGCACTTGGGAAGGATGATATCCATGTCGTGGAACTGAGACTAGAATCACAGTCAAAGCCATTCTACAAAGGCCTGAATTTGTTTGTTTTCATATGTCCCAGCCCATTTCCAATGCTAGGATTCACGTCTCTTATGGAGCCATGAATATCCCAAGACATTCTCTCACAGAATCACAGAATATCCCAAGCTGGAAGGGACCCCCAAGGATCATCCAGTCCAACCCCTGGCTCTGCACAGACCCCCAACAATCCCACCCTGGGCATCCCTGGCAGTGCTGTCCAAACCCTCCTGCAGCTCTGGCAGCCTCAGGGCTGTGCCCATTTTCTGGGGAGCCTGGGCAGTGCCCAGCACTCTCAGGGGGGAAGAGGTTTCTCCTGATCTCTAACCTAAACCTCCCAGACACAGCTTCACATGAACCCTCTCTGCAAAGCCTTTCAAGCAGCAGACAAACACTCACATGCCAACATCACACACTTGTAAAACCCTGGGCTGCATTACCCACAGAGCAGCAGCAGCAGCACTGGGCTGCTCTGATAATCGTGCTCTTGACTTGCCCTGACACACACCTTGCTTGAGGTGAGGTTATGCAAGGGGATGAGATAAGATGACCCACTCATTGTAAAATCTACTCATCTAGGTGATTTCAGCTCTTTCTCAATAGGAAAGATACAAACATTACAACCCTACACCCACTGAGACACGTATACAGAGAAAGAGAGGATATTTATATATTTCTACAGTATATTTATGACACGTCAGCACCCCAGCACTTCAGTCAGTGCACCTGACATAGACAGAGCCTAATGGTTGAATTTCTAGTATATGTCTTTATTCTATCTATCTATCTATCTATCTATCTATCTATCTATCTATCTATCTATCTATCTATCCATCTATCTAATCTCATATATATGTGACCTTTAAGGTCCCTTCCAAGCCAAACCATTCTCTGATTCCATGGTAAGGAAGGAATTCTTCCCTGAGGGAAGGCCCTGGCACAGGGTGCCCAGAGCAGCTGGGGCTGCCCCTGGATCCCTGGCAGTGCCCAAGGCCAGGCTGGACAGGGCCTGGAGCAGCCTGGGACAGTGGGAGGTGTCCCTGCCATGGCAGGGGTGGCACTGGGTGGGCTTTCCATCTTATTTTGGGTTTCCATCCCAGACCATTCCATGTCTCTATGATACCTACACACAACAGGCAAAGAACAAAAGAAAAGCAGTTACCATTTGTTTTATACAGAAATGAAACCAAGGAACCAAGAAACTTGTCAAGGATCATAAATCAGTTGCAGAATCGGAAATTAAAGCAAACTAAGTTAAGTACTTCTTTGGTTTGGACAGGAAAGTGCTCTGAGATCAGTTGATAAGAGTGGAATAAAGCAAATATTCCTAAAGCAACATCTTCACTCTGTGCTGTCCAAACAGCTGGAAGAAGTGAGGTTTTCCAGTCTAACTGCAGGAACTCTGTGTGCAATCCCCATCCTGTTTCCTTCCCAGCAGCCCACAGCAGCTCACAGGCTGCAACACGAGTCTGTCCCACAAGCTCCTTACCTTGTGTTCACTAAAGGGTTAATGAGTTTGCAAGTTACAAAGCCTGCTGTGTCTTGTGTGGGAGTAAATGTCATATCCCACTGCACAGGGTATTTATAGCACAGCACGATTTGGGAAGTGAAACTTTTGAATGGTGAAGTTTTCAAGCAGTTGCTTCAGGATGAATTTCTGCAGAAAGGAAGAGCTGAGAGCCCGTTTGTAACTCTGGCTCAAGGTGGCTCCAAAAGTCACAGTGACAGCAGCAGGGTCTGAGTGGGACCACCTCAGGTCTGACAGCTCCAGTGCCCACTCACAGGGGGGTTTGTGCAGCTGGCACGTTGATCCCATGTCCCCACTGGAGGACAGAGCACTGCTCTGCCATCATCCCCACAGCACCTGCTGGAGGAGCTCTTCTCATGGACAAGGCACCCAATGTCCCCTGGGAGGGCCACCCTCCACACAGTTCTGCAGTGTAGCTGCCACGGCCACCCAGCAAACTCCAACACAACCTGAGGCAGGGGACACCTCCACCCAAGAGCAGACTGGGAATGGCAGCACATAAGGCATGGTGGCCCCCAGCCCTCCTGTGCCCCAGCTCAGCAGCACCCATGAGGGCTGGACATCAGCCTGCAGGAGGGTTTAGGACAAGACAGCTGGAGGGACAGTGGGATTAGGACAGTAGGATTAGGACAGTGGGATTAGGACAGTGGGCTGGAGTGGCAGGGAGGCAAAGTGGTCACAATTCTCCTTTGTTCAAATGGTGACATGTCCCTGGGATTGGTGGGATGATGCTGGAGATGAGCCAAGGTGGAGTGAGCTGTCTCCATTTCTGGATCCAGACTAAAGCTGCCAAAGCCCAGCCTAGCTCGAGTCCTTGTACTGTAACTTGCTGCTCTTGGCTCACACACACCAAATGTGGAGTAACAGATCAGGAGCTCCCAGCTAAGAGCTTTTCCTGACCCATGGTCCCAGAGTGGATCACCATCATCAATCTAGGCAGGAACAAAAGGTTTCTGTGAGGCTGTGGGTGCTCTCTGAACTGTAACTGTAAACACAACAAGTAGGTCTTGACACTACTGGGGCACCCAAAAGGAGCTCACTGAATATTTTGCAGCAATTATTAATGCAGCTATTTGTGCTAACTCTTCAAACCAAGTACAGATACGCCCTGTGCTATTTCCATAAACAGGAGCACAGCTGTATTTGCATTCTCTCCATGTGTGCTGGTGCTCAGAGCTACTTGTGGGTTTGATTGCTGCAACAGAAACCCGAGCTGGCCGTAGGAACCAGGACAGAGGGACACGGCAGAGCCGGGAGGGACAGGGGGACCTGAACCAGACCGGGAGGGGCAGGACAGAGCTCGGAGGGGCAGAGCAGGGCGGGGAGGAGGAAAGCAGAGCCCGGAGGGGCAGAGCAGAGCCCAGAGGGAGACAGCAGAGCCTGGAGGGGTAGGACAGAGCCCGGAGGGACAGAGCAGAGCTCGGAGGGGCAGGACAGAGCCGGGAGGGAGAGAGCAGAGCCCGGAGGGGCAGAGCAGAGCCCGGAGGGGCAGAGCAGGGCCTGGAGGGACAGGGGGACCTGAACCAGAGCCGGGAGGGGCAGGGCAGAGCCCGGAGGGGCAGGACAGAGCCCGGAGGGGCAGAGAGACCTGAACCAGAGCCGGGCAGGGGCAGGGCAGAACCGGGAGGGGCAGGACAGAGCCCGGAGGAGCAGAGCAGAGCCCGGAGGGGCAGGGCAGAGCGGGCCAGCGCCGCTGCAGCCCCGGTGGGTGGCACAGGCGGGGCTCTCACCCTGCCCCGAGCCCCGCTGGGGCTGCAGCGCTGCCGGGAGCTCGGGGCGGTCAGGACGCGCTCCTGCTGCTCCCGCTGAGGGCTCTCCCCATCTCCGAGCTGTACCTGTGCCGTGAGCGTGGCTCGCTGACTGCAGCGTCATTGTTACACCCATCACACTCCATCCGTGCCCTCCAGACATTCTGTACAGCTCCGAGAGTGACAAACCTCTCTGCCAGTAACACTGAGACCACTGAATCATTTCACACCATTTAACCACAAGAGAAAAGCAGAGTGCTCTGGATTTCAGTGTTGAACCTGGGCTTGTGACAAGCTCCACGTGTACTTTCTCAATCCTGTCCCCCTCCTTTCCTCCCTCATCCCCAACAGCTACAGAACATAACTCCAATGGAAAGTGTGGCTTGCTCAAAGCCACAACATGAGTATTAAGGTCTTTTATATTTTGTCAAAAACTTTGTTTGCTCTTCTTTCCACTGTGATAAAAATATCAAGGTCATAAATACCCCTAAATGCAACACTACAGCCACCTCAACTACTCTGGCAAAAATAACCTCAGACTTTTAAAGGACAATTATGTCAAATGTGACCAGCTATTGTCACAACTCCTGCCTCTCTTCAAAGTTTCCTTCAGCTTGAATTAGGAAGAAATGCTACCCTGGGAGGAAGGTGAGGCCCTGGCAGAGGGATCCAGAGGGATCCAAAGGGATCCAGAGCAGCTCTGGCTGCCCCTGGATCTTTGGAAGGGTCCAAGGCCAGGTTGGATGGGGCTTGGAGCAGCCTGGGACAGTGGAAGGTGCCCCTGCCTTGGCAGAGGAACTTTCAGGTCCCTTCCCACCCAAAGCAGTCTCTGACTCTGTAAGGATGATCCTTTACATCCTTTGGGGATGTTGGAGGTTCTGTGGATCCCAGGCTCTGTGACTCTAACACATTCTGCCCAGACATGAGAGCACACAGAACATGAACCCAAAACTCAACTCTCACCATGCACCCAACCCAGAGCTGCTCCAGGGAGGACTGCAAACCACCTTCCTTTACCAGCTCTCTCCTTGGAGGGCTGAGCTGACCAGAGCAACCCCATTCCCCATATTTTCCATGCATGCTTTAACCAATTCCACAAGTTCTGGAGTAACCTGCAGAAAATCCTGTCCACTACAACACATGAGGTGTGACAGTGACCTACTGTGATGGGTTCTTTTAACTGAGGGCTCATATCCAGAGTTAAATGGGCATCAGGGGACTGTTCTGTAACACAAAACACATAATAATTCAGGTTGGAAATAAGCTCTAAGACCAGTGAGTGCAACCAACATCAATCAACCAACACAGTAGAATATTCCTATGAAAGAGCAGCTGGAAGTTACAATTTCTATCCAAACTGTGCAAGGAGTTTGAGCAAGAGGCCCCTGTGCACAGCCAGCATATGCTGAAGGTGAGGGATGTGGGATTTTGCTCCTGCCCATTCCAAGGCTGCTCCAAGCACCATCCCTGTGGTTCTCACACACAGACTCTGCCAGAGCCGTGAATCATTCCCTGCTCCTGTGCCACACGAGGAGCCCAAATCCAGAAGGAATAAACACTGGATGAAATTCTTCCCTGGGAGGGTGGGCAGGCCCTGGCACAGGGTGCCCAGAGAAGCTGGGGCTGCCCCTGGATCCCTGGCAGTGTCCAAGGCCAGGTTGGACACTGCGGCTCGGAGCAGCCAGGGATAGTGGACGGTGTCCCTGCCATGGCAGGGGTGAAACTGGATGAGCTTTATGGTCCCTTCCAATCGATGTTTCTGTGGTTCTCTAAGTTCATCAGAATCCTTTCTTGAAAGCTCTGAAACTACCTCTGAAATGATCTATTTCCCATGGCTCCCCCCATCTCACTGAGTCAAGGACCAAGTCACCCACACCCACCCCTTCCTTTAGTGTCAAAGCAAAACATAACCGTACTTGGGCAAAGTATAAGCCGCATAATAAAGTGTCATTTACTGGGGAGATCAGAGTTAAGTTATCATAAATTAATACCACTTGAAAATCTCCTCACAGTAGGACTGACACCTTCCACTCCCTACCGCCGGGAGGGGCGCCGGCATGGGGGCACATACTCTTGCGGCCCTTCCCTCGTCATTTCACCAGGAAGGGGCGACAGTCTTAGACAAGGAAAAAAAAAAATCAGTAGAATGTCTCAGCTTCCGGAGGCAAGAGCAATGTAACGGGCGACTCTCTGGAGCAGCTGCTGACAGGGAAAGCGCACTGCTGCGGCACCGAGGTACCTCCGAAGGGACTCCGAGGTGGCCCCAAAACACCTGTCACCCCCTGCCCGAAGGAACCGAGGGACACGGCGGGGCCCGGGACGGGCGAGAGCCACAGCCAACATGGCGGGCGATCGTGAGGGGACCGGCGGCCGCTCCCGACCCCGCCCCCTCGGGGGATCGCGCATGCGCAGCGCGACGGCGTCCGGAGACTCGCAGGGCGGGGCCTACTTGGCAGAAAACCCCGCCCACTTCTGGGAAACCCAGCCGGCCTGAGCCCGGGGAGCCGGGGCAAGGACCGCGCGGTGATTGGGCGCGGTGGGAAAATGGGCGGGGTCTTACTGCGAGATGGGGCGATGATTGGCTGTGAGAAGACAGGGGCGGGACCATGGCTGGGTGCCGCCTGTCAGTGAGCGGGAGCTGCCGAAGAGGCCTGAGGGGCCGCGCCGGGCTGTGCCGGGCGGGCTGAGCAGAATCGCGCCGGGCTGGACCGGGCTGAGCCGAGCCGAGTCAAGCCGTGCCGGAGCGGTAGGTGCGGGCCCGGCCACCGCCTCAGAGACGGGATGCGGGTCCGGGGTGCGGTGTTCGGGCTGGGAGCCGCGGGGTGCATCTGCCCGGTAGGGCCTGGCGGAGCTTCCGCGGCTGCCGGCGGGAGCAGCGTGTGAGGAGCCCCGGCGCGGCCGGGGGCTCCGAGCGGGTGATGGGCTCCCCGGACCCGCCGCCGCCGCTCCCTTCGCGGCGCTGTGTGTGGGTGTTCGGAGCTGGATGTCACTGCTGCCCGGCACCTCCTCGGGTCTGCGGCGCCCCGAGCTCCCGGTGCCCCGGGCAGCCCGGCTTTCTGATCTCCCGGTGCCCCTCAGACTCCTGATCTCCCGGTTCCCGGGGCTCCCAGCGCAGGGCCTTGGCTGATCCCTGGGAGAAGGGAGAAGGATGCAGGGATGAGCTCAGCTCATCACAACACAACCGAGCCGGACCTTAATTCACCTGACCCACCCGGCCGTTTTTATTTCCTTTAACACAACTAAATGCCTAACTCCTTTTTTTTCCCCCTTTTTTTCCTTTTTATTCTTTATTTTATTTTTTTTTTCTGGCAAAAGGTTAATATGTTTCTTTGCTGATTAATAAGTTGCTGCTGTGGTTGATCTCAGATGCTTCCTGTCAGCTTTAACTGGTTGCATTAGAAACATGTGTTGAGTGCTCCTGCCCATGGACGCCGCAGCAGTCTGAAACCAGCACCTATAAACAAAGTCTGAATTTCTTTTTCAACTGGCTTTCTGAATGCTTTTATGAGTAATAATTCACGCTTCTGTGCTGTGACATTAGTGATAAGAATAGCTGAATTGAGTGTGTCTGTAGTGAGCTGCTTTATTGCATTTTACCTCAGTTGATGTCTGTTATTGGCACGGCCACCGGATTCCTTGGGAATGAGTCACTTGCTATTAACTATTAAATTTTAACTGTATTAAGAGACTGAATCTTGTAGAGCACTGTGAAGGAGCATAACAAACAAACATAAGTGAAAACCTAAAGGGTTTGTGGGACTTGATCCAACACCACTGGAGTTAATGAACTTGAAGTTAATGAGTCTGTCCTGAGTTTTCTTTCTGTGTTAAATGGGAGAGGGTAGAGCTGAGCTGTTGAAGCAGTGATGAGGTGCTGAATTATTATTATTATTATTATTATTATTATTATTATTATTATTATTATAACTGCCAAGAGGATGGAGGCAAAGTGACCATGGATCAGCTTTCCTTCTGTGACCATGGACCTTTGCTGGCAAGTGTCAGATGTGTTGGTGGGACAGAGGGGTTGAGGCCTGGAGGACAGGAAGGTTTCCAGGCTCTGAGATGAGCAGATGGCTGGGAGTAAAAGAGCCCTGAGCTAGGAGGGGGTCTGGAGATGCTGGGAGAGGGAGATGAGGGTGCAAGGAGGGACAGACACGTGGGAATTGCATCTGTAGGACAGTGGGCTTTGCTGATCAGGGTTTAGTGAAGAAAATGGACCTTGTCTTTGCTAAAAGCACTTCTTTTCCACTTTTCCTCATGTCTCATGAGAGTCTGCTCAGGCTGGACAGTTAGAAATCATCCCAATCAGTTCATATTTTGATTTTATAGTCACAACTGAATTGGCAGGACCAATCATGAATTAAGATAATGTAGAACTGCTTCTATCAAATACTAAATTTAGCTAAACTTTTGGGTTGGTTTTGCCAGTAAGACATCCCAGTCTCACTGCTTCCTCATGGATTTACATGGATTTTATAAATATGATTGAAATGTGAGGCTGCAAAGCAGTGTAAAGTGACAACTGGTGACAGCCTGGCTCCACCTGCTTGGGCAGAGTTGATTTTCAGGTGTGTCTGTGGTGGCTGCTGGAAGTTGTCCCTTTAGGTGCTTTATTCTATCATTTTGTTGTAGTTTAGGAAATAACTCCATGAGTGGGTTGTCAAAGCCATGGTGTTGTTAAGTGGCCTGAGAGCTGTGTGAGAACAGCTGGGAAGCAAATCCTTATCAGGCTGAAGTTTGTTCTGATTATTTCTGTTCATGTTTACAAAGGGGTTGGGAAAAACTGCTCATTCTCAGAGTGAATGGGCTTGTGGCAGTGTTTGTAAACTCTGGGCAAGTGCTGGTGTTCATATCTTTGTTCAGCAGCATGAAAAGAATTGTCCAGGGTGAGCTGTGCTTGGGCTGTCCTCGAGGAAATGAGGATAAAGGTGTGTTTGGGTGCTTTTGGAAATCTGCTGATAATTAAACCCAGCCAAATATTTCCCTGCAGATTTTGTAACCAAACTATTGCAATATCTTAATGTCTGGTAATCTAAAAAAAACCAACTGAGGCTCATTATCCTGGTGTTTACAGTAAGCAACACCAGTGGCTGAAAGAGGATTTGGGAGTATTTACTATCAAACCACTTTAAAGAACATGTTTACACACTGCTATCGTTTGTAATGTGTCGTGCTCCTCCACAGGGCTGCTGGTGCAGTGCTTCAAACAGGGACCTTGTGGTGCTCTGGGGAGAAGATTTTCAGCTTTCCCTGGTGCTTCTCTGTGGATCCACACCAGAGGGACCAGAGGGGATTGTGCAGGAGCCCCTGGAATGGCTGGATGGGTCACAGTGGTTATTGAAGGCTGAGAGCTCCCTGGAATAGCAACTGCTGCTCTGACTCACCAGGATTTTAATCAGCCAGGCATTCTATTTATTTTCACTTTGGAGCTCTTAGATACACAAGAGAAGCCTTTCCCCCCCCTTAGACAAGTTCACTTAAAGCAGCATTAAATGTCTTTTGAGGCTGGGGGGCTGCTGAGTGCTCCAACTGGTTTTTTTAAGTCCCTTCTGACACAAACTGAAACTTGTCCTGCTGACAGCTCTGAGCAGTTTAAATCTCCACCCAGGCCTTAAACTGCCTCTGCCAAAACCGGAACTGGCTGAATTTCAGTTCCAGCTGAAACGTGTGCAGGCCAGGGAGCCCAGGGGGCTGAGAGGAGCCAGGGATGGAGGGCAGTGGTGCCCAGGCTCTGAAGGGCTTCTACAAATAATTATGGAATGGTTGGGGTTGGAAGGGACCTTGGAGTTCATCCAGTTTCACTCCCTGCCATGGGCACCTTCACTGTCCCAGGTTCTCCAAGTCCTGTCCAACCTGGCCTTGAATCCTTTAATTTATTTATTTTTTATGTGTATATGTATATATACATACATATATACACACATATATTTTATTTTTTTATATGTGTATATGTATATACATACATATCTATATGTATATATGCACATATACATGTGTATATATATACATATATATATGTATATATATACATATATACATATATATGTGTATATATATATGTATATCTATATATACATATACATATCTATAGATACATATATATACACATATATATGTGTGTATATATGTATATATATGCACATATACATGTATATATATAGATATATGTACATATATACACATATATATGTGTATATATATGTCTATATACACATATACATATCTATATATACATATATATACACATGTATGTGTATATATATATGTATATATATGCACATATACATGTATATATATATATATGTACATATATACATATATATGTATATATATGTGTATATATATACACATATATATGTGTATATATATGTATATCTATATATACATATCTATATATACATATATAATACATATATATATGTGTGTATATATATGTATATATAGATATGTATATGTATATATAGATATGTATATATCTAAATTATGTCCCTAATGTATATATATCTAAAGTATATATGTACACATACATGCCTTTGGCCCCAAACCAGATTTTTAATGTGATCCATCCATGCAAAAAATATAACATATAATATTTTTATTTTTTCCTTTGGAAGGAAAAAATAAAAATATTATCCTTTCCTGCTCCTTGACAAGGTTTGGTGCTTTGCACAAGGATTTTGTAGCTAATACCCTGTTTAGGTTCTTTTGGCTACAGACTTGGCACTTTTTGCCATACTCCCTGACAGCTGTTAGGACTGGAAGGTCCCCAAAAGGTGTGTGGGGTTTTTCTCAGTTGCCATTCCCTGCTCTAGTGATGCAGAAATTCCTGGCTCTTCCCAGCTGTTGCTTTGTTGTGGTGGTCAGCAAAGCAACATGGCTAAAAATGCTCCTTGTGTTTGATCAAACCAGCAGCAGCTGCAAAGGCAGCCTGAGTCAGTGCTCTGTGCACAGAGCTCCTCTCCATAAGGAAGTGGGAAACCTTGCTTAGACAACATAATTTTTTATCTTCTTCTTCTTTGTTTTCAAACTAAATGTCAGTGTGAAACTACTGCTGAATGGGTGCACTCAGATGAGAAGAAATCTCCATTGTATGGAGTTGACTTAGGAAACCTTACATATATTTTAAAGCTTTTTCCCAAGTCTTTTTTGACCAAATGTATGGGCTGGTCCACAAAGCATTAACTGGAATTCTGCCAAAAGCCATTGTCCATGGGGACTGGGGCCAGGCACGCCAAGCAAGATCCCAGATTATGGTGTCCATGGGGATTGGGGCCAGGCACACCAAGCAGGATCCCAGATTATGGTGTCCATGGGGATTGGAGCCAGGCACAGCAAGCAGGATCCCAGATTATGATGTCCAGGGGGTTTGGGGCCAGGCACACCAAGCAGGATCCCATATTATGGTGTCCATGGGGACTGGGGCCAGGCACAGCAAGCTGGATCCCAGATTATGGTGTCCATGGGGATTGGGGCCAGGCACACCAAGCAGGATCCCAGATTATGGTGTGCTGGGAATTGGGGCCAGGCACACCAAGCAGGATCCCATATTTTGGTGTCCATGGGGATTGGAGACAGGCACAGCAAGCTGGATCCCATATCATGGTGTGTGGGGATTGGGGCCAGGCAGACCAAGCAGATCCCATATTATGATGTCCATGGGGATTGGGGCCAGGCAGACCAAGCAAATTATGGTGTCCATGGGGATTGGGGCCAGGCACACCCAGCAGGATACCATATTTTGGTGTCCATGGGGATTGGGGCCAGGCACAGCAAGCAGATCCCATATTAAGGTGTCCATGGGGACTGGGCCCAGGCACACCAAGCAGGATCCCATATTAAGGTGTCCATGGGGATTGGAGGCAGGCACAGCAAGCAGGATCCCATATTTTGGTGTCCATGGGGATTGGGGCCAGGCACAGCAAGCAGGATCCCATATTATGGTGTCCATGGGGACTGGGGCCAGGCACACCAACAGGATCCCATATTTTTGTGTCCATGGGGACTGGGGCCAGGCACAGCAAGCAGGATCCCAGATTATGGTGTCCAGGTGGATTGGAGCCAGGCACAGCAAGCAGGATCCCAGATTATGGTGTCCATGGGGACTGGGGCCAGGCACACCAAGCAGATCCCATATTAAGGTGTCCAGGGGGATTGGAGGCAGGCACAGCAAGCAGATCCCATATTAAGGTGTGCTGGGGATTGGGGCCAGGCACACCAAGCAGGATCCCAGATTATGGTGTGTGGGGACTGGGGCCTGGCACACCAACAGGATCCCATATTTTTGTGTCCATGGGGATTGGGGCCGGGCACAGCAAGCTGGATCCCAGCTTATGGTGTCCATGGGGATTGGAGCCAGGCACACCAAGCAGGATCCCAGATTATGGTGTCCAGGGGATTGGAGCCAGGCACACCAGGCAGGATCCCAGATTATGGTGTCCAGGGGAATTGGGGCCAGGCACACCAAGCAAGATCCCAGATTATGGTGTGTTGGGGATTGGAGGCAGGCACATCAAGCAGATCCCATATTATGGTGTATGGGATTTGGGGCCAGGCACATCAAGCAGATCCCATATTTTGGTGTCCATGGGGATTGGAGCCAGGCACACCAAGCAGGATCCCATATTCAGGTGTGCAGGGGACTGGGGCAGTGCTGGAAGGTGTGTGCATGGCTCCTGTCCAGCTCTGAGTTTCTCTCACAATGACTTCATGACACACAGAAATGCTTTTTTAAGGGCTCCAAACATCTTCCAGCTGAGATGGAAGAGCTGAAGAGGGACTTTAGAGAAGGAAGGAGGAGGTTTTAAAGGAGCAGAAAGCACGTGGTTGTCTCTTACATTAATAATGTTTGAGAATCTCATTAGTTCTGACTCCCTTCAAGCCTCAGGTGACCTTCTCCAGTGTTTTAGTTTCCCCCTCACGTTGGCTGAGGGAGGAGCTGCCACCAGAGCGGTGCCTTCAGAGCACAACTCAGACTGTTTGGCTTTCAGTCTGTAAAAACACACTTTCTGTTTTACAGCAGTGGGAACTAACTTTAGTTAACACAAGGTGAGTAAACCCTGAGTGGAGATAAGGAGCAAACAGGTTTTAAGCTGGTATCAAAAGCCCATTGTGGGTTAGGAGTGCACTATCCACTCTTATCTCCTGCACATTACCTGACTTCCCCTTTCTGCCTTGAAAATAACTAGCCCATCACATGTCCACAGAAGGAAGAAAGTCCAGGATATGGAAATCAAGAATTACAGCTGTATCTAAGTGAGCTGGCTGAGGCAGAGGAGAAGCAGCTCTGGGTAGGACACAGACACCCTCCAGCTCAGGACCATGAAGCTCCCTGTGCTGTGTGTCTGTACAGGAAGCTGTGCTCATCCTGGAGCTCATAAACAGGCAGGGGAGCTGCAGCTCCACGTGGGTAAACCCTGCTCTTCATGGGCTTCCTGTGCATCCTCAGATCCATCTGCTGCTGCCCAGGCTCCCTTTTATCTGCAGCTGTGGGGTGGCTCTGGGCAGAGACAAGTGCTGTGTCTGAACTGTGGGACTCAGGAGCTCTTTGCACCTCTCTGAGCCCCCTTCCACGTGCCCAGAGATGAGTCAGGCCTGTTCAGTTCTGAATCACAGAATTGCTGAGCCTGGAAAGACCTCCAAGGGCATTCAGTCCAGCCTTGAGTCAAATCCCACCATGCCCACTAAGGCATGTCATGAAGTGCCCACCAAGCCATGTCTGCTTGGTTTTTACCACCTCCAGGCATGGGGACTCCACCCTGGCAGCCCATTCCACTGTCTGACCAGCCTTTCAGTGAAGAAATTTTCTCAATATCCAACTTGAACCTCCCCTGACACAACTTGAGGCCATTTCCTTGTGTCCTGTCTCTTGTTTTCTGGGAGCAGAGCCCAACCCTCAATTGGCTTCACCCTCCTGTCAGGGAGCTATAGAAGGCAATAAAAGTCTCCCCTGAGCCTCCTTTTCTCCAGGCAGGAGTAACACTTGAAAAACTATTTAAAAGTTCTGATTGCTAATTTTTAATCAAAGCTTCTTCCCACTGTGCCCTGCTGTACACACCATAAAAATAGTTGGCATTTGACTTTTCCAAGGACTGAAAATTGTGCAGCAACAGTTCAGCCAGGCTGGGCATGCAGGTTCTGGTCCTGCACAGCCCCACAGAGCTGAGTCACACATTAAACTGCCTGAGCTCTGCCCGTTGCTCACAATTGCTGCCTCGGTCTCTTTGAGTCTGCAAGTGAGGCAGAACTTTGTTGACTTTATTCTCAGTTATGTTTCCTTGTTATTCTTTGCCATTTTTGAGGGCAACAAGGACTGGCAGTTTTGTTTCTCCCCTGTCTCTGTTCTCCTTTGACTCAGCCAAGGAGGGACTGCTAGAATTATGTATTTTTTGCTGATGGGGATTGGTTTGCCCTGAAGGACCTTGAAGGTGAGGGGAGGGCAAGGAGAGACAGAGTTAATGCAAGTCAGGAGAGAGTGAGGATAAAAATAACCCTGAACTTGTCAGTTTGGTCACTGGTGGCTGGGTTAGTCATCTGGCAGGCTCTGCTCCTGCTGCTCCAGGGATTATTTTACAGCACTGAGAATTGACTTAATTTCTGTAGAGCAGAGGGAGCAGGCCGGCCCTAATGAGTGGGGTACTGTCATCAGCACTTCTTTTGCACAGCAGCTGTTCTCTGTTTGGCCTCTGAATGTGGTCATTGTTGACTTTCCTTGTATACCTGCCAGGTTGTTAGGTGACTCACAGCACCAAGGTTCATGCACTTGGCTCCCAAATGCCTCCTCTTTTCCTTGGTGGTCCTTCAGGCATGGAGCACCCATTCATTTTGTCATTTTGCTGATTCATCTCTGTTGCCAGGAGCCTGTTGGAGTAAATGTCCTGTTGCCCCAGGCAGCTGCTGAAGGTGGGGAAAAAAGGGAAAGGGAATGGGAAAGGAAAGGGAAGGGAAAGGAAAGGGAAGGGAAAGGAAAGGAAAGGGAATGGGAAAGGAAAGGGAGTGGGAATGGGGAAGGGAAAGGGAATGGGAAAGGGAATAGGGAAGGGAAAGGAAAGGGAATGGGAAAGGGAATGGGAAAGGGAATGGGAAAGGGAAGGGAAGGAAAGGAAAGGGAAGGAAAGGAAAGGAGGAGAGAAGAGAAGAGAAAGATTTGTGCAGATTGAAGCTGTGAGCCCCAAGATGTTCTCCTGTACTGCTGCTGATATCTGATTTTCTGGCCTCTGTTAAAATGTCCCTCCTTGTCCTGTCCTGAGTTTGTACTACTTAACACCCCTATACATTGCCCAAGGTTTCTGAATTACTGTGGGTGGTTTAAGGGTGGAAATGTTCATTTTAAGGTTTTACACTGGTACAAGGAAGGGGTCTCTGCACTTAAGGGGCAACAAAGCACATTCTGGTTTATAAGGAAACAGCTGGTTTAACTTCTCCAGAATCCCAGGTGAGGGGATCAGGAGCTACACCCAGGCTGTATTCCCCAGGGACTCGTGCTGTAGGGAACTCCTCACTCCCCCAGGGCTGAAAATCAGCAATGTGGGATCTCCATCCTGCCCCTCAGTGCTTTGCTTCCATGTTGGTTTATGATTCCCCCTTTGCATTCTCAGCTCTCTTCCACCTTTCCCTGTGCTGCCAATTGCCCAAGGTTTGGCCTGTGCTGGGACTTGCTTGGAGCTCCATTTGTGTTCTGTCATTCACAGTCTGTGCTGATCCCCTCCCCAGCTCTCAGGCAAAGGGCTCTGTTCAGCACCATCACTGTCCTCTGTCAACACAACTTCCATGGATCCTGACTCTGTAAGAGCTCCACTTCTGATGGGCTTGAGCAGGATTGCAGAAGTTGGTGGGGATGTAGAGGAAGGAGGGGACTGAGGGAGGATCTGTGGGTGGGCAGGTTGGCTGTCGAGCCTGGCTTCATTGAGGGATTCAGTTATTCCTGAATTTATTATTGTTATTGAACAGGGAAAAGGGGAATTAACTGGGTTTATGGCCATTCATGTGGTGGGAGAGCACAGTGTCATTCTCCCCAGGTGCACTCTAGGAGAACTTTCATATCTTCCCTTTTCCTGGGGATGAACATTCTTCCTGTTTAGTGATATGGGAGTTCCTTCTTCTCCTTGGTTTCACTGTTTATATTTAAGGGAATATACCAAGAATTAAATTTCTCTGAAACCTGTGTGGTTGCATATTTTCAGTCATGAGAATGTTCAATATTCAGATCTCCAGTGGTCCAAGTCAGAAATCTAGGACTGGTACTCCAGGGTTATTCTCCAGCTCAGAACATGGGCAGGACCTTGATTTGAATTATTTATTAATTATGATACCTTCAGGAGCCTCCTGTTTCTCATGAAGTGTGAAGGATTTTGACAAGTGTTTTGTTTTTCTGTTCTTGCTCAGTGTCTCCCTGAAGCTGGGAAATGGCCGTGATGGGAATTGCATGCCAGGGAGCTCCTGATCCAGCAGTCAAACACAAAAAGGAGCTCACAGCTACTGAGGGGCTGAAGGAGACAGTGAGTGAAAAGCAGAGCAGTGTTTGCAAAGTAGAAGATTCAAAGAAGGCCATCTTTCACAGTCAGTGGAAAATCCTGAATGATGTAATCACCAGAGGAACAGCAAAAGAAGAAACAGAAGGAGGCTGTGCATCAATTTCTATTATTGCCCAAGCAGAATGTGAGTAGCAGGGCTGGCTGTGCTTCATTGAGAAAAAGGAATGTGCAGAGAGGGATGAGGTTTCACTCCCTGGCGCTCCTGGAGAGCTGAGGCCACATCTATTTGTAATCCCAAGTGGGGTGGAGCTGATGACACATCCCAGACTCGATTTAGGAAGCTCATGAAATCTCCCAATAATGTGGCAGCATCCACTGAATAAAGCAGAAATAACAGACCAGCATGAAACCTGTGCACCCCAACCAGATCTGTGTCCTGGGGGGCTCCTGTTCTCAGCTGACTTCTGAAAGGGGTTAAAAGAGGGGATAAAGAGGAGGAAACCAAAGTAAAGCTGTCATCTGGGAAAGAGCTGGGGCATCAGGAGATAGCTGGGAAGCCTCCTAATTGTGGGGGAGGAAGAATGCAGTGTGGGTGGTGTGACATGACTGTGCACTGATGGTCTGGATCACTCATTTAGCACAGGGGTAAATGTTTGAGTCCAGTTGTTACTAGGACTCAAACATTTGAGTCATTTGAAACATTTGAGAGACTTTGTTTAAGACAAGTGATGATCCTGTTTTTTTTTTTTCCCCACAGGTGAAAACAGTCAGGAGTTCAGCCCCACTTTATCAGAGAGATCCTTTATTGCCCACAGTAAACGTTACAGGTGAGAGACCTCTTAACACAAACACCCCTCTTCACTGCTGCTTATTGACTTTCCTTGGTCCAAATCACTCTTGCTCTCTGCACTTAAATACTTTTCCAAAAGCCCTCCTGTTGGAATTAGCTCTTCAGTCTAAGGCCTGGTAAGAATTTGTCTTTCCCAAAACATCTTCCTATCAGGAAAAAATACAACTTCAGACACAAACCACTTGAAGAACATTGCATTGTTTTATTGGCAATGCCTGCAGATTTACTGCCCTTGTAGCTTTCTGGCTGTTCCTGGATGGTCAAATTTCTTTTGAAATGATTGATTTTTTTTAAGGTTCATAGACTTGACATAGAAGGATCCCAGGAGGAATTTTCAGTCTTTTTTAACTGAGCTGTGTTGATGCTTTTGAAATTGTTACACCATCTGCTGAAAAGCTGTGTGAAACCTGGGCTGCTGCTAGAAGGAGCCCTCAGAAAAGGGAACAGATAATTTCTTGGAAGGATAAAAGGGGATGAGAACTTTGCTTAATGACAGCATCAACAACAGAAGTGAACACAGAGGAGCTGGAAGTGGTGAAAGGGACAGTGACACTTGTGATGGACAAGTGCAGGCCTGGGAATTGCTTTTCTGGAGTGAGCTGCCTGTTCATGAAGAATATCTTCCTGTTTGGGCTCATCCTGGAGCTTTCTCACACACTGGAGCCTGTCAGGCAGCCCCAGCACCCTGAAATGGGTGACTGGGGTACACAATTAGGTGCTGCCTGGTTGCTGGTGGCTTCAGACACCTTGTGGGGTGTGAGCTTTGACACTGCCCAGTGGCTTTAGGATGTGCTCCCATGAACCATCTGAAGAGGTGCAAAGTGACCCATTTCTGAGGGGTTTTATGTGGGATCTGGGGTTTTCTGGGCTGCACACCAGCTGTGCATTCAGGCTCAAGGCACTGTGCTGATGCCATCAGCCAGAACTCTACTTATGGCATCTTTTAGCACTAAAATACCAGGAAAAGATGGAGAAAATGGCTGTGCCCTACATCACTGATCAGGAAAGGCAGAGAAATGTATCAGAACTGTTCTGCATCAATGGAACAATTGCATCATTTGAAGATAAAAAATCCTGTTTTCTCTTAGAGCTTAATTTTAAAAATCTAACTGCTATGATTGGTATTGAATCATAGAATCACTGAATGCCTTGAGTTGAAGAGAATCTTAGGGACTATTTCTTTCTGACCCTGAGTAACTGCAGGCAAATATTCCTCTTGAGAGTTCATCTCTTTGTGCAGACCCCAGCATGAGTGTTGTGTATATCTGTACACATTCTTAGAAATCATGTTGCAGTATTGGGCTTTACAAGCCAGCACATTTTGGCTTTTTGAAGCTGTTTTATTTGAGTGCTCTTAGTCATCCCTCTTCTCTGTGCAAAGCTCTTTTCCTTCAAATTAGAGCAGGCATTGATATTATGAAAACATTTATTAGTTTTCATAAATTTTAAAATAGACTGCATTTATCCATCATCTCTGTGTTTACTAGAAATCAACCACAAAGTGTCTCAGAGCAGCCTGGAGACATGCAGTGCCTTCCCCTCTACTTTGCTGTGTTCAAAAAAGAGACATCAAAGAAAGCTGGGGAAGGACTTGGAGTGACAGGACACAGAGAATGGCTCCCACTGCCAGAGGGCAGGGCTGGATGGGATATTGGGAATTAGGAATTGTTCCCTGGGAGGGTGGGGAGGGGCTGGGATGGAATTCCCAGAGCAGCTGTGGCTGCCCCTGGATCCCTGGCAGTGCCCAAGGCCAGGCTGGACATTGGGGCTTGGAGCAGCCTGGGACAGTGGGAGGTGTCCCTGCCATGGCAGGGGTGGCTCTGGGTGGGTTTTAAGGTCCTTTCCAACCCAAACCATTCTGTGACTGTACATTCCAGCCTTGTTCTTCCAGAATTTGTAAGCTTCGGGTCACTTTAATATTTTGCCTCCCCCACCCCTCAACATTTCTTTTATACAATCCCAGAGGTGCTGCTGCTGGGCCTTGACCTTCAACTTACCCCTCCTAGAAGGCAAGAAATTGTGTTTTAGCTGTCTGTTGAGCTGGCAGAGTTGCAGATTTGCCCTCTGGGGGTTGGAGGTGCCCTGTGAGCTGCCCCAGCTCAGGGCCCTGCTGTGCTCTGCCTTCCAGCAGCCGCTCGGACAGCCTCGAGCACATCCCCAACAATGTGGCCCACGCCACGGAGGGCAGGATGGCTCCCACCTGCAGAGGGAGGCACCGGGGCAGGGCCAGGAAGAAAAGGCACAAGAAAAGATCCAAGCTGAAAGGACAACCTGTGGCTGCTGGCAGGAGAAGTCCAAGAACTCCAGAACAGGAGAGCTGCGCCCCAATTCCTGTCCAGGTGAGAATCTTCCACCTTCCTTTTGTGCTGTCCCTGCAAACTCCTCACAGCTCTTGGGTGAATTTTGGTGGCTGTACTGAGGTTCCTGCTCAGCTGTTTGGTTTTGTTTTCTAGGAGGATGAATCCCACCAAAGCACTCTTTACAGAAACAGTTTTTGGGTTCCTGAATTCAACAAGGACTTGGGCTATGATCCACTGCCTTTTGAGAAGCCTGCCCATGCCCCTTTGTCCATGGGCAAACTCCATTCCCCAAAGAGCCAGTACAAAACTGAACTGCACAAGCTGATCAGCCCTATTCAGTGCCTTAATCATGTTTGGAAACAGAGGGACACTGTTCCCCAGCCTGAGACTCTCCATCCTTTCCCCTACAACATCCTTCCCCCCCATTTCCCACACGTGGACAATCCTCTCCGTGCCATGAAGCAGAATGCTCTGGACACATACTTCCATGGTGACCTCACCTATCAAGACAGTCACTTATCTGGCCTAAACTTAAAATATAATTTCACCAAATGCATCAACCAGTCCGTGCAAACCAGTTCTGACAAGCTTTCTGTGGAAGAATATTTGGTAGATGCCTTGAAGGGGAGTGTGAGTTTTGGTGAACCACAAAATTTAGCCAGCCTGGCCAAGACGTGGAGAGGAGGTGGGCTGGAGCTGAAGGAACAATTCCCTGAAGCAAGTGACAATGAGGGCGTGCTGCTGAACGAGGTGATCTGAGCCACTCTGGGCTGTGGGAGGCTGAGTTTCTCCTGGGCTTTGGGAGAGGGATAATCTGTATCTATGTGCTTGCTGCTAAAACTGGGATTTCTGAATGGTTCTGGGTCTGGTTGGAGCTGCCAGATAACGATGCAGGGTTGTTTTCTGCAGGAATTAAAGCCCTGCCTATCTCAGGCTGCTGGCTCCATGCTGTGCTCAGTCACCAGACATGCAGGCTGGCTCTGAGCAGTGGTTCTGTGCTTAGTCAGTGTTCAGCCATGTCCTCTGTTTGCTGGGGAAGAGCCCAATCTGTTCAGCCAGGTTGCAGTATTTACTGGCTCTGGAGGAGCTGGAGTGTGACAGAAAGCAGGGCTGGGTAGAAGGGGAGGTGCAGGAGGCCAGGCTGTGCCTCTGCTGGGACAGCAGCTCCTGCAGCATCCCACGGGGCCTGGGCACAGAAATGTGTTTGAATCCTAGGGGCATGATTCACTTCTGAATTCAGTTCTCTCTCAACACCTTAAAGTCATCCTGGAGGATTTCCCTGGGGTCAGTGTGACCCTGTCAGTATGGTCTGTGGAGCTCAAGGTGTCCCTTACCTGCCTGCACGTGTTCACACTGACACCTAAGGCACAGTCTCCATCTACTGACTGCAGAAAAGCTTTCAGTGGCTGCATTTAGTCATGGCAGTCTGGGTGAGTTGTAGGATTCAGCTTTGTAGTTGTGTCCTGCATGAGAAGGGAGGGACACAGAGCTCCAGACCATCCAAATCCTGGTGGCCTTTTACAGCACTGGGGTGTGTGACAGTGGTCACAGGGGTTTTTTAAAGGATGGAAGAGTCAGCATCTTGATTCCATTATCAGAAGGCTTGATTTATTTTATTATGATATATATATATATAACATTATAACTATACTACATAGAGATAGAAAGGAAAGGAGCTTCTTCAGAAGCTGGCTAAGCTAAGAATAGCAAAAGCAAGAATAATAACAAAGGTCTGTGTCTCAGCAGAGAGCAAGAGCAGCTCCACCATGAGTGATCAGCAAATCCAAACATCTACAGGGGACCAATCCCAGGTGGACCTGTTGCATTCCACAGCAGCAGATAATAATTGTTTACATTTGTTACTGAGCTTCTCAGCTCTAGCAGGAAAAATCCTACAGAAAGGGTTTTTCACAAAGGATGTCAGTGACAGGGGTGCACTCAGTCAGATCCAACAGAGCCCACAGAAATCAGGTTCATCCTGTCTGGTTTCATCTCAAGCCTGTGACAGCAGTAATCTTGTACTGGGATTTCTGGAGAGGTGCTGTGTTATCTGTCCTTGTGCTGCTTCTGAGAGTGTTGATCTCTATGCAGTTCAACATTTAAATGTCTCTGTTGTTGCTTCATTTTGTTTTCTGTTTGCACTTGCAGAAGCTGAGGCCGGTGGATTACGAGTACCGAGAGGAGGTTCACTGGACCAAGTGCCACGGTTCCCTGGGCATTGGCTCCTTTGGGGAGGTGTACAAGATAGAGGACAAGCAGACAGGATTCCAGTGTGCTGCCAAGAAGGTAATTCTGTGTGAGAGAAGGACACAGGACAGCACATGGAGAGAAATCTCTTCCCTCTTTAGGGCCTTGTGCAGTCACAGTGAAGTGCTGCTGTTGTGTCCAAGGAAAAGCTCAGGGGGGTGGCAGACAGAGAAGCAGCTGGAGGACCTGTGTGTGCTCAGGGGGCAAGATCAGCAGCCAGAAAAAAAGCTCATTTGGCTTTAAAGTGTGCTGAAAGGCAAGAGTAGAGCTTTCTGAATGATTGTGAGTGACTGCAGGGGAGCAACAGCTGCGTGGGTTGCCTGTTATCTGACTATTCTTATCTCAAACCATGTCTGGTGTAAGTGGTTACATGGCAGGTATTTATTTCCCTGTTGAAAAAGGAATAAAGTAGGAAAAACCCAAGGCAGTCAGTAGGATCTGAAAACAGAGCTGTCATCTCCTCAGTGGCAGCTGCAGGGCTGGCACATTGCTCTGAGCTGATGCTGCTCCAGATGCAGCAAAGGATGTGTGTTTTTCCAGAAGCTGGCACAATAATCTGTTCTGCTCCAGGAGATGCCATTGTCCCATGATGTAGGAAGTGTGTGGAATGTGACTTGGAGCAGGGCATTGATTTGTGGGCTGCTGTGGGGGCCTCAGGGGTGCAGACAGAGGGATAATGCAAGGAGATGAGGAAAATGTAAACTATTTTATTTGAACTTACACTTGAATAGTTTCATCACCCCTGTGAACTGATGTTTCTCACATTACTTCACTAGAAAACTTCGTGTGGGAAGTGTTTGCCTTGAGTACAAAAATATTATGTGCAAAAAGAACTGTAACTTTCATTCTCCAGTTTAAAATGTTCATTTTCCCCCCATTTACACTGGGCCCAGCTTGCTGTGCTCCCTGTGGAAAGATGTAAGAGGCAAGACAAACCAGGCTGTGTATTTATTTAACCATTTCATAACCATTCAGTTGTCAGCTGTGGAAACAAGCATCTCTCAAGCATGTAGAAAATTAATTCCTGTTCTGCATCCTCACAGTTCAGGTGTGAAATCTTGTGGTGACACAACCAGATTGTTTCCTGTCAGTGTGTAGCTATTTAAATGCATTATCCATTTGGCAAATCCACAGTCTTGGGAGGAGTAGCTGTTCCTTGTGGGGTGTATTTTCAGGAAGGGAGATGGTTGTGCTGAAAAGGGAAACATGAAAGTAGGAGAAGCTGAAGTCTTTCAAAATGTCATTTCCCCCCCACCTAATTACTGAAGGATAAATGATGCTGCTTTATATCAGAAATGCATCTTTTTAGATCACACTCTGAAAGCAGAGAGTTTTAACATGCAAATTGGACCCTTTTCTATGCTCTATTTAATTTTCCATGAATAACTGTCTGCAGTTCCTGCTGCCTCCCTGTGACAGGAGGCTTCTACCTCACCTTCTTTCACCAGACTTGGTGCTGGAAGCACCTGCTCTCCAAATTCTTGAGATGAAAGAAAACCAGCTATAGCTGGGTTGCTGACAGAGAAGAAACATGATGCATCTTTTTCCCACCAGAATCTTCATGACTCATGTTTTCCTTCTGGACTTCAGCAAATTTTTGTTTTATTTAGTTTGGCTGAACTTATTGAATGAAGTTTTTCTTTAACCATTTGCAGGATGAGCAGCACCTAACAAGGTGATCATGCAGATCACTGCCTGTGAACATATTTTGTTTTCCCTCCTGTTTTGGGGGAGTTGAACTTTTGCCAAGTTTTGCACCATCCCCAGGGTTTTTTTTTTCCCCTCAGTTGTCGAAATTATCTTTTTACTGAGACAGAAATTACCTTCCTACCTGTAATCTGGAGTTATTGCAAGCTGGCATGTCTTGTGATGAATTTTCACCTCCCTCAAACATTGAGGGTTCATCATCCTGAGCCTTCCCACTTGCTGCGCTCCCCGAGTTCTATTCGAGACAATCACAAAATTAAGTTTGGAAAAAACCACCAAGCCCAGTTAACCCATCTCTGCTGTTCCCCAGCCACCAGAGAGGGACAGTTGTGTGAGGATCCAGCCCAGGATGGCTCAGTTCTCCCTGTCCTGCAGGTGCAGCTGGAGCATTTCCGTGCCGAGGAGCTGACGACGTGCGCGGCCGTGAGCAGCCCCAGCGTGGTGCCCCTGTACGGGGCTGTCAAGGAGGGCCCCTGGGTCACCATCTTCATGAAGCTCATGGAGGGTGAGCAGGGCACCATGGCACTGCCCAGTGCACCTTGATCTCCTTTTCCTCCTGCCCAAATGTGAATCTGTCAGTTCCTCAGTGCATCCAGGATATTGGTGGTGTGAATTCCCCAGTGGGTTGGGATGGGTGTGTGGAATCCCTGCTATGGGGGAAATGATTCCCACTCCTGCCTTACTCCAGTTCAAGGGTCTCTTTCACACAGCTGGGGGTGATTTCTGCTTCCTGGTGGTTTGCAGGACACCAGTGGGGCTCATTGCCCTGGCTGTCTAAGCAAACCTCAGTGATTCCATTGCCTGGTGCTCTTTTTCTGGCCAGAACCATGGAAAACAGGCTGTGAACCATGGAAACCCAGTGGGTTGGGATGGATGTGTGTAGTCCCTGCAGTGGGCTTGCTGTGGGGGGAATGATTCCCAGTCCTGCTTTATTCCAGTCTCTTTTTCACAATAAGATGCATTTGGGGCTGGTTTGTGCTTCCTGGTGGTTTGCAGGACACACCTGGGGCTCATTGCCCTGGCTGTCTAAGCAAACCTTGATGATTCCATTGCCTGCTGCTCTTTTTCTGGCCAGAACCATGGAAAACAGGCTGTGAAGAATGAGTGGTGGTCAGTAACACCTAGAAATGCCTGTTCTGATCACAGAGCACTTGCTTTTGCTCTAAAGCAGCACTGTTCAACTGACACTAAGCAAAAAACCCATATGAATAAAGCCTGGTTTTGTGAGCAGCAAAAACTCTGGGTATAAACAGAAGGAACTGAGCCATGTGTGGAAGATAGTGCTGTCAGACCTGGAAAATCTCATTTTTTCAATGGAAACCACCACGAATGCTAATGATGCTGGGGAGAATTTAAACATAAGATAACTTGGACTCCCTGGATTCCTTCCTAGGTGGCTCATTAGGGCAGCTCATTAAACAGAGTGGCTGCCTGCCAGAGGACAGAGCCCTCAGCTACCTGGGCCAGGTGTTAGAGGCTCTGGAGTATCTTCATGCTCAAAACATTCTCCATGGAGATGTCAAAGGTAGGAAAGTGTTTGAAGTACCCTGTTCTTCCCTTTTCTTAGAAGAGGCAAACTGCTTGGAGATTAAATTATGGGATTACTTACTTAAATTATGGGATCTACTTAGTAGATTTTCAGATCTATGTTTGAAATTAGAGTTTCCCTTGGTTCTAGACTGCTGGCAATATCATATTTGTCACCTCTTCTTGTCACCCCATGGGTCTGCCAAGCTGCTTGCCCAGGCTGGCCCACGACTGGGCTACAAGAATCTCCAGGGCAGGTAATTGGTAGTTTATTAGAGATAATTACAGCTCAGTACTTGCTTAAGGCAATGACAGGAGAAATAAATCCTTTGTGCTTAGAAAGCTGTAGTTGTGTGTGCTTTTGAGTGTTTTTCCCATCTCCTGGTGCAGAGGACACTAATGGAACCCTTCTCTTGGCAGCTGAGAACGTGCTGCTGTCAGCTGATGGGAGCAGGGCCCTCCTGTGTGACTTTGGCCACTCTGCTCACCTGCACCCAGATGGGCTGGGAAAGTGCTTGGTCACAGGTGAGGCTTTGCTGCTGCTCTTCTGAGGAATTGCCCTTCTGACTCATCCTCTCTCATGAACATTTACATGTGGCTGATTTGCAAGCAACTGCTCGGGGTGTCTCATTTATTGGTATTACTGTGACAGCCAAAATGACCTGAAATCTGGGAGGTGATGAAATCTGGGAGGTGATGGTCTTTATCTCCCAGGCTAGAAGGGTTTTTGTAAGACTATCAGCATGCTGCATTCAGTGTTTTGTCCCTGCAAGAAACCACACTAAAACTTTAAAATCCTACTCAGACTTGTTGTGTAACCTCCCTAAATAGGGAGGAAGAGTCCTGACCTCCACTAAAGCAAAATTCCTTTTTTTTTTTTTTTTTGGCAATTAAACTTAACCATGCTTCTTCATGCAGCTGTTGAAAGAGAAGGGTGTTTTCTAAAGTCAAGCTCATGTTTTGCCTCCCAGATTTGATTGAAAGGGAAGTTCAATCCCTATTCTGTGTATAAGGGATGGGTCTGACAGGGAGTAGTTTCTGAGAGCACACAATGCTGCTTTCTGGGTTAAGGTGGAGCCTTTTCACCATGAGAAAAGCTGGGAGAGCACAGATTGTTCAGCCTGGAGAAGAGAAGGCTCAGAGGAGACCTCAGAGCCCCTTCCAGTGCCTAAAGGGATTCCAAGAGAGCTGGAGAGGGACTGGGACAATGGCCTGGAAAGACAGGGCAAGGGGGAATGGCTCCCACTGCCAGAGGGAAGGGTCAGATGGGGTGTTGGGAAGGAATTGTTCCCTGGGAGGGTGGGCAGGCCCTGGCACAGGGTGCCCAGAGCAGCTGGGGCTGCCCCTGGATCCCTGGCAGTGTCCAAGGCCAGGTTGGACACTGGGGCTTGGAGCAGCCAGGGACAGTGGGAGGTGTCCCTGCCATGGCAGGGGTGGCACTAAATGAACTTCCCACCCAGAGCACTCCATCCTACAAAGCTGCCATGTCTCACTTTAGCTGAAAACAGAGGGATTCTGCTTTAGGCCTGCTCCCAGTGGCACTGGAGCAGTTCTCTTGCCTGCCTGCAGTGAGTTTTGTCCTGGCTGGTTTTAGGGAACTACGTGCCTGGCACAGAGACCCACATGGCCCCCGAGGTGGTGATGGGGAAGCGCTGTGACTCCAAGGTGGACGTGTGGAGCAGCTGCTGCATGATGCTGCACATGCTCAATGGCTGCCACCCCTGGACCCAGTACTACAACCACCCTCTGTGCCTGAAGGTGAGTGACCCAGCCTGTGCAGGTGAGCTGCCAGAGCTGTTACTGCTGGCCAGGCAGCACTCACCTGGGGTGGATGGCTGGGAGCCAGCTGGGCATCTCACAGTGTTGGGAAGGGGGAAAGTTTGACAAAAAAGTCTCACAGATGCTTAGCAGAAAGATTTTGAAATGTAGAGTCTAATGAAGGAATAGAGATGGAAGCAAGTTTTGATAGAGAAGAAAAGAATTGCTGAGCCAGTCTTATTGGATACCCTTTGCCTTCTTGGTTATGTTAGTTAGAAGGGGTTTTTATGACTTAGAGCAAAGGATAAACCCACCTCAAACAAGAAGATGTTTTTACCAAGCAGGAAGATAACACAGGCAAACAAGTAAGTAGAAAAAAGGTCTCAGAATTTTCCACTGCAAGAAAACTGAAAAACAACTTCTAGTTTAAACTGTAATGTGCTGACTGTTACTGATTGGAGAACAGTGACATGAATATGGTAATTACAGTAGTTCTGATAGGCTGTAGATAATAGTTAAGGTAGAGATTTGTTCTAGTGTATGAAGATGCTCAGCAAAGAAAAGTAAATAATGCAATGTAACCAAAAGAAAAGTATATAATGCATTGTAACCTAAACTAAGGGTCTCCAGCCCTGCCTGTGGCTGGAGCTGACAGCTGTAGGCACAGCTCTGTCACCACAACCCTGGACTGCTGTAACCTCTTGGATGGAATAAACTGCATTTTGGATACAATAAACTGCATTTTGGATACAATAAAATGCATTTTGGAGAGCTGCCTGGAGTCCTGCATCCCTCATTTAGGCTCTTACATGGCAGGATACCAGCCTTGCTCTGAGAGCTGAGCATTCCCTGGGCTTGCTCTGCTTGGGCTGTTCTTCCAGCCCTGCTCATGACTTGGGTGTGCCTTTTGAGCCATTCAGCTGTAATAAAATTACTGTTCAGCTCTCACTTAATGCTTTCATTTCAGTTGGAAACGCTGTCAGGGTGGGAAGAACCTTCCTGAAATCAAATGAAGCCTCTCCGGTCTAACCCCTTTCACTTCCTGTTTGTTACACAGATCGCTAAAGAGCCGCCTCCTCTGAGGGAAATTCCACCTTCCTGCAACCCTCTCACTGCTGAGATCATTAAACTGGGGCTGGAGAAGGAGCCTCTGCAGAGGGCATCTGCATCAGAGCTCAGAACTAAGACCAGCGTGGCACTTGAGGAAGGTAGAAATGTCCTGATGTAACTGATGCAGTGAACCTTTGTATTCCCCCTGGGAGAGCTGCTGGTGCTGCTCCTTTTGGGAGGGCCAGGCTGTTTTATTGTCCACGATATCATTTTCACAGCACTGATCTGTATTTTGGGTTGATGGCTTCTGCCTGCAGCCGAGTGTTTGTCACCCAAATAAATGATCATTTCCTGTGTGCTGTCACATGCTGTTCTTCCCTCTCTGCTGGAGGAGGGGAGCTCTCTGTGGGTTTGTTGAGGTGCTCCTGTCAGCTGAAGCATCAGCTGCACCAGGAGAGCCTGGTGTGCAGCACAACTGCAGGCAGGGTTTATTGAATCCTTAGCTGTAACTCATAGTTGTGGTTCAGTCTTGCCCCTGACACATCACTAATTTATTTCAGCTTAATCCTGCTGAGTGGTTCTGTAATACAGCAAGAATTTGTGGAGGTCATCTGGTTTTATCTTTTGAAGAAGTTGGGCATTTTACAGCAAACACACTTCAAAAAAATTCCTCCAGCAAAGGAAAGCTTTTACCTCTTTTATTGCTTTATTTGATAATGTTGTTTTTTTTTTTTTTTTTTTTTTTTGTAGTGGGAGGTGTGAAAAGCCCCTGGAAAGGTGAATACAGAGAGCCCAGACATTTATCTTTGAACAAAGAAAACAGTGCACAGACATCCCTGTCCCCCACAGTGAGCCCTGTTTCTGAGCTTGGTTCTGACCCAAAACTGTCAGTCAAAGTTTCCTGTGGCAGCCCACTCCTACCACCTCCATCTCTGGAGCAAACAGAGGAGGTTGAGGATCCCCACTGGAATGAGGGCAGGGAATTACCTGAGACCTGTGATCCCCCACCCCTCTCCTCAACTCCTCTGCCCCTGAAGAGCTGCAGCCACGTGGAAAGAGCCACAACCATTTCAGAGCAAGAACTCCAGCAGCTGGAAATTGGTGAGCACTGGGCTGGGGGAGGAATTCAGCTTTTTGCTGGAGAGCAGGATAAAAACACAGCTGCTTTCTCTTGGCTTGTTGACAGTTATTTTTGGGTTTTCAGCTTGGATGTCATTTTGCTCATAGTTCCTTTCTCGTTACACAAATTGCTCAACCTTCCTTTAAACTACCAAAACTAATAGTTCTTAACCAGTTAAGTGTGCCACAAAGGGAGTGAACAGAATTTCCTTCCTTCTAACAGGGGGGAACTTTCTGAGAGAGGTGCAGGGACCTCTTGGAAAGCAGCCTGTTTTGGACTTGTGCTTGTTTGCACTGTGTAAACAGTGTCAGAATTCCAACTTCGTCTGCAATTTTAGGTTCAAACTTTTTTTTTTTGTTAATTGAGGTAATCCAGGATAAAAATAAAGGAATGACAGGTGTCAAAAAATGCAGTTCTGTTAAAATCAACCTGCAACTGTTAATTCTGGGCATTGGAAAACCTACAGCCATCAGCCAAGGAACTTGGTTACAACAGCAAACCAGAGTTTGAAAACCAGCAGTAAATTCAGTGTGGAAATCAGTGATTTGTGCAGTTCCATTGCCCCAATATAACTCTAGATTTCACTTTTTTCCTCCCATATTTTCTAGTCTTTTTGAGTGAATTGAAAGAAATTAGGAACAGAGTGGTTTGAATTGTAACTGTGTCAGAAAACTGAGGAATTTTAGATGTTGCTGATGGGCAGCTTCTTTCTCAAATGGCTTTGGGCCTCAGCAGCATTGTAAGAGCTGGTTATGTATGGGATATCTGGAATTATCAGGAATATTTGCAGTATTTGTAAGTACTTTTATCCAGATAAGGGAGCACAAACCTCCAGATACTTGTGAGAGCTGAGTACATGAGTTTGATTTTTCCCTGATAACGTGGATGGATCTAAAGTGATATCTCACTGGAGACATAAAGGCAAGAACTGGTAAATTTAGGATGCTATTTTGCATGTTGTTGCACAATCCATCCCCTCTTTGCCCACTTTCCCTGTGTCACAGTGGTCTCTGCATGGCAGAGCTGTGTGTTGGGCTCTGCTGGCACCAATATGAAATAAATATTAAATATTGCCAAAGAAGCTTTGGGTATTAATGGCAGAGCTGTGATTAGAGCAGGGAGGCATGGAGGGAAACACTGCAAATATCTCCCTGAAACACTGCAAATGTCTCCCTTCTCTTCCTTTTGCTGCAGAACTGTTTCTGAACAGCCTTTCCCAGCCTTACTCTCTGGAAGAGCAGGAGCAAATGCTTTCATGCCTCAGCATTGACAGCCCCTTCGTGTCAGATGCCAGTGAGAAGGTGAGTGGGGATGGCTGGAGGGTGGCTGGCTGGCACCCTTGGCAAAACTGGGAGCTGTGACCAATGAAGATCTGGAATTTCTCATCTTTGCTGCTGCTTTCTAACACTCAATTTGCTGGGAAGAAAGTTTTGCTTGTACCCAGTGGGGTGTTGAGGGTTGTGGCTGTTCTTTGGTTCCCTGTCCAGCATGGATCCTGTCCCCCAGAGGTTCTCCTGTGCTGTGTCCTCACCAGAAGCTTCAAGAGTGTGGATGCAGAGAATCTCAGCAGCCTCAACCCTGCCTGTGCAGGGGAAGGAGCTGGGGAAGCAGTGATGGAAATGAGAGCTGCACCAAGCAGCTGTGCAGGGCTTTCCTCCTGGCCATGGGCACCAGTGGGAGGTTTAGGGAAAGACCAGGAGAGTAGGACAGGAAAACAGACCCAAATCTTGGATATTCATTCCCACATCTATTCTCCATGAACTTCTTTTAACCCATCAGTAGTAATGAATACATAGTCCTGGTTATTTACCAATTTCATTTAGATTGGTTTGCTCTCTCTGGTGTTGCTAAGGTGGGGAATAGCAGTGAGGAGCACTGAACAGGCCTTGTTGGACCAGGGAAGGACAAAAACCCTTCAACCACAGTTTTCAAAGACATTGAGTCCCCAATTTGTGCAGGAGCCAGTTCTGATTGGGAGCAGCTTTGTGTCCTATTTCTGTCTCTCTTCTCAGTCTTCCAGTGCTTTCTGAGGAGGGCTGAGGGAGTTCTGCACAGCTCAGCTGTTGACACACACAGTGTGCAGTGTGGGATCTGACTCTGCTTGGTTTTTCCCACTAACACCTACACCATACCTGTAACTTGGTTTTGACTGGTTCAGACCTCTGTGCTGGTGTCAGATTGACTGGAACAGTACAGACCCTTCCCAACAGTGCAGCAGCACAGGCCTATGGTTGGTTTTGTACAGTGAATTGTTTTTCCTGGGTGTTTCTAATGTCAGTAAGTGACAAATATTTTAACTGATGTTTCATTCTCCTGCCAGTCAGTACAACCCCTCTTTTCTCACTCAGCTTTTCAGCTCATTATTGGTTTAACTGTTTAGAATATCTGGTAATATCTATAATATCTGTTGCACTGCAATCCCAGATGACACATAAATGTTGACTAATCCCTGTGGATTTCCACCTTTTTCCTCCTGACCTTATTTTAATGCTCATCTCCTGCCAGCTCATTTTCTTTCAGAACCTTAGACAAACTTGTGCTTATTCCTACAGAACTCCATGAAGGCTTCTCACAGCCTGAGGGACACGATGAGCTCTGGGATCCATTCCTGGAACAGCCAGGCAGAGGGGCAGAGCTGCAGCTGGAACAACCTGCTGAGCCGCAGCCGGCACACGGACACCCCCAGCTGCTTCAACGGTGGGTCTGCCTCCCCCAGCAGGGAGAGAGGGCCAGGAAGCACTTCCTCACTGCCTAGACTAGCTGGATATGGAGTTTTGGAAGTCCTTCAGTTGCTGTGTCAGCACAGATCCACCTAAAGATGGGTTGTGAGGAGGCCCAGTCTGCCCCAGTCGCAGATGGGTCTGTGCAGTAAAATCCAGGGAAGTTTCTGAGCACACACAGAGCCTGTGTGCCCTGCTTCAGGCAGCTTCCATGTGCAAGGAATGTTTTATAACCACAAACATCTAGCCAGAATTTTGAGGGCATATTGTGCAAATTAATCCATCCCTTCAGCTGCTTTCTTGCTAAATGCAGCTCTGCTCTGTGAGTCATTGCTGTCTGCAGCAAGCTCCATGCCCAGCAAAAGACCTACATAAATGAAATCTTTAGTGATAAAAATGAGCTTTTCCCCATGTGTGTGCCTTGTCAGTCAGCTTTGCTGTGGGCTGTGAGGTCCTTGTGGCTCAGCAGAACTTACAGAACCTCTTGTGCATTCCAGGGGTGAAAATCCAGATCCAGTTGCTAAGTGGAGAAAATTTGCACATCAGAGATTTCCACAGGACAAAGGTGGGAGACATTGCCACGGGGATAAGCAGCCAGGTGAGACACAGACTGCAGCTCAGTGCATCATCTGGGGAATGATTTCTTCCCTACTGCAGCCTCATCACCCCTCAATGCCAGAGAGGCCCAGGAGTGGTTCAGGGATCCTTAGGACACCTTTAGAAGCAGAACCTCAGTGCTGCTGTTGTGAGTGTGGTACCAGAGGATGTTTTCTGAATCACAGAATCAATAAGGTTGGAAAAGACCTCCAAGATCATCAAATCCCACCAGGCCCACTAAACCAGACTTCCAAGTGCCACATCCACTCATTTTCTTGAACTTTTTCAGGGATGGTGATTCCAGCACTGCCCTGGGCAGCCTGTTCCAATGCTTGTCCACTCTTGCAGTGAAGAAATTTCCCCTAATATCCAGCCTAAACCTAGTACCAAACGTGAATTGTAGGCCAGTGCCAATTGTCAGTGAGCACAGGGATCTTAGAATATCAATATTCTGTGCTGCAGCTTAAAAAATCCTTCTCCTCAATTACAAACTCTTTCCCCTCTCCTTGAAGAATCATATATAGCTTTTTTTGTCATGAGCAGTAGCATCAGCTGAGGGAGATGAGCTCTGTTTGGCTGGGGTGCTTCCAGCTTGTTCTGCTGGAGATGTTGGCACACTCCTGTGAACCTCACTGTGGGCTGCTTTGGCTGTTCCTGAAAGGAACTCTGGAGTGTCTGTGGGATGTGACTCATCTCAGTGTAAATGGGATCTGAAAGATCTCACTGTAAAATGGGATCATCTTTAAAAGAATTTGCACCAGTCCAGAAAATGTTCCAGTGGTGCTGGTTCTCTCTAGACTCTGTTCTTGTGGACATCACAGAGCAAAATACCTGCAGAGGAGCTCAGGTGCCCAAACATGGGCAGCTCAGGACCCCCCAGCCATGGCCCAGAGCTCAGGGAGGCACTTTGGTGTGGGGGGTACCAGTCGTTGGTTTTTCTGGGTCTGGATTGAAGGCACTTGAGACAGTAATTCATGTTTGGACTCTGGTGTTTATTATTTCTTATCAGTAAAACAGTCTCATTGTGAGTTCTGCAGCTTTTCATTAGAAGGCACAAAATGGCCAACAATCTCTTGTTTCAAGGTCTATTAAGACTAAACTGTCCAATTAAGAACTGACACCTAGATGATTTTCCCTTTTAGTCCAATACCTGATCCCAATGCAGACTTTTCTGCCCAATTACAAAATGCCACCCAAACCCATGGAGAGGGAGGAAGAAGAGGCATGAAGAAGAAACCCAGGATGACACCCTGTGCCCTCCATCTTGCTTCCATCCACAACACACTAAAAATCCCAAAACCTCAATTTCTCACCCAGTGATGCACCTACACTGCTCTCTATAATCTATTTCACACTTTTGTGGATTCCAGTCTATCTTGAAGTCCAGGAAACTTTCTCCATGAATGAGGGTCAAAGTCAGTGCTGCCCTGGTGTGGTGGTGTCACAGGGGTCCCAGGATGAGGGAAGAGATGAGAATGCTGACTCCATGTTTCAGAAGGCTTGATTTATTATTTATTATATTAAAACTATACTAAAAGAATAGAAGAAAGGATTTCATCAGAAGGCTGGCTAAGAATAGAAAGGAATGATAACAAAGGCTTGTGACTGACTGAGACAGTCTGGACAGCTGAATTTTGATTGGCCATTAATTAGAAACAACCACATGAGACCAATCCCTGATCCACTGTTGCATTCCACAGCAGCAGATAACCATTGGTTACATTTTGTTCCTGAGGCCTCTCAGCTTCTCAGGAGAAAAAATCCCAAGGAAAGGATTTTCCATAAAACCTGTCTGTGACACCCTGGGGGTCAGGACACTCCACAGCAGACAGAGAAATATTCCCTGTGCCCTGGGTTTCTACACTTTGGCAGCAGGGTGGGCACTGCCCAGTGCAGTTCTGAGGTGTTTCCTTATGAGAGGAGCTCAGGATGTTCCTGCCAAGCACGAGCCCCTCCCTGGGAGCTGCTCCTGCCTTGGGAAGCTGGGTGTGATGGAAGGGTGTGATGGAGGGTGTGATGGAGGGTGTGATGGAGGGTGTGATGGAGGGGTGTGATGGAAGGGTGTGATGGAGGGTGTGAAGGAAGGGTGTGAAGGAAGGTGTGAAGGAAGGGTGTGAAGGAAGGGTGTGATGGAGGGTGTGATGGAGGGTGTGATGGAGGGTGTGATGGAGGGTGTGATGGAGGGTGTGAAGGAAGGGTGTGAAGGAAGGGTGTGATGGAGGGTGTGATGGAGGGTGTGATTGTGATGGAGGGTGTGATGGAGGGTGTGAAGGAAGGGTGTGATGGAGGGTGTGATGGAGGGTGTGATGGAGGGTGTGATGGAGGGGTGTGATGAGGGTGTGATTGTGATGGAGGGTGTGATTGTGATGGAGGGTGTGATGAGGGGTGTGATGGAAGGGTGTGATGGAGGGGTGTGATGGAGGGGTGTGAAGGAAGGGTGTGGTGGAGGGTGTGGTGGAGGGTGTGATGGAGGTTGTGATGGAGGGTGTGATTGTGATGGAGGGTGTGATTGTGATGGAGGGTGTGATGAGGGTGTGAATGAAGGGTGTGATGGAGGGGTGTGATGGAGGGGTGTGAAGGAGGGGTGCGATGGAGGGTGTGATGGAGGGTGTGATTGTGATGGAGGGGTGTGATGGAGGGGTGTGATGGAGGGTGTGATTGTGATGGAGGGGTGTGATGGAGGGGTGTGATGGAGGGGTGTGAAGGAGGGTGTGATGGAGGGGTGTGATGGAGGGTGTGATGGAGGGGTGTGATGGAGGGGTGTGATGGAGGGTGTGATTGTGATGGAGGGGTGTGATGGAGGGGTGTGATGGAGGGTGTGATGGAGGGTGTGATGGAGGGTGTGATGGAGGGGTGTGATGGAGGGGTGTGATGGAGGGGTGTGATGGAGGGTGTGATGGAGGGGTGTGATGGAGGGTGTGATGGAGGGTGTGATGAGGAGTGTGAAGGAGGGTGTGATGAGGGGTGTGAAGGAGGGGTGTGATGGAGGGGTGTGATGGAGGGGTGTGATGGAGGGGTGTGATGGAGGGGACTGGAAGTGGCCCTGAGCTCTGTGTGTTCTGCTCCCCAGATCCCCGTGCCTGCCTTCAGCCTGGTGACCAAGGAGGGGCAGCCTGTGCACTACAGCATGGAGGTGCCTGACTCTGGCATCGAGCTGCAGTGCACCCTGGCCCCCGACTGCAGCGTGGGCTGGGCCTGGCGCGTCAAGCACGGCCAGCTGGAGAACAGGCCCTGAGGCCCTGCCTGCTTTGGGGCTTTGCACCTTGTGAAAGGAGCAATTGCAAAAGCTCCTGACCTCCCCTGCCGTGGAGCACCAAGTGCAGTGGCTGCTGTTTGTGCTGCAGCAGGATCACAGCTCACTGCCCTCGCTGCTGTTGGCTGCTCTGATCCACTTCCAAGACGTGTCCTGAGCTTAGACATTCCCCAGGACAGTGGGAATTCTTTGTTTTGGGTGTGTTAGAGCTTGAGAATGGTAGGTGGAAATTTCTCACTTGTCAGAGGAAGGAGGTTGTGCTTTTCAGGAGAGCAGGGCCATGAGAACTCTGCTGCTGCTCCAAGGTGAGGTCGGTCGTGGCTGGGCTTGCCCAGAGGAGGAGCTTGGGTGCCCTCAGTGTTGTGCCAAGGGGAGCTGGCTGACTTCTTCCCAGCTGGAGGAAAAAACATTTCTGTAGGCTTTGGGGAGCATCATCTCCACCTCAAGCCTTTGGCATGGGGAGGATCCACAGCAGTCACTGGCTGGCTCTTGGTTTCACCTCCCACCCTTCCTCACAGTTGCTTCATTCTTGAATGAGAAAAGAACTTTGTTCCCAGAAAGAGCTTTGCTTGCAGCTCCCACCTGCAGGTCTCAGAGAAGCTGCTGCTCTCTCTGGTGCCCCTGGCAGGCAGGGCAGGAGGAGGGTACAGAATTCCATGGAGGGGTTGTTCCTCCATCCTGTTCCCACCTCTGATGTGGGACTTCAGGTGCACTGTCCCATCCTTGGAGGAATAAGGGACATCAGCTCTGTCAGCTGTGACAGGGCTGGATTTTATTGCAGAGTTTATAGAAATCTCCCTCCCAGCTCCCAGTCCAGCCAGTGCCCCAGTTCTGTGAGCTCAGCCTGGTCTCACAAGGCTTCCCACTCCTCCCCTCACTTCAGACTGGGTCACTGAGTGGGATGGGCAGCTGGGCCTGGGATGCCTTAAGCTTTAAACTGTTTTTTTTACTGATTTGTGAATGTTTGGAACATGCTGAAGCCTCCCAGGTCACATTCAGGTGGGTGGGTGTCGTTCACCCTTCTCACCCCAGAGCAGATCCCCAGGGAGGTGTGAGCTCCCAGTGTGCTTGCTCAGGGCTGTGCTCGTTCCAGGCCTGGCACACCTGGAAATCACAATCCTCCCTCTGGCTGTGCCTCTCCCAGAGCCCTGAGGTGCTCTGAGCAGGGGCTCTGCCTCCAGCCTGGGCAGAGCAGCAGCTCCCAAAAGCCAAGGGGGGCTCTGCCAGGTCTGTGCTGCTCTGGGAGACACAAAGGGGCAGCAGTGCTGGCAGTGTTCCCAAGGGATGTTCACTTAAAAAACAGCTGGGAAAAGCAGAGCTCTGAGCCTCCCTTTTTGAGGAGCAGCTCTCCTTAAACAATGGATGCTCTTTCCCTTTGGTGTCCCAGAGCATGGGCTGGTTTTGCTCCACCAGACAGTGACATCCCTGATCAGAAAACTGAAGTTTGTAATAAGAATGATGTAACAAGAAAGTGGAATTCATGAAGAAAAATGAAACCTGTCACCACTTTGGGTATCGTTTTTATAGCACTTTTTGTTCTAAAGCACTTAATACATTGTCCAAAATAGGCACCTAATTATATCTACTATGCCACATTCTGAGTCTTTTCAGTAAATAATTAACACATTATGCACATGTCTTCCAGGAGGGAGTGGGGGAAGGGGGAGGTTGGCTCCATTTCTTTTTTCAGATGCCATAGACTACTCAGAGTTTAAGCTCTGGAGCAGGAAGGATCAAAGTGCCTCTTCCAGGGCTCCCAGGCACAGGCTCAGTGCATGCCTGGCTCCTCTCCTGAGCTTCCTCCGAGGGGACAGGAGGAAATCCTGGTTGTTTTTGTGAGTGTGTGGTGATGTGGCAATCCCAAAGCATGGTGGGTTCCATCCCAAAGGCTGCACCTTGTGCCTCTGTCACCTGGGGGTGCTCCCATGTCCTGGTATCTAGTTCCATGCCTGGGCATTGGGATGGAGCCCTGCAGCAGCAGGGAGGGAGCAGCAGGGCTGCCTGCAGGACTCCTGGGCTCTGCATCTGCAGCATTAACCTGAACTCAGCCACCTGCACAGGGGCAGGGAACCCTCCTGGGCCTGGGATGTCCTTGCAGGGCCCATGGGGATGTCCATGTTCCCAGGTCCATAGAGATCTCCTGGCCCATGGAGATATCTGTGTTCCCCAGGCCCTTGGAGATGTGTCTGTTCCCAGGCCTGTGGAGATCCCCAGGCCCATGGAGATCTCCTGGTCCATGGAGAGGTCTCTGTTTCCAGGCCCGTGGAGATATCTGTGTTCCCAGGTCCATGGAGATCCCCAGGGCCATGGGGATGTCCATGTTCCCAGGCCCATGGAGATCTCCTGGCCCATGGAGATGTCTGTGCTCCCCAGGCCCATGGACATGTCCGTGTTCCCCTGGCCCATGGAGATCTCCTGGCCCATGGAGATATCTGTGTTCCCCAGGCCCTTGGAGATGTGTCTGTTCCCCGGCCCATGGAGAATCCTCTGGCCCATGGAGATGTCTGTGTTACCAGGCCCATGGAGGTCCCCAGGCCCATGGAGATCTTCTGGTCCATGGAGAGATCTATACTCCCCTGGTCCATGGAGATGTCTGTGTTCCTCTGGTTCATGGAGATCCCCAGGCCCATGGAGATGTCTGTGTTTCCAGGCCCATGGAGATGTCCATGTTCCCCAGGCCCATGGAGATGCCCTGGTCCATGGAGATGTCCATGTTCCCCAGGCCCATGGAGATGCCTGGTCCATGGAGATGTCCATGTTCCTCAGTTCCCTCATAGCAGCATTAGCCAGGACTCCCCCTGTTTGTTTGTCCAAAGCCTCCAGTCCCGTTTTGCTGCACCCCAGGTGCCCAGTGAGGCTGCAGGCTCCCAGGCCGTGTCCCTGCTCTCAGGGTGGGATGTGCTGTCCCATCCCTGCCTGGGGACACAAACCACTGGTGCCTTCCCAGTCCTGAGCTGCTCTGGGGCAATCCCCAGGCTGTGCTGCCAGCCAGCCTGAGCTGTCCCTGGCTGTCCCCTGCTGCCAGGACAGTTTCCTCTTCCCTTGTCACTTTGCTGTGACAGGCACAAACAACCCGGCCTCCAGATGAAGGCAATACTGACAGCAGAAAGTCGGGAAAGATTTGCATTATCCTTGTTCAAATTTGGCTGGAACTGTCAGGTTTCATAACGAGTGTTTAGGACAGAACCCCAGCTCAGGGTGGGGAGGACAAGTAGGAGTGATAAACACAGATGGCTCTTGTTGTGCAGCTCCTTCTGGAAGTCTGGAAAAATCGCTGCTGGTGAGCTGAGGATCTCATTGGGATGGGCAGTGGGGGAAGGTGCTGAAACCAGGAGCTTGTATGGAATGAATGACACTTTATAAAACTGTGATTTTTTGAAATTAATGTTTTTGACCTGCATTTTCACAGGGAAAAAAAAAATAAAGCTAAAAAAAAAGAGAAGATTTTGTTGTCGTTGCTGGTGGTTTGATGTGTTGTCCCAGAGAACAAGATGGTGATGCTGAATGAGAATTTTCAGGAAGAGGAGCCTGGTCTGAATGAACTCTGCTGTACAACTTGGGTTTGGGGGATTCAGGAGAAGTCAGGGAGGAGGCTTGGACACTGCCCAGGCTCCCCAGAAAATGAGCACAGCCCTGAGGCTGCCAGAGCTCCAGGAGGGTTTGGACAGCACTGCCAGGGATGCCCAGGGTGGGATTGCTGGGGTGTCTGGGCAGGGCAGGAGTTGGACTGGATGATCCTTGGGGGTCCCTTCCAGCCCAGGATATTCCAGGATTCTGTGATTTCTGGGGCTGAAGAGGCAGCACTAACTTGGATGGATGCCAGGCTTTGCTGAACAGCCTGGCATCTCTCCTTCCTAGCAGACAGTCCCTTGTCCTCCCTCTGTCCCTCTAGGGGATTTGCTGCTCTGGGAGCTGCTCAGCCTTGCCTTGGGAGCTCAGGGGTGAGACAGGCGAGCTCTGGGGATCCCCCCCAGCTCCCAGGTCTGCAGCCCCTGTGCAGGAGCTGTTTATCTGCACAGAGCTGAATCCTTCCCTGGCGGGCTGGGGAGGGGCTGTGGCCAGGCTGCTGAGTGAGGACACTCACCCTGAAACACATTTTTTGTGCTGTCATGCACCCACGTGTCTGTGCTGTGAACAGACCTCAGAGCTGTCCTCAAAAAAAAAAAAAAAAAGAGAAAAGTGGGAGGTTTGTCACCAGAATTCCAGACCGGATTGTGTTGGAAGAGACCCCAAAGATCATCTCGTTCCATCCTCTCACCTCCCACTATCCCGGGGTGCTCCAAGCCCCCTTCAACCTGGGGATGGGGCAGCCACAGCCGCTTCTTCCCTTCATCTTCCCCCCTTCACCCCCTTCCCTCATTCCATCTTTCTTTCCTTTTCTCCCTCCTCCCTCCATGACAGCATCACCCCCCATGCAAACCCTTCTCCCAGACAAATCCTTTATCCTCTGAGATATTTTATTACCAGTTTTGCTTTAGATTAAACAGGCCTTCAGTATATAAAAATAATGTATACAAATGAGCAGTTAATGGTTTACATTTCTGGCTTAAAGGCATTTATAAGTTACACATTCATTACCCATCCCTCCCCGGACACGGAGCCGGCGCTGAAGCGGCTTAAATACAGCAGGAAGCTGCGGCTGCTGTGGCTGAAGCGAGAAAGGACGGGAGGAGGGACGGGAGGAGGGAGGAGCGGGGTAAATGCACCAGGAGAGGTTTAACTGCGGCACTGCGGGGTTACTGAGCGGCAGCGGGGCTGGGCAGGGAGCGACAGCCGGGTCCGGGCCGGTACCGAGAGCTGCGTGCGGCTCCGGGGCCGCTCCTGCGGGCGGCAGCGGGGGCTGGGGCTGCCGGCATCTCCTGCGCGTCCCCCCCGAGAAAACGGGGAGCCCCTCGGGCTGGCAGTCCCGGCTCACGCCAGAGGCTGCGGGTGGATGCTGCGGATGCAGGTGGGCGGAGGTGCCGCCACCTCGCAGAGAAACTTGTCCCTGCTGCTGATTGTGGCAGCTCCAGAGCCTCCCCAGCGCTGCCCGCCACAGCCTTGGGGCCACCCCGTGTGGGGGTGTTCCAGTCCCCGCTGCCGCAGCACAGAGGAATTTGAAGGAAGACTTAGAAAATGATGTAAAATAGCACCGCTGCCAGCCCCTGGCTCCGGGAGGTGCCCGGGCTGGGAGCTTTGCAGCAGGAGGACGCGGCTCTGGGGGGCTCTGCGGGCCGGGGGAGATGAGAGATGAGATGTGCGGGGGGATGTGCGGGGAGCGCTGTGTCCCCGGCTGACACCCCCTCCCCTCCCGCAGCGGCGACCGAGGGTGGGACCAGGACACAGGGCCGGGATAGGGATGGGACAGCCTCTCTTTTCCTTCCAGGACAAGCTGGAGCCCTTTCTGCGCTTCCCTGTAGCCAGGACGACCTGCCAGGCTGCGGAGAGGAGCTCAGGGACGCGGCCAAGCGAGCGCCGGGGGCGCTGTGCCCGGCCCAGGCGGGCAGAGCTGGCACATCAAGCGGCTGGAGCAGCTCGGAGCGGGCACTGTCCCTCCACCCCGCCGAGCCCCGGGCCCAGGGACCGACACCCTGCGGTCCCATCCGCGTCGGGAGGACGGTGCTGGCCCGGTGCTGCCGCTGCAGGGACGGCGCCGGTCACAGCGCCATGTCCGGCGTCGCCTGCAGGCTCTGGCCCGCCGCCCGTTTCTTGGCGCTGCCGCGGGCCTTGTCCCCCCGCCGGTACGGGTTGTTCCGCAGATCTGCACCGGGGGAAGCAGCGGGGCTGGGTGAGCTTCACTGCCCGCCCGGCATGGCCGGGGTCCCGCACCCATCGCGTTAACATGGAATGGTTCGGGTTGGAGGGACCTCAAAGCCCATCCTGTCCTACCGCCTTCCACTGTCCCAGGCTGCTCCAACCCGGCCTTGGGCACTGCCAGGGCTGGGGCAGCCACAGCTGCTCTGGGCACCCTCACAGGAATGAAATTTTTTCCAAACCTTCAACCCAAAACTCTCCTTTGTTCATTTAACCCCCTGCCCCTTGTCCTGTCTCTGCCCAGGTACGAGGACACCCAGGAGGAGCCAAGGGCTGAACGCAGGGACGGGAGGAGCAGCAGCCACCAACAACCAGCCCGTGGGACCCCGAGCACCGGCACCGCCCCGGGGCTGATCCCGGGTGTCCCGGGCTGATCCCGGGTGTCAGCGCGGCACAAATCCCGGAGAATCCCGGTGGGGACAGGGGGGAAGCCCGGCAGCCCCCGCCCGCCTGCGCCGCCCCACGTTACCTACAGAGGACTCTCCTCGTTGAAGCTCACGTCGCAGAAGAGCCGGGACGAGCGTTTGCCCGTCCGGGCCGTGAAAGGAACAGTTTTGAGAGCTGAGCAGAGCGACCCAGAGACAGCGAGGAGGAGCAGGAGGAGGAGAAAGGAGGAAGAAGCAGAAGAGGAGGAAGAGCTATGAGACAGGGGAGCAGCTTTGCCATGTGGGATGTGAAGGTGCTTGCAGGTAGGTTTGGTCCCTGTGACGGGGTTTGGTGACCCCCCAGCTCCTGTGACAGCCCCTGCAGCCCCCAGCACTGGGTCTGTGATGTGGGGACACCTGGCTGCTCACCTGAACTCATCTCTCACCTGAAATTATGTCTTCAATGGCCCCATCTTTGCCTTCGTAGATGAGAGGCTCCTTCACCATCTGCCTCTTCTTCAGCTCAGCTATCATGTCCATCTGCTGCCTCCTGGCCTTCTGGACAGGCAGCTGGGAGGGGACAGGGCCCTTGAGTGCTGTGATCACACCCCAGAGGAGGTGGGGAACCCTCCCCTTCACCTCCCACCCAGCTCTCCCTCCCCACCCCTCATCCCAGCCGGGGCTGGGGCTGGGACCCAGCAGGGCACAGACAGAGGGGCTCCTTCACCTCGGGCTGCTGCTCGCTGCCAGGGGAGCCGGATTCTGCCTCCTTGGCTGCAGCCTCTTGCTTCTTCCACAGCTCAATGTCCTGCTCTGCTTTCTTGGGAGAGAGGCAGGAAGGGTGTGCTGAGCCAGGGGAATCCAGGACTGCAGCCCCCTTCCTTCTTCACCTCACAGCCCCCAGCTCACCCCAACCCAGCTCCAAAATCTCTGACCACCCCAAAGGCATTCCAGCCTGTGACCTCTGCAGATTGCTCCAAAGTGGAGTCAGGCGCCCCAAATCTCCTCCCACCCCTCAGAAACAGAGACCCCCACATCCCGTCCTACCTTGTAGGCTTTGATGAAGCGCATGAACATGGGGAAGAAGGTGGTAGGGGGACTGGTCTTGGGGTTCTCCCCGAAATACTCCACGGCTGACTCATAGGCCTCCTGTGGGCACAGACACCTGATCTGGGGGCTGAGCCCCATCTCAGCACCTCCTTCCAGCCTCTCCCACCTCCCCGTCCTGCCTGACCCGAGCAGGAGCCTCTCCCACGGGGCAGAGGTGTGAGCAGAGGGTGTCCCCATGCAGGGACTGTCCCCATGGCCCCACCCCAGCACCCACCTTGGCGGTTTTGCTGTCAGCCTGCAGCTTCTCCATCACCTCGGAGTTGACCTTGAGGAAGTCCTTGAGCACGGGGCTGTCGTCCTGCCTCATGAACTCCCTGCGGGTCAGCTCCATGCCCTGCTGCAGGCTCCGCACGTCCTGCAGGACCCCGTCCAGGGACACTGCGGGAGGGGAGCAGGGCGGGGTCAGGGCAGGCTCCGAGTGCCAGGGGCTGCCCCGACCCCCAGCCCGGGGCCCCTGGGCACTACCTGTGCCCGCCTTGTCGAGGAAGTGCAGCTCGGTGTGGAAACCGGTGAGCTCCGGGTACTTCTCCATGATCACCCGCACCAGGTAATGCAGCAGCGTCTGCTTGCGGTCTGTGGACTTCATCTCGAGCAGCTGGGGCGGGGCAGAGTCAGCCCCGAGCCGCAGCCACCACCCCTGACCCTGCTCAGGGCTGCCTCTGGTGGTCCTGTGTCCGTGTGCCTGAGTCCTGGGTCTGTGTCCGTCCCTCCATCCCCCAGCCGGGTCTGCATCCCTGCACTCCCATGGCTGATCCCCCATCTTCTCCATCCCCATGCCCGGGTCTGCATCTGGTTCTTCATCCCTCCATTCCCATGTGTGACCTTCCTCCCTCTGTGCCCACACTGGTCCCCATCTTCCTTCATCCTATCTTCCTCCATCGAGGTCCTTGAATCCTTTAACTCTCCATATCAGATCTCCATCCTTCCAGTCCCATTCCTGTGTCTCCATCCCTTTGCCTCTCCATCCCAACAGTCTCCTCATCCCTCTGTCCCATTTGTCACCTTCCCATGTGTGACCTTCCTCCCTCTGTCCCCACACTGGTCTCCATCTTCCTTCATTCCCCCTTCCTCCATCAAGGTCCTTGAATCCTTTAACTCTCCATATCAGGTCTCCATCCTTCCCATCCCATTCCTGTGTGTCTCCATCCCTTTGTCTCTCCATGCCAACATCTGTCCCCACAGCTAAACCTCATGTCCCTCCATCCCTGCTGTTGGTGCTTCCATCCCTCAATCCCCACAGCAGATTCCTGTGTCCCCCCATCTCTGCAGCTGCTCCTTGTGTCCCTCTGTCCCCAGGGGTGTCCCTGCCATGGCAGTGCCACCATCACCCCACACCCATCACCACTCTGGCCCTACCGCGTCGAGGCTCTGCAGACGGAAGCCGTAGGCAGCTCCTCTCTTGCTGCTGTTCATGTAATTCCCGAAGGCCAGGACGATCTGTGGGGACACCAGGGCTTGGGGACACGGGGCCAGGAGGGCACAGTGCCCAGGGACACTCTGTGTGCCCCATCGAGGCCACCTGCCCCCGAGCCCTCACCTCGAGGATGTGCCGCAGTTTGCTGGAGGACTTGAGGGACATGGAGGCAGCAATGATGGCGTTGAGTTGCTGTGGGAGGGAGGGAAGCGTTGGGGAAGAAGAAACAGGAAAGCCTTATAAATATGATTGTTGGCAAAAGATTTTGAGAATATAGAAACTATAAGCGAGATTGAAATGAAAGCAAGCTTTGAGATCCCTCAGTTACTGAACAACTGGAAAACAATGGTGTGGCCAGCTGAAGGTGATCCCCTTGTGATGGAACAACACCCTCTGCTTGCAGACAGACCCAAGGGTCAGAGCAGACCCTGCCAGCTTGGCAGAAGGGGCCCAAAGAGGAGTTTTTAGGGTTTAAAATGTAGCACAGTATGGTAATGTAATGATTCTTACAGGTTGTATGGAAATGCTATAGGATTTGTATATTGAACTAGATTGGTTAGTGAGAATGAGAGTATTCAACACAGAAGATTTATTGTATTGGAACGAGAACTTCACTGTCTTAGCTCTTACCTCTTGCCTCTTACCTCTTGTCTCTAAGCTCTTGCCTTTCACTCTCTTCCCCTTTTACTCTCTCACCCTGTCATCCTCTCTCCCCCTCTCTTCTCTCAGCCCTGCTCTGAGCTGTGGCTGGCAGCTCCCAGCAGGGCCCTGCACCCAGGCCCTGTGCAATAAACCCCAAGTTCCACAGCCTGGCTGCAGAGATCTCTCATCTCCGTCCTATCCCCGATGCTCCTACAGGGCAGGGTGTGGTGTGGGTGTGGCCGCAGGAGCCGCCCCCGCCCCGCACACACCGGCATCAGCAGCTGGGCCGTGTCCCCGAAGCTGCCCAGGAAGATCATGACGTTCATGCGCTCGGCCAGCCGCGGGATCTTGCTGAAGCGCATCATGAACTGATCCTCGTCCGAGAGCTCCTCCGGCGGCTGCTGCTCCCGCTCGAACTTCCCGATCAGGCTCCGCTCGTACTCGGTGGGCAGGAAGCGCAGCAGCAGCTCCAGGAAGTCGAGGCTCAGGGCTTGCTGGTCGTACCTGCGGGGAGGGGACACCCCCGGCACGGTCAGGCCCTGCCGCAGGTCCCGAAGCTCCCCTGTCAACCTGGGCTGGTTCCATCGTCCCTCTGTCCCCACAGCTGGCTCCTGCATCCCTCCATCTTTCCATGGACCCTGCATCTCTCTGTCTCTCCATATGGATCCCCCATCTCTCTGTCTTTGGACCCCACATCCCTTCCTTTCCTGTCTGGTTCCTGCGTCCCTCCATCCCCACAGCTGCTCTCTGCATCCATCTGTCTGTCCATGGCTGGCCCACACTGCCCTTTGTCTCAGATCTCATCCCTCCATCCCCACAGCTGGTGCCTGCATCCTTCCACCTCTCACATCTGATCCCTCCATCTCTCTGTATTCGATCCCTCCATCCCTCCCTCTCTTTGTATCTGATCCCTCCACCTTCCATCTCCCCATCTCTGATCCCTGCACTGTTGCAGTGCAATTTTAATTCCAATACCTCCACCTTCCATCTCTCTGTATCTGATTCTTCCTTCCCTCCATCTTTCCATATCTGATCTCTCCACACTCCATCTCCCCATATCTGATCCGTCTATTTCTCTGTATCTGATCCCTCCACTTCTCCACATTTGATCCCTCCATTTCTCCATCTCTGATCCTTCCATCCCTTCATCTCTCCACATCTGATCCCTCCACCTTCCATCTCCCTGTATCTGATCCTTCCATCGCTCCATCTTTCCATATCTGATCCTCCCATCTCCCCACATCGGATTCCTCCACCCTCCATCTCCCTCTATCTGATCCCTCCATCTCTCCATCTCTGATCCTTCCATCCCTCCACCTCTCCACATCTGATCCCTCTATTTCTCTGTATCTGATCCCTCCACCCTCGATCTCCCCACCTCTGATCCCTCCATCCTCCATCTCTCTGTGTCTTGTCCCTGCATCCCCACACCAACCCCTCCATCCCACCACACCCTCCATCACCCCAACCCCTCGCTCCTGACCTTATCCCGCCCTTGCCCACCCGGGGGGGTCACTCACGTCTCGATGGCCGTGCAGATGTCCTGGACGCTGCGGCCGCCCTTGCGCAGGGTGATGGCCAAGTTCTTGGCACGGTTGGACTCCATCAGGGTCACCTTGCTGGGGGCCTTCTGCGTGGCCTTGGCCTTGAGGGCACTGATGTCCAGGGCGGGGCCCTGAGCCTTGGTCTTGAACTGCTCCTCAAAGTCACTCATGTCCAGCTCCTGTGGGGACACGGGGCTGTGACACGGCCAGGAGGTGGCATGGGACATCTGGGGTGAGGGCAGGGCCAGGGGAGCAGGATAAGGGTGAGGAGTGAGGATCGAGATGGAGCAAGGGGATGAGGATGGAACAGGGGACAGGGAGGGCTGAGGAGGGGACCAGAGGATGGAGATGAGGAGGAAGAAACGGACGGGATGTGAAGGTGTGCATGGAGGGACAAGGACAGGGTGAGAGGAGGAGCCCGCCTGATTCCGTGTCCCTCTCCATGGTGCTAAGGACTTCTCCTGACCTCCGGCTCCTCCTGCAGCCCCGGACACCGCGGGTGGGTGCAGAGTGGGCAGGAGGCAAGAGCAGCATGGCCGGGGGCACTGAATCCCCCTGTGCCCAGCCCGGGGCACTGAGCCCTGCTGTGCCTGTGCCCTTGTCCCCAGGCTCACCTGCAGCACCTTGCTGTGCCTGCCCCCTTGTCCCCTGTGCTCACCTTGCTGTGCCTGTCCCCTTGTCCCCTGTGCTCACCTTGCTGTGCCTGTCCCCTTGTCCCCTGTGCTCACCTTGCTGTGCCTGTCCCCTTGTCCCCTGTGCTCACCTTGCTGTGCCTGTCCCCTTGTCCCCTGTGCTCACCTGCAGCACTTTCTCATCGTTGAGCTCCGTGAACACGGTGCCGTCGATCTGGCTCGGCTTCAGGGCCACCCAGTTGAAGACGGGCATGCGGAACTTGGTCTGGATCGGCTTCTTCACCTTCACTGAGGGTCACAGGCGGGGGGCTGGCACATCACACCCACCGCAGGGTACCCCAGACCCCTCCCGGGTCACACCCCCAGCATCCCCGGGTCACACTCACCTGAACCATTGGCGGTGCCGGGGGCGCCCGGCCCGGCTGGGGGTTCCCCACCGAGGGGAGGGGGGTGGCGGGGGGGGGGGCACGGGGCTCTCCGGCCCCCCCGGGAGCGGTGGGGGGGGCGGCGGCACCGGGGCACCGGGGAGGGGGGGGGCCGGGGGGGGGGCGGAGGTGCCCGAGGGCAGGGGGGGGGCGGGGGGGTGGGGGAGGGACGGGGTCAGCCCCCGGCAGAGGTGGGGGGGGGCGGGGGCGGGGGGGGCGGTGGGGGCGGCGGGGCCGGAGCCAGAGCCGGAGCATCTGCAAGGGAAAGGAGAGGTGGGTGAGGCGGTGACACAGCAGGGCACGGTGCCACCGCACTGCCCCGAGTCCCCGGGCACATCCCCACATCCCCGCCTCGCTTTCCATGCCCAGAGAGTCGCTGCCACCCCTCCCTGGTGCCAGGTGTCCCCTCGGGAAGGGGACATCCCCTTGCAGCCACGGTACCTGCGCAGGTGGCGGTGGTGTCCCCGGAAACCACGGGGGTTGCGGGGGTTTCTATGACAACGGGGACAATTTCGATGGCGACGTCTCCGTCGGGCCCACGCAGGATCTGCACCAGCCCCTTCTCCTCGAGCTCCGCCAGCCGCCGCTCCAGCGCCAGCCGGTAACACTCCTGCGGCTGCGGGGACGGCGGGCTGGGCGGCCGCGGGGGGCTCAGCTGCTCCTGCATGGTGACAGCCCCCGACAGGTCACAGGTGTCCCTCAGAGCCCCTCAGACCCCCAGCCTCCCCTCGGCTCACCCGCAGCGCCTCCAGCTCCCGCCGCGCCTGGCTCAGCTGCTTCTCCAGCTCCGCTATCTTGGCCATGGAGTCGTTCTCCGCATCCTGCAGCTTCTCTGTCAGCTGTGGGGGACGAGGCGCCGCCGCTCAGCTCAGCCCCGTCCCCGTCCCATCCCTCCCTCGGGGCTTGCGTCAGCGGCTCTGCCCACACACCCCCGGCCCACCTGGCTGACGTGCTCCTGCAGCTCCTCCATGTGCTCCAGCACCGCCGTCTTGGTCTCCGAGTCCTCCAGCATGGCCCCCACGTCGAAGACGTTGTCCAGGTAGGCTTGGATCTGCACCTGCAGCTTGTCGCTCTCGGTGAGGCGCAGGGTCTGCCGAGGGACGGCAAACCGGGGTCACCAGCGGTGACAGTGACACCCCCGGCCTGGGATCAGCCACTCCCACCCTCAGGATCACCCACTCTTGGGATCACCCATCCCTGGGATCACCCACCCTTGGGATGACCCGACCCCAACTTTGGGATCACCCACTCCCACCCTTGGGATCATCCACTCCTACCATCAGGATCACCCACCCTTGGGATCACCCAACCCTGGGATCACCCACCCTTGGGATAACCCAACCCCACCTTTGGGATCACCCACTCCCACCCTTGAGATCACCCACCCCAATCCTGGGATCTCCCACTCCCACCCTTGGGATCACCCACTCCCATCCCTGGGATCACCCATTCCCACCCTTGGGATCACCCATCCCCGGGATCACCCACTCCCATCCCTGGGATCACCCATTCCCACCCTTGGGATCACCCATCCCCGGGATCACCCACTCCCATCCCTGTGATCACCCATTCCCACCCTTGGGATCATCCGCCCCCAGGACCTCCCTCTCCCATCCTTGGAATCATCCACCCCCAGGATCTTGCTCTCCCACTCTTGGGATCATCCACCCCCAGGATCACCCTTGGGATCACCCACTCCTATCCCTGGGATCACCCATTCCCACCCTTGGGATCACCCACCCCCAGGACCACCCTCTCCCACCCCTGGGATCCCCCACCTCCAGGTACTGGTCCAGCCCCAGGTGGGTGAACTCGTACTGCAGGAACACTCGGAAGTTCATGTTCTCCACCGAGTGCACCACGATGTTGATGAACTGCATGCAGGCCACCTGTGGGGACACGGCCCAGCACGGGCCAGGGTGGCTCCTGGGGATGCTGCCCAGGGGCTGCATGGGGGATTGGTGGCCCTTGGGGACATGGTGGCCCTGAGGAGTGCATGGGGATTTACACAGCCCTGGGGACGTGGTGGTGGGGGACAGCACAGTGGCCTTGGGGACATGATGGCCTTGGGGACAGCAAAGTGGCCTTAGGGACTTGATGGCCTGGGGACAGTTTGGTGGCTCAGCATGCCTTGGGGACAGCATGGCCTTGGGGACATCATGGCCTTGGGGACAGTTTGGTGGTTCAGGATGCCTTGGGGACATCATGGCCTTGGAGACAGTTTGGTGGTTCAGGATGCCTTGGGGACATCATGGCCTTGGGGACAGTTTGGTGGCTCAGCATGCCCTGGGGACATCATGGCCTTGGGGACAGTTTGGTGGCTCAGCATGCCCTGGGGACATGGTGCCCCTGGGGAGTGCATGGGGGTTTACACAGTCCTGGGGACGTGGGTGCCTGGGGACAGCACAGAGGCCTTGGGGACTTGATGGCCTTGGGGACAGTTTGGTGGCTTAGAAGTTCTTGGGGACATGATGCCATGGGCAGAGTGCAGTGGCTTAGAAGCCTTTGGGGACAGCAGAAGAGCCCTTGGGACATGGCAGCCCTTGGGACATGCCACCCCCAGGGCAGCACGGTGGCTCAGCTGCCCCTGAGGACGTGGTGGCCTGGGGACAGTTTTGGTGGCCTGGGGACAATTTTGGTAGCCTGGAGACAGTTTTGGTTGTTCAGCACCCCTGGACAGGAACAGTGTGGTGGCTTTGGAGCTCCTGGAGCATAATGGCCTGGGGACAGTGCAGCAGCCTTGGGGACAGGATGCCCTGGGGACAGCAGAGGGTGGCCCCAGCAGCCACTCACCATGAAGTCAATGTTGGTGTCCTCATTTCGGAAATACTCCATCAGCTTCTCGAAACGATTCTTCTCCCCACAGACCTGGGGGAGCAGGGGGATGAGGGCAGGGGGGACATGGCCAGGGGACACCCAGGAGGGTGACAGGACAGGACAGGAGGTGTCTATTGGTGACACCACCCCAACCCTGACTGGTGCTGCCAGGCACCCAGGCCAGCTGGGACATGGCTCTGGGGACACATGGGGACATCAAACCCAGTGAGTGGAACATCCCTGAGCGAGGCAGAAATTTGAGGGTGGTGCAGGGAAACTGAGGCACAAATCCAGCTGGAGCACAGATGTTCAGGTGGGGACTGGGTGTCCCTGCTGGGGACCGGACTGGGTGTCCCTGCTGGGGACTGGCTGTCCCTTCTCACCTCCTTGAAGTTGTCAAAGGCAGCCAGGATGATGTCGTGTCCCCCTCGGACCAGGCAGACGGCGGCCAGCAGCTCCAGCACCAGAGCCTTGGTCCTGCAGAGACACACGGGGTGTGAGGGGGCTGGCACCGAGGGGACAGGGGGACAAGGGACACCAGAGGGCAGGACAGCCCCTACCTGGCGCTCTTGTTGTTGAGGCTCAGGGTGATCTCGTTGACGCAGGCCGGGTGGTTCATCACCAGGCTGAAGCCAGACTGGGGAGGGCAAAGGAGCATCCGTGGGGCCGTGTGTCCCCCTGGAGCCACCCAAGGTCCCCACCAGGCAGGAGGTTGAGCGAGGACATCTCAGAGCCAGGGCAAGCAGAGCCGGTCCCAGCACGGGGCTGCCCCCGCGGGCTCGGGGGATGCCGGGGGAGGGCGGGCCGGGGGTACCGGGGGATACCGGGGGATGCCGGAGGATACCAGAGGAGCCCCGGGCGGGTCCCCGCGGGTGCCGCCCGATCCCACTCGCACCTGGTAGTTCATGATGGCGCGGAGGCACATGATGCACACATGGACATCGTCCTTCTGGCTGACGAGCCGCGAGTTGCGCAGCGTCTTCCTGCTGTGCGAGGGGTTCAGCCTGGCCGGGGAGAGCGCGGCTGAGCGGGGCCTGGGGCAGCCGCGGGCGCAGCGCAAAGCGGGGACAGCGCAGGGGGGTGGCAGCGGGGCGGGGACACCGGGGCACCCCAGGGAGAAACCCTCGTGCCCATGCCCGTCTAAAAACCCTGGGATCGGGGGGTGGTGTGATGTGGGGTGGGTTTTGGGGGTCCCCTCGTGCACACGGGCGGTCTCGGAGGCTCACCGGGGCGGGCCGGAGCTGCCGGGTGACCTGGGGGCACTGTCCCCATCGCTGCCCGGGGCACCGCAGGGGTGGACGTGGCGGAGGAGGAGGGTGTGGAGGTGCTGGTTCGAGAGGCAGCAGCTGGAGGCGCGTTAGAGCCTGCAGGACAGGAGGGAGAAACGGGGCTCCCGCGCCGCCCCGGGGCCACCCGCGCTCGGGGACAAGCGATGGGAACCCCCGTGCGGGTGCCACGTCCCTCCTGACCTGTCCCTGGGGCTGGCAGGGACACCCCGGCTCCTGCAGAGCTGCTGGCGAGGGAGCCCCGCGGTGCCCGGGGTGCCGCGTTACAGCCGCTGGGGCGACCGCGGTGGGTGTCCCTGGGACCCCCCGCCCACCGGGGATGGCCCTGTCCCCAATGCCGGTGACCAGCGCGGGTGTCCCCGTCCCGCCGGTGCCCCGTCACCTACCGTCAGCGCGTCCCCGGCAGCGTGCAAGAGAAGAGCGGGGTTAGACGGGGCTGCGGCACCAAGCGAGAGCCACCAGGGCCGGCTGGGGGACACGGGGGACACAGGCCCGTCCCTCCGCCCCGGGCTTAACCCAGGGGCTGCCATTTGCTCCCCAACATCTCCAACACCCCCAATTTTGGTGTATTCCTGGGGTTCCAGAGCACCCCAGAGCCGTCCCGGGGTGGGGACCCGGTCCCAGGAGGGGACAACAGGGGGATGTGACTTTGTCACCACCCTCAAACCAGCCATGGGCGCCCATTTTTAGGGCCGGGCCTGCGTCTCTCTCCCTGCCAAGCCCCTCTCCAAGCGCGGGGGAGCAGCGAGGCGACAGCGGGGACACGGCGCGGGGACACGGGCACAGCTGGGGACGGCAGCGCACGTTACCTTACAGTGAGGGGGCGCGGCTTGGAGGAGCCCTGCGTGGGGGACGAGGAGCTGCTTCTGTTCAGGTCCTCCAGCGACCTCTCCTTGCCCTTGTCAGAGCCGGGGCTGTTCTCTGAGCTCTCCATGTCGTACCTGGTGGGGACACGGGGACAGGTGAGATGTGGCGCCCCAACACGGGCAGATGCCCCTCAGGGATGGTGGGGATGCTCTGCTCAGCCCCAGCCGTGGAGCATCGCCCTGAGGACAAGGAGGGCGCCCCCAGGGACCCCCCCCAGCCCTGCTGAGCCCCAGGGGAGGCTGATGCCAGCCTTGGGGACAGGGCACCCGCTGGGGACGTACGCGACGGAGCACTGGGCGAAGGCGAGGTACTCCAGCAGCACATCCAGCCCCTTGTTCTCCTCGTTGAGGAACTCCTGGACCCAGCTGGAGGGTGCAGAGGGTCAGTGGGCTCTGCCAGCCCCCACATCCCCCCTCCCTCTGTGCCCAGACACTCAGCAAAGGTGGAACATGCTGGGGACATGAGGTGGTACCATGAGCTGGCATTTCTGTGAGTGCCACAATGAACCTGATATATGGGGGACACAGCCCAAGGGCTCTCCTGCCACCACTGCCACTGTGTCACCATGACAGGACAGCGTGGCCCTGGGGACAGTAGGCACCCACCAGGGCTCAGGACAGCAAGGGTGGGGGCACGGTCCCTCCTGGCACCCTGGGGGAACCAGAGAGCCATAACGGGGTTCAGACCCCCCGGCACTCTCAGCCTCCCATCAGAGCCCTCCTAAGGGGGCAGGATGAGGCCACAGCCCCCACATCCTGCTGTCACCCTCCAGGCAGAGCCAGCACATGTCCATCCCCATCCCAGAGGTGGTGGCAGCAGCTGGGTGACAATGTCACCCCACCCTTACCCGATGTAGTTGGTCCTCAGGGAGATCTCCAGCTCCCGCAGCACCTGCGTGGACTCCTGCACTCTCCTCTTGAACTGTGGGACAGGGACAGCCATTGGCACGGGGACAGGGACAGCCATTGGCACCGTCCCTGTGCCCAGCCTGGCACGGGGACCGGGGTACAACAGGGACCCCTCACCTTCCTGCTGACCCCGCCCGTGTCCAAGTAGCTCTTCAGCTTCTGGATGTAGGCAGACGGGGGGTTCTTCACCTGGAAACGCTCCTGCAGGCCCAGAGAGAGGCTGAAACTGGGCCACCCGCTGTGGCAGGGGACGTGCCACTGTCCCCACAGCAGCCACAGTGTCCCTGTCCCCACCCCTGCTTAATGAGGTTAATGAGGTGCTGTGTCAGTAACGAGATGGATGTCAGGGCTTGCTACAGCCAGACTGGTGCCCAAACCGTGCCACGAGTGGCACCTGAGGACAGGGATGGCACTGGGGACATTGAGAGCTTGGACCTCACCTGGTCACAGATCAGCTCCCACTTCTTCTCGTTGTCGTACTGGTTGAGCAGCTTCATCTTGTCCGGGGGCAGGTTCATGGAATTCTGTGGGTGAAGGGTGTCAGCGCTGGGGGTCACCCCAAAAACACCCCGGGGATGGAGCACCCCCTGCCCAGAGAGCACTGGGACATGGGGACACCCATGGGAGATGAGGGAGCATGGTGGGAGGGTGGGGACACTGGTGGGACATGAAGATCCCAAAAGATGGAGACACTGGTGGGACAATGGGGACACTGATGGAACAATGGGGACAGTGGTAGGAGGATGGGATCACAGTGGGAAAATGAAAACAGCATTCTCAGGATGGGGACACTGGTGGGACATGAAGATTCCAGAAGATGGGGACAGTGCTGGGACACAACGATTCCAGTGAGAAGATTGGGACACTGGTGGGACAATGAGGACAGTGGTGGGAGGGTGGGATCACAGTGGAAAAATGAAAGCAGCATTCTCAGGATGGGGACACTGGTGGGATGATGGGGACACTAGTGGGATGATAGGGACAACCCTGGGAGGTTGGGAACACCACTATTCCCAGGATGTGAACATCCCATGTACCCATCAGTGATGTCCCCACCTGAGGGTCCCCAAGGGGAGGAATGGGGACAGGAGGAAGAACTGGACACACCCACCCATGTCATGAGTGCCCCATGTGCCCACCCAGCCCAGTCCCGGCAGTGCCACACGGGGTGAGGGACAGGGACATGAGTGAGGAACAGGGACATGAGTGAGGGGCAGGGACACGACTGGTGACAACTGAGGGACCCAGGGACATGACTGGTGACACAACTGAGGGGCAGGGACACGACTGGTGACACAACTGAGGGACCCAGGAGCCTGGGTTGTGCCCGGGGGGTCACCCCTGAGTTCCCCCACCCCAGATGGTGACGAGCCCGTCTGGGGAAGGCAGAGTTTGCTGAGACACGATGATGTCCCCACGTCCCTCCTTGTCCCCCCTGCCCCCACAGGACGTGACGCGGCTTCCGCTGCCGAAACCGCCCCCGGCACCAGCGGGACACGGCCCTGCCCCTGCTCGGGGACACCAGGGGCACCTTCATGGGCCACCAGCATGGCCTGGGCCGGGCTGCAGCTCAGCTGGGCTCACGGGGGTTTATTTTGCTGGAAACCCCGGGTTTTGGTGGGTGGCAGGTGCACGATGGCACGTGGAGCAATGCAAGCCCCAGCCACCCCCAAATGCCAGTCCTGGGGTTCCCTGAGGAGGAGGAGGAGGAGGAGGAGGAGGAGGATGGGGACATGGGGAAACCCTGGGAAACCAAGCTAAAAATAGCAGGGCTGGCTGGGAAGGCTGGGCTGGGGTTTGGAGATGGCAGCTGGAGATGGCACCAACCCAAAGATGGACGGGGTCCAGTGTCCCCCTGCTGCCCCTGGTGCTCAGGGCCCCCAGGACATCCCTGCAGGTGGAGAAGGATCCTCCAGCCTGGGCAGGGAGAGCTCAGCTGCCCTGGGGATGCAGCAGGACTGGGATCCATCCCAGGCTGGGGTTGGACACAGGCTGGGGTGCACGCCATGCTGGAGCCACCACATCCTTGCAGGAAGCATCTCCCAGGGCTCTGGCTGCCCACAGAAGAGCAGGTCCAAGGGGAGAGGTCCCACTGTGGTGGGCAGGAACAGAAACCTCTCACCACCTCCTCCAGGGAGGACCTGTCAAGCTGCTTCTACAAGAAGCCAAAAGCAGGAGCTGTGGGTGGGGAGGAGCTGGGTTGGGCTGGGGCTGGCACCAAGAGCTGGGCAGGGGGACAGTCGGGGTCTGAAATGGCCTCACTGTGAAGCTGCTGGGTTCTGGATGGGCAAGGTGACAGCAGCACCTGGATGTCACCATTGCTGGTCCCGAGCTGCCATCCTTGGGATGGATGAGGGTCAGACCGAGGGACAGCTCTGTGCCAAGAGGGACCACACAGCCAGACACCCCAGCCAGGGCTCAGCCACACCTGTGGGACACCCTCGGCACAGAGGGGATGGTGGCACCCGCCACAAGGACCAGCTTAAAGCCATCACACGTGGAACCCGGAGCCAGCAGGACCCTGGGTGAGACCCGGACCCAGCAGGACCCTGGGTGGGACAGGAGCCAGCCCGAGGGTGGGGCAGGGCTGTCCCCTGGAGGTGGCTCTGCCCCGAGCCCCGCGGTGCCTCGGTCCCTCCCTGCGGGCAGGATGTGGCACAGGTCGGGTACAAAGTGGGTGGTGGCTCCTCCCGGGTGGGCTTGTGGTGCTGGGGAGGAAACGGCTCCGCTGAGGAGCCTCAGCCGGCAGCACAAAAAAACCCAAAAAAACCGGTTCTCATTTCCTGCCGAGGAGGGGGGATGGCTGCTGGGGGAGGTGGGGCACAGTGAGTGATGTGGGGCAGTGGGGGATGTGGGGCAGGGTGGGTGATGTGGGGCAGAACGGGAGGTGTGGGGCAGGGTGGATGAAGTGGGGCACAGTGGGTGATGTGGGCACAGTGCGGGATGTGGGGCACAGTGGGTGATGTGAGGCTGGGTGGGCAATGTGGGGCACAGGGGGTGATGGGCAGTGGGTGATGTGGGGCACAGTGGGCGATGTGGGGCACAGTGGGTGATGTGGGGCACGGTGGGTGATGTGGGCACAGTGGGTGATGTGGGGCACAGTGGGTGATGTGAGGCACAGTGGGTGATGTGGGGCACAGTGGGTGATGTGGGGCAGGGTGGGTGATGTGGGGCACAGTGGGTGATGTGGGGCAGAATGGGCGATGTGGGGCAAAATGGGCAATGTGGGGCACAGTGGGTGATGTGGGGAAGGATGGATGATGTGGGGCTGTGGGCGATGTGGGGCAGAATGGGTGATGTGGGGCAGAATGGGTGATGTGGGGCAGAATGGGTGATGTGGGGCACAGGGGGTGATGTGGGGCAAAGTGGATGATGTGGGGCACAGTGGGTGATGTGGGGCACGGTGGATGATGTGGGGCAGGGTGGGTGATGTGGGGCAGGGCAGCAGCCAAGCACCCCACGGGTGTCAGAGGAAGGAGTTGATCCTCCTCCTCCTCCTCCTCATCCTCCCTGGGGACAGGGATGAAGGAGCCCCAGCGAGTTGTCCCCAGCACCCTCATCCCGCCCTGCCCGGGTCCCCAGCAGCCTCTCAGCCCAGCCCGTCACTGAGCGGGTGCCACCAATGTCCCCAAGGCCCGGCAGTGCCACACGGCGCCCCCGAGCCTGCAGGGCCACCCCAGCCATGCCCACAGCAGGCTGAGCCTGGCTGGCACCCAGCACCAGCTGCGGGCTGAGCCAGGCTTTGAAACCAGGGCCAGGGGAGGTGAAGCAGCACCAACATCATTTTCTGGTACAAAACAACCTTTTGCTATGGTGGCTGGCAGGGCTGGAGCTATTCTGGGTGTCAGACACCTCGCTGTGTGCCACACGTGAGCGGGCAGCGCCGGGCTGAGCACCAAGGCTGGCACAGAACGTTCTGGCACCCCCAGGGAAGGGTTTGTGCTGCAAAGCCCTGGCAGAGCCGTTTCTGGGGCACTGGATGTGTGTGCACAGAGAGGGGATGGGCAGCCTGGGCAGCACGTGGGGTGGGACAAGGTCCCTGCCAGCACCAGGCACAAAGTCCTGCCAAGGAAGGGGACAGGGCAGGGGACAGCCCAGGTGGTGGCTTAGGGGCAGGAAGGACCAACATCTCCAGGTGTGTGGGTGAGTGATGGGCTGTGCCACTCCTGGGATGCTCCGTCCCTCCTGGGCACAGAGCACCCGAGGGGGTTTGGGACATGGTCCCACTGTCCCACGGTGTCCCTCCAGTGCCACTGGAGTCGTTCTCCTGCCTCTTCCCAGGGCTCAGTGCAGGGGCACGGGGCAGGACCAGGCCCACCCAGGGCTCCCTGAGCTCCCTCATGCCCAAACTGGGCTGGGGGACACTGCCAGGACCAGCTCATCCCATCAGGGACCCACCAGACCCAAACCCACCCTGTGTGGGCAGGAGGAGACAGACAGACAGACAGACAGACAGACAGACTGTCCCCAGGATGGCCAGGGGGGTGGTGGCAGTGGGCTGGGCTGGACTGGGCTGGGCTGGGCTGGGCTGGACTGGGCTGGGCTGGGCTGGACTGGGCTGGGCTGGGCTGGGCTGCACTGCCACTGCCTCCTGTGGCTCCAGCTCTGTTTTAAGAGCAAGCAGAAGCTGCTGTGGCTCGAAGCAGGGAGAGGAGCCTGATCCCACCAGTGTCCCCTCATCCCCGCTGGGGTCCTGCCTGCCCACCCTGCACCGGGGGGTCCTCCTGGTTCACCCAGGGCTGGATGCAGCAGCACAGGAGGCTCCTGCAGCACAGGGCACTCTCCAGGCCCTGGTCCAGCAGCTGGTGGCTCACAGGCAATGTCCCAATGTCCCACCCAGGACACAGGTGGGGACACCCTAGGGCAGCCCCACATCCCCCAGCCAGCCTTGGCCACCGTGCTGGAGCCAGGCTGGAGATGGATCCAGCAGGAAGCTGAGGACCTGCTCTGTTTCCTGCTTGAGCCGAGGCTGACACTGTGGCCAGGGCTCGCTGGTGACCTGTCCTGCTGCTGGGGCCAACAGCACATCTGCAAACATCTGCAAACATCTGCAGTGCTGACGTTGGCCTTGCACTCCCCCAGCTCCTGGGAGAAGAGGCAGCAAAGCCCCAACCAGGCAAAGCTCCCAGCTGGAGCAGCCCCTGTCCCAGCCTGACACTGCTTGGTTTGACTCCACCACACCTCAACTCACAACTCCAGTTATATATTCCCAATTAATGCCCCTTGACCTGCAAAAGGGGGAAAATCCTTCAAGCAGGAGTATCTGGGCATCCCCATCCCAGCAGCAAAGTTGCTCTTCCTCTGCTCCATCCCAAAATTCCACCTGATCACATCCCAGACTGCTTGGCACAGGACAACCCTCCCATGGCTCTGCCAAAGCAGCATCTGCCACAGTGCCCCAGCTGGGAAGGAGCCAATTTTTGAGAATGAAGTTTTGGGAAGCTAAATTCCCATTTCTTGGCACAGAATGGGTGTATCCCCTTCCTGGCAGCAATTTGGATCCCCTAAGCTCCTCCCTCAGTTTTCTGCTGAGGTTTTGCACCACCAGCTCTCCCAGTTTGGGATGTCCAGCCCAAAACTGATTTGCACTGAGCTCTCATGGCATCGCTGCAGCCATGGCAACATTGAGGTCTGGATCGTGTCCCACCAGGAGATTCCCAGCTCATCACCACCTGCTCCACCACGGAGCTCAGGAGTAGAAAAGTTGAAGGCAGAGTCAGGGAATGTGTTTGTGGTGGGTGAGGGCACAGGGGACCCCCTGCCCCCATCGCCCCAGAGCCACGAGAATGGGGAAGGGACTGTGAAAGGAGGAAGCAGAATTGGGACAGCCACTTTCACAAGCACTCGCTTCCCCTCGGGCCAGGTCCAGCCCCCTGGGCGCCCCTTCCCCTGGAAAAGGCCTTTCCTGCGGGATGAGGGCACAGAAGGTGCTGCTGAGCGCCTGAAGCAGCACTTTCCCCTTTTCTGATCATTTTTTGGTTCAGGATTTCCAACCTACCCGGCTGAAAGTGGCGCTTCCTGGGGCCTCACAGCGGAAACACCCCGGGGCTCTTCCTGCCCCGCTGCTGTGACAGCCGGAGCCATCAGAGACACCGCCACCCCACCCAGCCCGGCTGGCCCCGGGGGTCCCGCGGGGGTCCCTTCCCTCCCTCACCTTCCTCACCTCCCTCACCTTCCTCACCACCTTCCTCACCACCTTCCTCACCACCTTCCTCACCACCTTCCTCACCTCCATCACCTCCCTCACCTTCCTCACCTCCATCACCTCCCTCACCTTCACCTTTCTCACCTTCCTCATCTCCCTCACCTTCCTCACCTTCATCCCCTGCGGCTGCGGGGATCGCCCACCCCCAAATGATCCCATAAACTCCATAAGATAAAAAAGCTCCCAAGGAATTCGCGCTCGGGACTGGGATGGGGCGCCCAGCCGAGCAGGTCCCGGCCGGTCCCGCCGAGCGCATCCCGGCATTGTGGAAGCTGCGCCCGGCGCGGGATGGGCACAAGCGGCTGCATCTCCCCTCCCGGGGCTCGGGGGGGCTAAAGCAGCGATTCCTTTGCCTCGGGGGGATTAAAGCAGCGATTCCTTTCCCTCGGGGGGATTAAAGCAGCGATTTCTGTTCCTCGGGGCATTTTTGGGGAGGGTACGGGCAGGGTTTGGCGCGGGTGGCGCGGTGGTGGGACCCGGCCCTCCCGGCGCGAAGGTCACGGCCGGCCCGCCCCGCTCAAGGACGGAGCAGGAGCGGGAGCCGCTCTCCCGCAGTCCCGAGCGGCTCCCGGGGCTGCCACCTATCCGTCCATCCATCCATCCATCCATCCATCCATCCATCCATCCATCCATCCCTCGGCATCGCCCGCTGCCCACCGGCCGGGGCTTCCCCTGCTCCGGGGAGGAGGAAGAGGAGGAAGAGGAGGTGAGCGAAGCATCGCCATCCGCAGCACCGGCTGCTCGCGGCGCGCTCCGGCCCTGCCGCCGATCCCGCCATGGCGGAGCCTGCCCGGGCTCCGGGACTCGGGGTCACCCCGAGAATTTGGGGGTCGGATCCCCCCCTCAAGGTGAGAGCGAGGAGGGGAGGGAGCGCTGGGGGTCATCCCGGGGCAGGGCCGAGCGTCCCCGGGAGAGCGAGGTGACAGCGGGGCAGTCATCATTATTAATAAGAACACCAATTAAATAATAAACCAAATAATTCACAGAACTACGGGATAGTACCAACACGGTGATGATAACGGCGGTAACGCCGCTAACGATGCCGACACCGGTCGGGATGCTGATACCGGAGGGACCCCCACCCTGTCCCCCCGTTATGTGGGACCCCCCTGCCCTGCCCGGTCCCGTCCCCGCTCACCAGGACGCGGCCGAATCGCTCCTCCAGCTCGGCATTCCCGGGCATGGGCTGCCGGGGGGGCGGCGGCGCGGCGGCGGCGGGGGCGGCCCCGGGCTGCGGGCGGTGGTCGCGGGGCTCCCGCGGGGCCGCGCCCCCCTCCAGCCCCCCGGCCGCGTTGCCCATGGCGGGGCGGCCCCGGCTCCCGGCCCAGCTTCGTCCTCGCCCGTCCCCGCCGCCGCTCGCGGGCGTTTGCAACTTCTGCGGGCGTTATCGCGCTATAAACGCTCAGCCCGCCCCCGGCCCCCGCCCCGGCCGCGGCCAGAGACGGCCCCGGCACCTGCGAGGCTGCGGGGAGGGAGAGGAGCGCCGCTGCCCCGGCCAGGCTCACTGCAGCCCATTTGCTTTATTTATTTAATTTAATTTAATTTAATTTTATTTTATTTTATTTTATTTTATTTTATTTTATTTTATTTTATTTTATTTTATTTTAATTTTTTTTTATAATTTTTAAAATTTTATTTTACTTTATTTTACTTTCTTTTTTCTTTTTTTATATTTTTTATTTTATTTTATTTTATTTTATTTTATTTTACTTTATTTTATTTTTTAAAAAATTATTTTATTTTATTTTATTTTTTATATTTTTTTACTTTATTTTATTTTACTTTATTGTATTTTACTTTATTTTATTTTTAAATTGTTTTATTTTATTTTATTTTTTAATAATTTTTTTAATTTTATTTTGTTTCTTTTATTATCTTTTATTTACTTTATTCCATTGTATTTCATTTTTCCTTTTTTTACTTTATTTTAGACTTATTTTTATATTATATTAAATAAAATTTCATATTAAATGCCACATTTTGTCATAAATGTCAGATTTAATATTAAATGTCATTAAATATCATATAAATATTAATTTATATGATATTAAATTAAATTTATTTTACTTTATTTTCTTTTTGTACCTTATTTTAGACTTACTTTTATATTTTATTAAATAAAATTTAATATTAAAATTAATAAATAATTTATATTATAGAAAATAAAATTGCTTTTATATTTTTATTTTATTTTTATTTTATTTATTGTTATTTAATTTTATAATTTTATTTAGTTTTAAAATATTGTTCCTAAAGTTTTTCTATTATTATTTGACTTTATTTTATTTTTATTCTTTTTCTCCCTTTATTTTATCCTTATTTATTTCATTTAATTCTATTCCTTATTTTAAATTTACTTTCATTCTATTTATCTATTCCATTTTCGCTTTCATTTTTATGTTCTATCTGTGCATTCCTTCATTACATTTTCTTTAACCACTTTATCTCAGCCTTATTTCACTCTATTATTTATTGTATTTTAAAATTTCCATTTATTTGTATTTTTATTTTGGCTTTTTGTTTGACTTTCCTGTTATCTTACAGTAATTCTTTACTGTTTTATATAATTTATTTAATTTATAATATTATATATATATAATTTTTTATTTTTAAAATTTATATAATATTATATATAATATTAAATATAAATTTATATAATTTATATAATTTATATAATTTATTTTTATTTTATTTTCGATTTTTCTTATATTTAATAATAAAACTTAATTTATAATTAAATAAAAATAAATTTAGCGTGCCCTGGGACCAGGATGTGGCACATCCCAGGATCCTGCTGTGAGCCCTGCCAGGGCAGCAGGGCATGGCACAGAGCAGGGGTGCTGAGCACTGAGATTTGGTGAAATTTGGTGAAATTCACAAAAATTTAGTGAAACTTGATGAGATTCACCAAAATTTGGAGAGATTTGGCAAGATTTTATTATATTCAGCAAAATTTGGGGAGATTTGGCAAAATTTGGTGAGATTTGGTGTCGTTCATCAAAATCTGGTAGGTTTTGGCAAGATTTGGTGCTATTTCATGAGATTCACCAAAATTTTGTGAGATACAGTGAGACTCAGCAAAATTTGGAGAGATTTGGTAAGATTTTATGAGATTCACCAAAATTTGGTGAGATTCGGTGAGATTTGGCACGATTTGGTAAGATTTGGTAAGATTCATCAAAATCGGGTGAGTTTTGGCAAGATTAGGTGAGATTTGAGGAGAGTCACCAAAATTTGGAGAGATTTGGTAAGATTTTATGATATTTACCAAAATTCGGTGAGTTTTGGCAAGATTTGGTGAGATTCACCAATACTTCGCAAGATTTGGTGAGATTTGATGACATTTACCAAAATTTGGAAATATTTGGCAAGACTTTTGAGGACATTCACCAAAATTTGAGGAGATTCACTGAAATTTGGTGAGATTTGGTGAGACTCATCATAATTTGGTGATATTTGGTGAGATTCACAAAAATTTGGTGAGATTTGATGGCATTCACTAAAATTTGGTGAGATTCACTAAAATTTGGTGAGATTTGATGACATTCACTAAAATTTGGTGAGATTTGGTGAGACTCATCATAATTTGGTGATATTTGGTGAGATTCACAAAAATTTGGTGAGATTTGATGACATTCACTAAAATTTGGTGGGATTTGGTGAGATTTTGTGCTATTCAGTGAGACTCACCAGGGCTGGGCGAGGCTGGGTGGATTTCTCTGAGTTTTGGTGAAATTTGCTGAACCCCGAGGTTGGAGGAGCAACTGAAGGGTTCTGAGGGACAGGGATGGACCCAGGGGAGATCCCAACAGCCCTGGGGGATCCCAGCCCCTGCCCAGCCCCAGCGCTGCCACATCCTCACCACAGGCCCTGCCAGGTGTCCCCAGGTGTCCCCACGGTGCCACCAGGACCGGGTGAACGCGCCCGGCCTGTTCTGCCAACCCCAAATTCCGGGCAGGGGACACGCCAGGACAGCAGGCGCCCATCCCATCCTCCCCGGGGATTTGGGAGCTGGGAGAGGACTCACAGAGAGCTCAGCAGCACCAGAATCGGGGTCACCCATGGCTGGGGTTGTTCTGATACCCCAAGGTTGAATTTTGCAGTCACAATCTCTGCTGTTAAATATTTCAGCTTCTCATTAAATATTTTACATTTCATTTCCCGATCCAGGTTTTTAAGGGAAGGCATTGCAGCGCTCTGTGGGCACGGGGACATCCTGGTGTGGTCCCAGAGGTGTGTCCAGGGTGAATATTGTCCCATGGGTGGGACCAGGGCTTCCATCCCACACTGGGGACAGGCTCTGCTGTGGGAGCTCCAGGATCGTGGAACCATGGAATGGTTTGGTTTGGAATGGGCCTTAAGCAGCACCCAGTGCCACCCCTGGCACGGGCAGGGACATTTTCCACCAGGCCAGGCTGCTCCAAGCCCTGTCCTTGGACACTTCCAGGATGGGGCAGCCACAGCTGCTCTGCCATGAAACCCCAGAGCTGTGGGGTTTATTACTGTTTTATATAATTTCTTTTTATTTCATTTTAGATTTTAGATTTAATTTTAGATCCAGGTAGCACCTCCCTGCCCTCGGCTGGAAAAGGCTCCGAGGATCTGGAGCTCTGGAGCCCCAGCAGGACCAGGGCAGGCCAACAGTTCCATCTCCTGGCCACAGGGAGGGCTGCGAGGGGCAGGGCTGGGAAAGCCTCCTGTGACACGTCCTCGGCAGGGCTGGGTGTTCTGTGAGGGGTTTGGGTCCTGCTGATCCCCACCGAGATGGGAACAGGGGGCCAGGCTGGAATTTGGGCTGCTGGAGGTGTTGGAGCAGCTGGGGCAGGGCAGTGCTTGCAGCAATGGCAGCAGGAGATGAGCTGGGGGAGCATCCTGCCCACCCTTAACCCTGCCCTGGGCACTGGGATATCTCTGGAGGAGCATCCTGCCCACCCTCAACCCTGCCCTGGGCACTGGGATGTCTCTGGAGGAGCATCCTGCCCACCCTTAACCCTGCCCTGGGCACTGGGATATCTCTGGAGGAGCATCCTGCCCACCCTTAACCCTGCCCTGGGCACTGGGATATCTCTGGAGGAGCATCCTGCCCACCCTCAACCCTGCCCTGGGCACTGGGATGTCTCTGGAGGAGCATCCTGCCCACCCTTAACCCTGCCCTGGGCACTGGGATGTCTCTGGAGGGGCATCCTGCCCACCCTTAACCCTGCCCTGGGCACTGGGATGTCTCTGGAGGAGCATCCTGCCCACCCTCAACCCTGCCCCAAACACTGGGATGTCTCTGGAGGGGCATCCTGCCCACCCCTTATCCCAGCTCTGGGCACTGGGGTGTCTCTGGAGGGGCATCCTGCCCACTCTCATCCCTGCCCCAAACACTGGGACATCTCTGGAGGAGCATCCTGCCCACCCTCATCCCATTCCTGAGCACTGGGATGTCTCTGGAGGAACATTCTGCCGCCCCTTATCCCACCCCTGGGCACTGGGATGTCTCTGGAGGAGCACCCTGCCATCCTGCCCACCTTCCATCCCATCCTTGAGCACTGGGATGTCTCTGAAGGGACATCCTGCCCACCCTCATCCCATTCCTGAGCACTGGGATGTCTCTGAAGGGGCATCCTGCCCACCCTCATCCCAGCCCCAGGCACTGGGATGTCTCTGGAACAGCATCCTACCCACCCCTGGGCACTGGGATGTCTCTGGAGGAGCACCCTGCCATCCTGCTGCCCCTCATCCCACCCCTGGGCACTGGGATGTCTCTGGAGGAGCACCCTGCCATCCTGCCACCCCTCATCCCAGCTCTGGGTACTGGGATGTCTCTGGAGGTGTGAAACCACCCAGACTGCCCGTGGGGTGTGAGGGGATTCACTGCTCTTCTCCAGGGTGACGGTTCTTGACCTCCTGTGACCTCCAAGAGGCTCCTGACCCCTCAGAACCTGGCTGGGACCTTTGGGAGGTGAGGACACCCCCCTGGGGGTGCTCTTCACCCAGTTTTGCTGGGAGGTGGGTGAATCCCAGCTCCTCCCTCCATTGAGCCACACTCACCTCTGGGCTGTCCATGGGGACAAGGACCTGGTCCCTTGTCACCACCCTGTCCTCCTTGTCCCATGTTTTCTCTCCTTTCATTTCTTTCCTGATTTGGGACATGAGGGTCTTTACCTGACAGCTCCAGTTAGCCCAGGGCTGGTCAATTCCTGTGATAAAAGTCCTTAAAAAACCATTCTAGAAATAACACATCCAAATAATTATCCTCAATGAGTGCCCAGGGCTACATTTCTTACATTAAGGGTGATTTTAGACACTTAACTTTGTTTTCTTAATTAATTTCAATTCCCTGGAAAACACAAGCAGGAATGGGGTGGTTTTCTCCCTGAATTTGCAAAATTCAGGAAAAAACCACCCACAAAAAAACCCCAACTTTGTTTCTTGATGTTAGAGCTACTCAGGCAATAGTCCCTCATCCAAAACGATAATTCCCAAAACAAGACATCCCCAAAACAAGAATTCCCAGTTTAGATTGTGCAGCCTGAGGTTGTCTGATCCCCTGGCACTGAAGGATGAAGCTCCAGAAAATTGAAGGTGTTTGGACAGCTGACCCCATCTCATGTTCCTCAAAGAGCTGGACCTGGGGGCTCCTGAAATACCTGAGATAAGGTGGGAACCCCTTCTCAAGGTTCCCCAGGTGAACATTTCTCATCCTTTCCACCCCCATGGAGCATCCCTGAGGATATTTTCTGGGGTTCTGTGGCTGAAGTGAAGGTCAGCCCAAGAGCCTGTCTTGGTGGAAGGACAAGATCTTAATTCCTTTGCCTCTGAGATGCTGAGATTAGAATTCTATTTTCAGCACTGCTGAATTTCTCAGTGGCTGTAATGAGTTCCAGGTATAATTCACTCTCCACTCCTTCCTGAATTACAGATTTTAATGTGTTAAGCCATGGCAAGCAGCAGAAGGAGAAGGAACACGTGTCTTCTGTCAGTAAATAAGCTTCTTCTGTAGATAAATCAGATTTTTACAGTATAAATATAGGTTAGGAGAGAAAAAGTTCATGCCTGGAGTCCTGGGACTTGGATTTTCAGGGCTATGAGGAGCTTGGAAAGCAGAGGAAGATAAACATCTTTCCCAACCAGAAATATTTTGGTAATGTCACATGGTAAATAGCTCATCAAGGGATTGATTATACCCAACTTGGTGTTTGCTTATCATCCACAGCTTGAGCACATTCAGCCTGTTCCCCAGGGATGGGGTTGGAATCTGGGTAATGAGGAAAACATGGAATAGATGGAGGGTAAAAAATCTGGGATGTGATGTGTGGGAAAGGGGCTCCCGAGCCTCCCCCTGCTGCTCTGGCATGGGAAATGCTGAGGGCAGAATATGGAATATTTGTGTTTGTTTGTTTGTTTCCAAGGAGTTTCTTCTCCAGCTAGCAGCAGGGAATCCACAGCTCCTGCAGGGAGCAGGGGAGGAGGAGGAAGCAGGTGAGCTCTGTCAGGGTGTCTGTCCCAGCTGCTGCACCCTGCGAGGATCATTCAGGTTGGAAAATCCCTCTGACACCAAGCCCAGCCATTCCCCACCACTGACCCACACGTCCCCAGGTGCCACATCCACAGGGATTTTAAACCCTGGGCAGCTGGGTCAGGGCTGGAGAACCCTTTGGGGGAAGGAATTTTCCCAATTTCCAACCTGAACCTGCCCTGGGCCAGCCTGAGGCTGTTCCCTCGCCTCCTGTCCCTGTTCCCTGGGAGCAGAGCCCAACACCCCCAGCCTGTCCCCTCCTGTCACAAGGTCCCCCCTGATCCCCCTTTTCTCCAGGGAAAATTGGGGGTTTCCAAAAGGGCTCCCCTATCACCAGCAGCAGATCCATACATTAATTTCCGAATAAATTTCCTCCTTAAATTTCATCCCCCATTTCCAACAGGAGATCAGAGCACCCAGCCCCGGCCAGGTGACAATCTGGTGCCACCCCCCAGCGGTCACATGGAGCCAGCAGCCAAGGACATCAGCAACAGGAACAGGTTTGGCCACCAAAATTCCGGTCAGGCCAGGCAGCTGGAGAGCCTGTGCCACAAGGAGGGGACAGGGAGGTGACACATCCCTCCCCACAGCCCAAGGGTGCTGGCACTGCGGCTGCTCTGCCATCCCTGCAGGATGCCAAGCTGGCATTTGGATGCCAAATCCTGCCTGGATCCTCCTGCTGTGGTGACCCCCAGGTTCCAAGGGTTCAGCAAAGTGCCAGGGCAGATTGGTCACCTCTGCTCCAGCAGCAGCTCCCGGGCTTGGTGGGTCCCAGGCAGAGCTCTCAGACCTGTCCCCCCATGGAGTGGGTGGATTTGGTTCTGTTTAATAATTAATTTAATTCTGTTTATTTTAATTCATTAATTTCATTCTGGTTTGGATTTGGTTCTGTTTAATAATTTATTTATTTCTGTTTAATGAATTCATTTAATTCTGGTTTGGATTTGGTTCTGTTTAATAATTATTTAATTCTATTCAATAATTTAATTAATTCTGGTTTGGATTTGGTTCTGTTTAGTAACTAATTCTGTTTAATTATTTTAATTAATTAATTTGATTCTGGTTTGGATTTGGTTCTGTTTAATGATTTATTTATTTCTGTTTAATTTAATAATTAAATTGTTTTGGATTTGGTTCTGTTTAATAATTAATTGAATTCTGTTTATTGAATTCAATTTAATTAATTAATCGAATTCTGGTTTGGATTTGGTTCTGTTTAATAATTCATTTAATTCTTTTTAATTAATTTAATTTAAATAACTTCTTTTAATTTAAATTTATTAATTTTATTTAATTAATTTATTTTATTACTTTAATTTTGGATTTGGTTCTGTTTAATAATTAATTTAATTCTGTTTTGGATTAGATTCTGTTAAATAACTAATTTAATTCTGTTTATTTAAATTAATTAATTGAATTCTGGTTTGGATTTGGTGCTGTTTAATTATTCATTTAATTCTGTTTAATTAATTTAATTTAAATTTATTAATTTAATTTATTTTATTTTATTATTCAATTATTTCAATTTAATTTATTTATTTTATTATTTTATTTATTTTATTTTTAAAATTTGGGGTTTGGTTCTGTTTAATAATTAATTTATTTCTGTTTTGGTAATTTAATTAATTAATTAAATTCTGGTTTGGATTTGGTTCTGTTTAATAACTAATTTATTTCTGTTTAATTTAATTCATTAATTTGGTTGGGGTTTGGTTCTGTTTAATAAAAAAACCAGTTTCCTCCTGGCCCCTGCTCCAGGCAGCAGAGGAGGAAGGGCAGAAGCCTGGCATTGTGTGGCACAGCTGGAGCCTGGCACTGGGCACTGCTCTGCCCCACCCAGGGCACCCCCAGGAGGCCTCTGTGGAGGAGAGCAGCACGCAGCCAGACCCAGCAGGAGAAGGTTTCATGGAATCACACCGAGCTTAATGCTGCAAGGAGCCTCTGGAGGGCACCTGGTGCCCATCTCTGCTCCAGGGCTGTGCCCAGGCAGGTTTAGCATCTGCAAGGATGGAGAGCACACATCCCCCTGGGCAAGCTGTGCCAGGAGAAACCACTGAGGGTGGAGAAGCCCCTGAAATCTGCCAACACTGCCAAGGCCACCGCTGACCCCTGTCCCCAAGGGCCACAGCCACAGGGCTTTAAACCTCACCCCTGCCCTGGGCAGGCCTGGAGAACCCTTTGGGGGAAGAAATGTTCCCTAATTTCCATCAGCAGCAAAAAAAAGTGTTTTCCTGAGGATCAGATGCTGTTGCAGGTGGTGCCCATGGGCTTTGGGCACTGCTGAGTTTTACCCTCCCTCCAGGTGAGCTGAGGAGGTGCCTCTGAGCCTTCTCTTCCCCAAACAGCCCCAGCTCTCCCAAACGTTCCTCATGGGTGAGGAACTCCAGTTTTTCTCTCATTTTTTATCAAACTGTCCCCTGTGTGTCCATGTCACTGCTGCAGTGGGGCCAGAACACAGCACAGCCCTGCAGGGTGGGCTCACTGAATGTGGGAATCCCTCACTGAATTGGGGAATGATCTCTCACTGAACTTGGGAGTGATTCCCTCACTAAACTTGGGAGTGATCCCTCCCTGAACTTGGGAATGATCCCACCCTGAATGTGGGAGTGATTCTCTCCCTGAATTGGGGAATGATCCCTCACTGAACTTGTGAATCCCTCACTGGCTTTAGGAGTGACCTCTCAATGAACCTGGGAGTGAGCCCCCACTGAATTTGGGAATGATCCCCCACTGAATTTGGTAGTGATCCCACCCTGAATGTGGGAGTGACCCCCTCACTGGCTTTGGGAATGATCCCTCACTGACTTAGGCAGTAACCCTCCCTGAATTTGGGAGTGATCCATTGAATTTCAGACTGATCCCTCCCTGAATTTCAGACTGATCCCTCCCCGAATTTCGGACTGATCCCTCCCCGAATTTCGGACTGATCCCTCCCCGAATTTCGGACTGATCCCTCCCCGAATTTCGGACTGATCCCTCCCCGAATTTCGGACTGGTCCCTCCCCGAATTTCGGACTGGTCCCTCCCTGAACTTGGGAGTGACCTCTCACTGAATTTGGGATTCCCTCATTGACTTTGAGGGTGATCCCTCCCTGACTTTGGGAATTATCCCTCCCTGACTTTGGGAGGGATCCCCCCTCCCCCTGCAGCCCAGGCTCCATCCCCACCCTCACCAAGGGCACCCTGAGGCTCAGTGCCCACCCCAGTGCCCAGCCCAGCCCTGTCCCTGTCCCAGCTGGGTGTCCCTCGGGGTGTGCCTGGCCTTGTTCCTCCCCAGGGCTCCCAAACACCAAGTTCTGCCTCCTCAGGCCCAGCCTGGAGCTCCCACAGCCCTTTCCAGCCCCAGCAGCCCCAGAGCTGGCCCAGAATTGGACAGAGCAGAGGCCTCAAGGCTGGTCCTGGCCCACGTGAGCTCAGCAATGATGAGAACCCCTCTGATGAGGAAGGAATTCTCTTCTGAGCAAGGAATACTCACAGCTGCTGTGCCCACCACTGCTGGAGGTGACCAGGCTGGTGGCCCAAGGCTGGTGCCAGCTCCCAAAGGGTGGGCACAGCTTGAGCAGCTCCTTCCTACCTGTGCCAGCGAGTTTGGGAGAAATTGGAGCAGCACAGGGAGTGCAGAGGTTGTCAGTGCTTTATTGGTGACAGGGACAGCACCAAGGGACCCCAGAGCTCACCCCAGGAGGGTCTGGGGGTGCCCCAGGCTGGCCAGGTCACGCTGGGAGCTGCTGGGGGGGCTCCATCCCCATCTCCAGGTGCTGCAGGATGGAGTGACAGGGCCCTGCTGTCACTGCCCCGAGGCTGCAGTGCTCCCACCATCCTCCTCCTCCTCCTCCTGGTCTGGCAGCAGCTCTGAGGGGTTGGCACCTCGTTGGGGCAGAGCTCTGGAGGGCTGGTCCTCCTCCAGGCCTGCAGGAGATGGGCAGAGGGAATGGTGAGGAGCTGGCTGGAGGTGCAGGAGGCAGCTCTGGGTCACACAGAGGGGGATAAGCCCATCCAGGGCTGCATCAGAGACCCCCCCAGGGATGGGGATGGAGGGAACCTCAGGCCCTGGAGCAGGAATGCCACTGTGGGGCCATGCCTGGGTGTTTAGGGACACCCAGGGTGGAGCAAAAAGAGGAGGAGGCTGCCCAGGAGCACAAGGTGGAGGTGGCAAAGCAGAGAGAATGGGCTGGGGGTGGAAATAGGGAATGGTGCCTCAGGGGCCATCACCTTCCTCATCCTGAGCCTCTGATGCCTTCCCTTCCAGGCTCTGGGACAGCAGGGTCAGCCTCTTGAGAGCCAGCAGGGCTTTCCCTGTTTTCTGGAGGGCGGAGAATGGGCACTGAGCCCTTGGGCAGAGCCACCCCCATGGCCCCACCAGGGGCACTGAGTGCTTCAGCAGAGCCACCCCCATGTCCCCATCACCCCATCAGGGCACTGAGCCTTTGGGGAGAGCCAGCCCCTGTCCCAATCACCCCACCAGGGCCACTGAGCCACCCCCATGTCCCCATCACCCCACCAGGGCACTGAGCCTTTGGGGAGAGCCAGCCCCTGTCCCAATCACCCCACCAGGGCCACTGAGCCACCCCCATGTCCCCATCACCTCACCAGGGCCACTGAGCCTTTGGGAAGAGCCACCCCCTGTCCCAATCACCCCACCAGGGACATTGAGCCCTTCAGAGCCACCCCCTGTCCCCACCAGGGCCACTGAGCCCTTCAGCAGAGCCACCCCCCTGTCCCCATCACCCCACCAAGGCCACTGAGCCACTCCCATGTCCCCACATCTCACCAGGGCCACTGAGCCTTTGGGCAGAGCCACCCCCATGTCCCCACCAGGGTCACTGAGCCCTTCAGCAGAGCCACCCCCTGTCCCCATGTCCCCACCAAGGGCTTTGAGCCTTTGGGCAGATCCACCCCCTGTCCCCATGTCTCCATCAGCGGCACTGAGCCCTTCAACAGGGCCACCCCCATGTCCCCAGCAGGTACCTGCCACTTCCTCCGTGCCAGGAACTGCCTGATCCTCTCCTTGGACAGCACCTTGGGGCTGTTGGGCTGGGGCTGCTGCAGCCAGGGGTGCAGCAGAGCCCCTGCACTGGGGAGCCGCTGGCTGCAGCACACACAGGGGGTCACGGGGGCTCCTCCACCCAGGAGCATCCCCTCACCCACCCCCTCAGCACCCCAAAGCCCAGCCCAGCCCCAGCTGAGCAGCCCCCAGGCCCTACCTGGGCTCCTTCTGCAGCAGCTGGCTGATGAAGTCCTTGGCTTGCTGGGAGATCTCCGAGAAGGTCTCCTCCTCAAAGTCCCACCGGGCAGCTGTGACATTGCTCAGGGTCTCCATGTCCGTGTCCCCCTGGAAGGGGGACTCCCCACTCAGCCTGGAGAGGGGACCCCAGGGCATCAGGGAGAGCTCAGCCCCGTCCAGCCCAGCCTGCCCTGCCCAGGAGGGCACTCACAGGATGTAGCAGATGACACCAACGCTCCACATGTCCGTGGAGAAGCTCACGGGCTCGAAGGCGACCACTTCTGGAGCCATGAACTCAGGGGTGCCGTGGAGAACCTTCACAGGGGTGTCTGGAGCTGCAGAGAGGAGGCAGAAGGTCAGCTGGGATCTCCACGAGGCAGGAGGCCCAGCTGGGATCTCCTGGGGCAGGAGGTCAGCTGGGAACTCCATGGGGAGTTGGGATCTCCATGGGGCAGGAGGCCCAGCTGGGATCTCCCTGGGGCAGGAGGCCCAGCTGGGATCTCCCTGGGGCAGGAGGCCCAGCTGGCATCTCCCTGGGGCAGGAGGCCCAGCTGGGATCTCCCTGGGGCAGGAGGCCCAGCTGGCATCTCCCTGGGGCAGGAGGCCCAGCTGGCATCTCCCTGGGGAGTTGGGATGTCCATGGGCCAGGAGGCCCAGCTGGCATCTCCTGGGCCAGGAGGCCCAGCTGGCATCTCCTGGGGCAGATGTTATGGGTTCCCACCCTCACCCAGCCTCCGTGCCAGCCCGAAGTCGATGATCTTGACGCGGTGGCTGCCGGGGCTGACGCAGACGATGTTCTCGGGTTTGAGGTCCAGGTGGACGATGGCCTGGCCGTGCATGAACTGCAGCCCCTCCAGGATCTGCTGCATGTACTGGGCACTGCTGGGCTCCGTGTGCTCGAAGTCATCGTCCACAATGCGCTCAAAGAGCTCCCCACCTGCCACGCTGGGGACAGACACGTGCTGGGGACACTTTGGGGTCTACCAGCCCCAAGGAGGAGAAACCCCAACAGAGAACCCAAACTCAGTGCTCTGGGAGCATCTCTCCACCCTTATCTCCAGGAGCTTTGGGTTCCCATCCATCCCACACCAGCACCCATGGCACAGAGACCCCTCCCCACCTGACACTGCGGGGACAACCAGGTGCTGGGGACCCCTTTGGGACCCTCCATACTGGGGACTCTCCATGCTGAGGGACAATGAAGTTCTGGGGACCCATTTGGGATCTACCAGCTTCAAGAAGAGGTAGCCCAGCAGAGAACCCAGTGCTCTGGGAGGACCTCACCACTCCTAACTCCAGAGCTGCCAGGTTCTCTATCCATCCATCCATCCCTCCATCCATCCACACAGGGACCCCTCCCCACTGCCATTGTGGGAACAATGAGCTGCTGGGGACCCTTTTAGGGTCTCACCAGCCCCAAAGAGGGGAAGTCCAGCAGAGAACCCAGTGTTCTGGGAGGACCTCACCACTCCAGAGTCTCCAGGTTCTCCATCCACCCATCAGCACAGGGACCCCTCCCCACCTTAAGTGCCCCCCCTGGCAGCCCCCAGCCCCTCACTCACTACTCCATGACCATCACCAGCTGGGTGGGCTCCTGGAAGGCCTCCAGGCACTGCACGAGGCGTGGGTGGTGCAGGAGGTTCATCAGCTCCACCTCGGCGCGCGCCGCCTGCCTCTCCTTGGCCGTGCGGGCACGGAAATATTTCCCAGCCCAGATCCTGCCCGTGGCCTTCTCCTGCAGCCTGTACACAGTCCCAAACTTCCCCCTGGGACAGAGGAGGAGGGATGGAGGAGCCACCAGCAGCACCAGGGCTGTGCATGGACAGCCAGGGCAATGCCCAGGGTGGGACAGGGGAGCCTCACTCACTCCCCGAGCTTCTCCAGCTGTGTGTACACATCTGAAACCTTGTCCTGGCTGTTGATGACCACATCACGGTGTTCAAAGGGCTCCTCAGCTCCTGGGGGATGGATTAAGGTGTGTCATGCAGGGATTGCCCCTGATTTGGGGATGATTTCTGTGTCCCCCCTGCTCCATCTGGGCCCAACCACCCTCTGCACCCAGTGTGGGTGGCACCTGGGGAGGACATGGGGACAGGAGCTCCTGGGGCAGCTCAGCACCCTGTAAGTCAGGTTTGGGGTGAAAGGTGCTTTTAGGATCAAAAATTCAAGAGAAATGGGGCCAGGACGGGATGGAGATTGGTGCTGATGGGGGAATGGACAGGGGTCACACCACTGCTGGGGTTCCCTGTGCCTCTGCTGTACCTTCTGGCTGGGACATGGTGGTGCCACCGGCTCCTCAGGGCGCTGGCACAGTCAGGACAGGTTCTGGATGTGTCCCCCAGGCTGGGATAGGTGATGGCCGTGTCTCTGCTGCAGCTGCTCCCTGCGGCTCTGCACCTTCTCCCTGCCACTGGAGACCACTGGCATCACCCCACCAGCACCCACTCTCCCCACCCTCCCCATGGACCCAAAAGAATCAAGCCAGATTTTAAAGCAAGGCCCCTTTTTGAATGGGGACAGCCCTTTCCAGGCTCCAAGCCGATGTTTTTCCCGTGCACAGTCTTACATCAGCCAGGAAATCCCCAGGAAAGCCTCACTTGTAGGGCAAAGGAGCTGCTTCCTTTCATGTCCGTCCCCAGAAGGGTTGGGAAAACAGAAAATGACACCCAAGGGTGTCAGGTAGTGACACCCACACCCCAGCCCGGGACCCCCAGCACTGACCTGGCACTGTCCAGCCCCTCCTGCAGCTCGCTGCCTTTCCCAGTCACTGCAGAGCCACAAAAGCTGTGGAGAGAGGGAAGGGGCAATGCTGGAGGTTGAGGAACCACAACTGGAACAACAAAAATGGGGATATCTCGGGGTCCAGCTGGGAGCATCCCTCCCACTCCAGCGCTGGGAGCAGCCCTGGCTGTCCCCTCCCTTTCCTTCCCAGCACAGCGCTTCCGGACGGACGTGGGGGATAAACAACCCCCACCACCCACGAGCTGTCCCCAACGCCCCCTTTGGCACCGTGCAGGGCCACAGGTCTGCAACACGGAGCTGTGGAACCCCAGGGCAGGGGGAATGCAGAGACTGACACACCTCAGCACACAGCAGAGCCCCCCAGCTCTGCCCTCCCAGCCCCTGTGCAGGATTTGGGGGCTCTCCCAGGTTAAATCCACCCTGGGGGATAAACAACCCCCACCACCCATAAGCTGCCCCCAAACCCTGTCCCAAACTCCCCCTTTGGCACCGTGCAGGGCCACAGATCTGTAACACAGAACTGTGGAACCCCAGGGCAGGGGGGCTACAGGGAGCTGACACACCTCACTGCACAGCAGAGCCCCCCAGCTCTGCCCTGCCAGCCCCTGTGCAGGATCTGCGGCCTCTCACAGGTTAAATCCACAGCCCACTGCAGATTTAACCCTCTCACAGGTTAAATCCACAGCCCACCCTGGGGAATAAACAACCCCCACCACCCACGAGCTGTCCCCAGCCCATGTCCCCAACGCCCCCTTTGGGTCCCAGATCTGTAACACAGAGCTGTGGAGCCCCAGGGCAGGGGGAATGCAAAGAGCTGACACACCTCACTGCACAGCAAAGCCCCCCAGCTCTGCCCTCCCAGCCCCTGTGCAGGATCTGGGGCCTCTCAAAGGTTAAATCCACAGCCCACGCAGCCCCCGCCCCCGTCCCACCCATGGGTGGCTTCCTGCAGAGGGGCTGAGCACCCACAGCTGCCCCCTGGCCCTGCTCCACCTGCAGCCAATATCCCATCCCAGGGTTCGGTTTCCCGGGAATGCTCCAGGTGAATGGGGAGTTACAAAACTCCTCCTGGCCTCCAAAGGTGCTGATTTGGAGGAAAAATGTATTTCCCAGCTTTTATCCCCCAAACGCAGGAGCGTGCAGCCGCTCTGTGCCCGGTGCTGCCGTTTGGTTTTCCCGGTTTGCCCAGATTTGAAATGGAAGAACGCCGTGATTTCCTCCCGGAGCTGACTCCAGACCCGGGATCAGGCAGTGGCACCTCACAGGGACATGAAACCCCTGGGGACCGCGGTGGCACAGCAGTGGGGACACAGGGGGGGTCATCACCTGGGGTTACCTGCTGTCCGCAGCCCCTCTCGGGGCCCTTTGGGGCGATGCCAGCGCCTCCAGCCGCGTCCCAGCGCCGCTCCCAGGCTCGGCTCAAAGTCCACGGGCTCCGGCGGGGAGTAGGTGACAAATGTCCCCAGGGCAATGGCGGGGTCACCACGACCTCGCCGTGCCTTTGTCACCGCGACCTTGGAGCCCGGGGGGGTCCCCGAGTCCCCCCAGGGATGCGCGGATGCTCCGGGCTCGGCGCTCGGCCGGACCCCGCTGCGATATCGACTGCGGGGACACGACAGGACACGGGGGTGGCCGCGCTGGGGACAGGCGGCTGGAGCACGGCTGGGTGCATCCCGTAGCCCCGGGGCGCGACGAGGCCGGGCTGGGCAGCTCCCGGTGCACCGGGACCGGAGAGAGCCCCGGAGCGAGAGCGATCCCGGCAGCCGCTGGATGTCAGTGTCGGCCTGATGCTGGCAGCGGAGAAAGGAGCAGAAAAAGAAAGATTTTGGGTCTGGGGGATCTGGGGAGGGCTGGCAGCACCCAGGTCCTGCGGGATGGAGCGTCTGGCTGGAGGGGAATCCCTCGGGAGCCGCGTTCCCGGGGGATGGAGCATCGCAGCCATGAGACAGCAGCGGCAGGAAAGCGGCTGCGGGGATCGACAGCGGATCAATCCTGTCTCGTTACCGACAGCTCCATTTACCGGCCCTGTCCCACCCCTCTGCTCCGGAATTGTCCCCTCCCTTGTGCCTTGACACCCTCTCCCTGTGCCTTATAAAATGAATGAATTCATTAATCATTAGTAGTCACACCAGTCAGCCTTGTGTTCGGCTTTGGGGGTCAAGGTGTCCCCATCTGCCCAGGGATCCTCTGGCACGGCCAGGATGGGATTCCCAGGTATTCCCCCAACCCCAAACCCACTCGTGTGCCCATGGGGTGCCCACCAGACCCCCCCAGTTCACCCTGACCCCTCCTACATCCCCTCCATCCCCTTTGGGTTCAGTCAGAACCCTCTGGGCAGGTGCAGCTGCCTCTGTTTTCTGTATGTCCCACAATAAATGGTGTCACCTTGGTGCTGAGTGACAGCAGGAGGGGACAGGGTCACATCAGTGGGTGCTGGCTGTCCGTCTGTCCTTGAGCCCCTTGTGCCTGAGGGAAGGGCTCAATGACCTCAGGGGGACACAGCCCCTGTTCCCATCACCCAGGTGGGGGACACAGCCCCTGTTCCTGTCACCCAGAGGGGACATTGTCCCTGTTCCCATCACCCAGGGGGGGACACAGCCCCTGTTCCCATCACCCAGGGAGGACACTGTCCCTGTTCCCATCACCCAGAAGGGACATTGTCCCTGTTCCTGTCACCCAGAGGGGACACAGCCCCTGTTCCTATCACCCAGGGGGTGACACGGTCCCTGCTCCCCATTTTCCCAGGAAGAAAGACTCAGCACATGTGGCAGACATGTGTGGGGACATGGGTGACATGGGGACATGGAGGGTACTGGGGACTTGGGGGCACAGGGAACACAGGGGCACATGAAGGACATGAGCACAGGGGACACTATGGCATGGGGACACAGGGGGCGACTCAGAGGACTTGGGGGGACCAGGGGAGCATGGAGGGGACACAGGGAAGGCAGAGGACACTGGGGACAGGGGGACATGGCAGCCACAAGGGCCCCCAGGGCTCGCAGAGGCCATGGAGCAGATGGAGGGATGCAGAAGACATGCGAGGGACATCAGAGGGACACGGGGACACAGAGGACATGGGGGCACACGGGGGGACTCCAGGGAGACACCATGGTGGGGGCAGCAGGGACAGCCCGGATGGAGGCACATGGGGGCACAGGGGACCTGGCAAGGGCTGGGGACACCTGGGGGACACGGGGGCACACAAGGGGACACGGGAGGGGACACGGGGGGACTTCAGGGGGACACGGGGGGGGGGGGGGGGGGGGGGAGGGGACATGGGGGCACACGGGGGGACTCCACCAGCGGTGGGGACAGCAGGGACACCAGGGATGGAGGCACATGGAAGAACCGGGGACGTGGCAAGGGCTGGGGACACCTGGGGGACATGGGGGGGACATAGGGGCACATGGGGGAACCCCAGGGGGACACCAGGGGTGGAGTTAGCAGGGACAGCCCGGATGGAGGGACATGGAAGCACAGGGGACCTGGCAAGGGCTGGGGACACCTGGGGGACACGGTGGGGGGGTCACGGGGGGCGGGGCCAACAGCGGGAGGGCACTGGTGGGCGGGGCCGGTCGCGCAAGCGCTGGGGGCGGGGCTACGGCGAGGGGCGGGGACGTTCGGAGGACGGCTTCCGGGTTGGGCGGGGCCAACGCGTTGCGCAGCGAGGTGGGCGGGGCCATGTCCTTATTGGGATCGGTGGGCGGGGTCGGGCGGGGCGCACGTGTGCGGCTCTGGCGCCCCGCAGCGCTCGCGGGAGGGGGAGTGCCCGGGAACTGGGAACACTGGGAGGACTGGGAGATGGATGCTGGGAGGACTGGGAGCTGGATGCTGGGAGCACTGGGAGCTGGGTGTGGAGAGCTGGGTGCGCTGGGAACTTGGTGCTGGAAGCGCTGGAAACACTGGGAGATCAGTGCTGTGAATACTGGAATTACTGGGAACTGGGTGCGGGTGCTGGGAGTGATGGCTGATGCCTGCTGGGAGCACTGGAAGCACTGGAGCTGGGTGGAGGCTGCGGGTGGACATGGGAGCACTGGGAGATGAGTGTTGGGTGCTGGAAGTCATGGCTGATGCATGGTGGGAGCGCTGGGAGCTGGGTGCAGAGAACTGGGAGCTGTGGCTGATGTGTACTGGGAGCACTGGGATCCGGGAGTTGGGGGTGCTGGAATGCCGGGACATGGAATGCTGGGGGATGGATGCGGGATGCTGGGGGATGGATGCGGGACGAGGGGACATGGAATGCTGGGGGATGGATGCTGGGACATGGAATGTTGGGGGATGGATGCCGGGACATGGAATGCTGGGGGATGGATGCGGGATGCTGGGGGATGGATGCGGGATGAGGGGACATGGAATGCTGGGGGATGGATGCGGGATGAGGGGACATGGAATTCTGGGATGCTGGGACATGGAATTCTGGGATGCTGGGACATGGAATGGTGGGTTCTGGGATGCTGCGATATGGAATTCTGGGGGATGGATGCCAGGAGCTGCAGATCTGGGTGCTGGCAGCTCAGTGCTGGGTGTAGGCACTGGGGGTTGTGGTGGCTGCTGGGAGCTGGGTCCTGGTTGCTGAGTGCTGGGGTCAGACCCCATTCTGCAGGATCAGGGTTGTGCAAACATCCATCGCCCCAAAATTATTCCTGACAGAGTGGAAAGCGTTGTGGCACCCTGGATTTGGGTTCCCACGAAGGCTGGGAGGACCCAGGGGTGGCAGTGCTCAGCCAGACATGCCGGGGTGTGGAGGAGCTAAAATACGGCTGGAAAAGACCCAAACACATGGCAAATAAAAATAAATCAATCTGGATCTATAAAGCACAGTATCTCTGGCACCAGCTCGGGAATCAGCCTGTCCCTGTGTGGGCTTGGCTGATCCAGCTCCTCCAGGCAGCCTCGGGACCTTGGACCTGCTCCTGCAGCCCCGGGAGGGTGCAGGGAGTCAGGGATGGACTGGGGAGCGCCCTGGGGAGGGGGAATTGCCTCTGCAGCCTCACAACAACCCCAAAGGTGACAAATAATGGCCCGTGGCACCTCAGAGAGCCCACGGCGGCTAAAGGCACGGCGGGGGGAGTGCCGGAGCTGGGCTCAGAGATAAGCACAACGCCCCGAGGGGTTATCAGCTTTATCAGCAGCCCGGGCTGCTCCTGCCTCCTCCAAAGCCCTGCGGGCTCCCCTGGTGCTGAGGGAAGGGAAGGGAAGGGAAGGGAAGGGAAGGGAAGGGAAGGGAAGGGAAGGGAAGGGAAGGGAAGGGAAGGGAAGGGAAGGGAAGGGAAGGGAAGGGAAGGGAAGGGAAGGGAAGGGAAGGGAAGGGAAGGGAAGGGAAGGGAAGGGAAGGGAAGGGAAGGGAAGGGAAGGGAAGGGAAGGGAAGGGAAGGGAAGGGAAGGAGCAAGCAGAGAAAGGCAGAACAGGTAGGGAAGGAGAGCAGCAGGCAGGAGCAGGCAGGGAAGGACAGAACAGGCAGGGAAGGGAGGAGCAGGCAGGGAAGGGAAGGACAGGCAGGCAGGGTAGGACAGCAGCAGTCAGGGAAGGGCAGGAACAAGCAGGAAAAGGCAGGAGCAGGCAGGGAAAGACCGAGCAGGCAGAGAAGGGAAAGAGCAGAGAAGGGCAGGAGCAGGTAGGGCAGGACAGAACAGGCAGGGAAGGGCAGGAACCAGCAGGAAAGGCAGAACAGGCAGGGAAGGGAAGGAGGAGGCAGGGAAGGACAGCAGCAAACAAGCAGGAAAGGGCAGGAGCAGGCAGGAAAGGGCAGGAACAAGCAGGGAAGGACAGAACAGGCAGGGAAGGGCAGGAACAAGCAGGGAGGGAAAGGCAGGAACAGGCAGGGAAGGGAAGGAGGAGGCGGGGAAGGACAGCAGCAGTCAGGGAAGGGCAGGAACAAGCAGGAAAGGGCAGGAGCAGGCAGGGAAAGACAGAGCAGGCAAAGAAGGGAAGGAGCAGGCAGAGAAAACCAGAACAAGCAGGGAAGGGCAGGAACAAGCAGAGGATCCCATGGCTGAGGCTGTCATCAGGCTCTGTCCCTCTGACAACACAAAATCCCAGCAGATGGGGCACGCTGGGAGTCACACCCCACCTGCACTAGCTGGGGACTGATGTCACAGTCCTGACATAGAAATCCCTCAAAATGGGTATTTTCTGGCTGGAGGGATGGGTCTGCACAGGGAGAACATCTGAGAGCTCAGGGGGTGCCAGGAGCAGCCCCCCTGTCCCAGGAGCACCCCAGAGCTCCTGGCTCTGCCTCCCAGGGAGATCCCAACTCACCAGGGTGGGGACAGGGACAAAAACCTCCGGAAGGGCTGTGCCAGGCCAGTGCTCCCATCCTGGGTCTGTGTGGACAGGAACAGCCCCCAGGGACAGGGTCACCCAGTCCCATGTTGGGGTGATGCCTGGAAGCCCCTTCAGGGGATGTGGCACCAACATCACCAATCCCCCAAGCTCTGCACAAGGGGTTCTGTCCCCCTTACTACTGCTTATACTGGGACAGTCCAGGGGAAGTGGATTTGTCCCCTTCCTCCCCACCCAATTCTCCAAATGTGGCCCATTTTACACCTCCCCATCCCCTCTCCCACTTAGGAGCAGCCAGGCCATATCCAACACCAACCCTCTGGCCAGAAAACGTTTGGCACAAGTAATCCCCCACTCATTAAAATCACATCATGGCGAGGAGAATTTATGATAGGGGATTTATCAGCCCAGAAAAAAAAAATCTAAAGCAAAACAAATCAAAACAAAACAAAAAAACCACCCAACCCCCCCCCAAAAAACCTCCAAAACCCAACCAAAAAAATAACCCCCCCCAAACAAACAAAACCAAAAAACCCACAAACAAACAAACAAAAACCCACCAAAAAACACTCCCCACCAAAAAAAAAAAAAAAAAACAACAACAACAAAAAAAAAAAAAAAAAAAAAAAAACAGAAAACATCCCCCTTTGTCTTTTTGTAACATCAGAACTTAATTCCAAATGCTTCAAGTGTCTCCTCGGGCTCATTCCCTGAACTATTCTTCCCAAAAATCACACAGGGACAGGACCTGTTCCCAGCCTGCCCCAGCAAATGGGAGCCCAAGATGACCAACTTTGAAGGGAGAGACATTTTAGGTTGGTAGTGAGGGTTTTGGGGTTTCTTTTCCCCTTTTATTTACAAACTGTATTGCTAATTTTTGCCTTTTACATGTCCTGATCCCCCAAGGACACATTCCCTTAAAATTCCTGCTGACTGCACCCCCTGTCCACACCCCACAGGGCTCAGCCAGCAAGGGGCACAACCAGTGAGGGAAAAAATCTCCTTGAAACCCTTGGGAAAGCTCCCGGACTTTGCACTGTGGGTCACTTCTCTCCTTGAGGCGTGAGATGGGAGGCCAGATAAGCCTGGGAGGAGCCCTTGGCAGAGCTGGAATTGGGCAGACGGGTGATTCGGGGGTAGAACTGTGACCAGACGGGTGATTCGGGGGTAGAACTGTGACCAGACGGGTGATTCGGGGGTAGAACTGTGACCAGGCGGATGATTTGAGCACACCAAGCTCCCACCGTGCTGAGGGGATACGTCTCTGCTAACTGTGATCTGTATCTGCTAATTGTGATCCACCTAATTGCGATCTCTGTGTGCCAATTTTGATCCTGATCTGTGGCTGCTGCTGCTGGAACGGTTCTGGAGAAGGACAGAGCATTGGGGAGTTCCATTCAGACGGCTGAAGAGAAAGGCACTCTCATTTGGGGCCGAACACCCCCCTGAGGCCCTGGGGTCACCCCCTCGATCCAGGCCCGTCCCTGGATCTTCCCCGCCCCCGCATGAGTAAGGCCTCGGCTCCTGGGCCGCCCCGGCCGAGCAGCCCTCAGGGCTTTCGGTGTCGCCATCCCGGACAAAATCCTCCTCTAGGAGCCCCACGAGCCCTGCAAGGCGCCCCTTGCCACATCGGGGCCTGCGGAGGCCTCGGTGCTCGGTGTTCGCTGCTCCGCCCCCGCGGCGGGACCGGGCCCGGTTCCTCCGCCTCCCGCCGTGACACAGCGCCCGCCACGTGCGGCCGCGGGGCGTCCTGGGGCGGCGAGTCCGCAACCGCCCCGGCTCCGCTACCGCGACACGCTGGGGAACTACAACCCCCACAATGCATCGCGGCGGAGACAGGCACCGCCTCTTCCTCTGCTATTCGCGTTTCCATTGGCTCCACCGGGCGGTCACGCAGCGGCACGGCGGGTTCTGATTGGCTGGAGGGCGACGGAGCCGGGACGGCGACTATGGCGGCCGGGCGGGCGGAGCGGGAGCGGTGTCGCCGCCGCCATTTTGTGTGTGAGGGGCCGGGCCGGCTCTTCTCCCGTCCGCGGCCCTGAGGCGGCAGCAGGGGCGGCCCAGCCGGGGCTCTGTCCCGCGAGCGGAGCGTGAGGCCCCTCGCCGGCCCTAATGGGGGGCGGTGCCGCGGCGCCACCGGCCGTGTCCCCGTCAGCGCTCCGGGACCGGAGCTCACGGAGCTGAGCCGGTGGGGTGGAGGAGCTCGGCCCGGAGCTCTCCGGCTGTACCTGCGTTACTGGGCGGGGGCTGGGGATGTTTTTCGATCAAAATTAGCGTTAAACGGTATCTGAACGTTTTTCACGGCCGCAGCCCGATCTCGTGCGGGGCTGGCCCTGCCTGAGCCCCGCGAGGAGCAGCGAGGGGAGGAACAGCGCAGTTCTGAGGGAAATTGGGGCTGGATGTGCCGGGGTCCCGTCCCTCACACCCTGCGGTTTGGGTGGGGGGAGATAATCCCTGATATTTATTTAATCCTTTGTTTCACACATTTCAGCCAAAGCCCGCGGGGTTCCCGGGGCGATCCCGGCCGGATCCAGTGGATCTCAGCTAACATGGCCTCCCCGAGGGGAGCTCCGAGACTCAAAAACAAAAGCGTTCGGCTGTTGCCAGGGCCCGGGGGAACTTCTCGGGCGGTAACAAACGCGAGCGACCCCGGGCTCGCAGGGAGCGATGCCCCTCCGGGGCTGGCGAAGCACCTGCTGCGTTGTTTATCCCGTGCAAAGTCAAACCCCAGCTCTTTAAAAACTAAAAATGGCCTTTTTTTTAGGGAGGGATTGAGCTGGCGCAGCCTCCCCACGGCTCCTCAGTGGAGCTCCAGTTGCCAGCCCCGTTGTTGCCTCGATAACACCAGCTCATCCCCTGGTATTTGTAGGGCTGGGTTTAGGTTTAAAACAGGGAGATTTGGGAGCCTTCTGCTCTAAGTGCGGATTGTACTGTCAGACGTGGGTCAGCCAGTTCAAACCAGATTATTTTACATTTAGGCACTTGGTGGGTGGGGTGGTAGTGTTGTTTTTTTTTTTTTAATTGTATTTGTTGTGTGACTCTGCAGATGTTGCTTTAGCAGGTCCTGAATTCCAAAGCATCATATGGAAAGGTGATGGCTCCCCCAGCCCTGGAAGTGTCCAAGGCCACGCTGGACAGGGCTTGGAGCAACCTTGGACAGTGGGAGGTGTCCCTGCCCATGGCAGTGGGGTGGAACTGATCTTTAAGGTTCCTCCAACCCCATCCATATTGTCATTCTGTAATATTTTATATCCCAGCTGCATTTCCAGGGCTGGGGTGTTTATTGTTTGTGTCTTCAAATGCTTGTGACAGCTGAAAATGCAATTTCAAGCTGATTTTGCCAAACTCATGAGGGTCACACCTGGTTTGAGCTGTGAGCTTTGCACCTGCCCAGGTGTCACAGAGTTTGTGGGGAGCAGAAGGGGAGCAATCCTGAGGGGCTGGAGCTGCCAGGTTTTTTGTGATGGCCCCATCAGCTGCAGATTGTCCTCTTGTTTCACCAAAATGCCACTTGTGTCACCCAGAGTCACCAGTCACCAACGTGTCCTGGCAAGGTGGAGCCAGTGAGGGGGAGTTGGGGCAGGTGAGGTGGTGGCAGGGCACAGTGAGGTGCCAGAGCTGTGCCCCTGGGTGTAACCCTGGCACAGAAGGAGCACCAGGAGCAACTCTTAAGGGGCTGCTGTGTCCCAGGGCAAGATTTGGGGCTCACCTCACCCCAACAGACACTTCCTTCTTGGATTTGCAGTGTTTCCAGGGATCATCTGGGTCCCTGCATTGCTCCTGTCCAGGAGAAAGGCCATTCCCACACATGGGATGGAGCAGTCTCCATTTTTGTGTTGGTGCTGACAGAATTGCAGCCCTTTCTTCTGAAAACAAAACCCTTGGGAGAGGAGGAGCTGGGGGACCCTTTGCCAGAGGGTCTCCCAATGCTCTGTTCCCAGGTGCCCCAAATCCGGTGTTGGTGCTGCCTTCCCACAGCCAGGGAGCCCTGGGGCAGTGATTCCTGCCTGTCCAGAGAATCATGGAATGGTTTGGGTGGGAAGAGACCCTAAAGCCCATCTCATTCCACTCCCTGCCATGGCAGCAATACCAGCTGCTCTCAGCCTGGCCCTGGACACTTCAGGGATCCAGGACCAGCCACAGCTGCTCTGGGAACCTCTGCCAGGCCCTCCCCACCATGGCAAGGTTGGCACTGGATGGTCTTGAAGGTCACATCCAACCCAAACCATTCCATGATTGCAGCCTCTGGTTGCCAGCTGAGCTGTGCCAGGCTGATCCCTGCTGCTGTGGCTCTGTGCCAGGCGAGCTCCAGTCAGCCCCTGGAGTCTGAGGGAAGCCTTGGGATGGGCAGCTCTGTCCCCAGCCAGGGAGGAGCTCCCTGTCCATTACTGATCCACTCAGAGGTTCCAAAGGTCCCCAAATGTCCCTGGTCTGTGTCTGCAGGAGCTTTGAGCACTGAGCCCTTGGGATCAGGATAACCTGGTTAGAACACCATGGAATAAAGCAGGAGAAGTTGGTGGGGGCAGAGGAGGTTGGAGAGTTGATCATTATGGTCTTTTTAATTTGTTTGTTTGCTTTGGGTTTTTCTAAGTTGTATTTTTTAAAAACATTTGCAGAGAAAATGTTTATTCCAAGGACTTGAACCTGACAGGGTGTGGGGTGAGTGGATGAGGGCAAAACCTGACTGAGAATATTCCCTTGGATCGAGGTTTTTCCCCAAAGCAGGTACCAGGAGCTTCATTTCACAGAGCTGGGACCATCAGGGACCCCCATCGGTGCCATCAGCCCGGGGAGAAAACGCCTTTTGTGGGAATCGCGGACGGAAAATCGCTCTGCAGGGAAACAAACAGCGGGGAAGCATCGCCGGGCCCGGGCCGGAGGAGCGCGGGGGCTCGGCCCCATCCCGGCCCGCAGGACCCCGCGGATCATCGCCCCCCCTCCCCGGCGCTGCGGTGATGTCATGGCACAGGGAAGGAGCCGCTGGCTCCCGGGCTCTTGAGCAAGTGGCCCTGGCTCGTTTCCTTCCCCCCGCCGTGCCCCGGAGCTGCATGGGGGCTGGGGGAGTTAAAATCGGTGTAATTCCCCCTCCAGGGCTCCCTCGCTTTAACCCTCGGTTTTACACCGCCCCACCTGCGCTGGGGACGTCGCTGTCCTCTCCCCCTGAACAAGGCTGGTTTTCCCCAGGGAGCCGCAGGGGTTTGGCCAGGCTGGGGTTAAACCTGCTGGGACCGTTCCAGCCCCGATCCGGTCCCACCGCACCTGCCCCGGAGCGCTGGGACAGCCCCGTCCCCATCGGGTTTTGTGGAAATGCCCAGTTCCCCCATTGCTGGGCAGCTGCCCGGGCCCATCGCGGTTCCTGCTCTCCCCCGGAGCTATGAGACAGCCCCGTCCCCTCCTCTCCCCTCGGGTTTTGTGGAAATGCCCAATTCCCCCATTGCTGGGCAGCTGTCCGGGCCCATCCTGCTCCTGCTGTCCCCGGGGTGCTGGGACAGCCTCGTCCCCATCGGGTTTTGTGGAAATGGCCAATTCCCCCATTCCCGGGCAGCTGCCCAGGCCCATCCCGGCTCCTGCTGTCCCTCTCCTCTCCCCTCGGGTTTTATGGAAATGCCCAATTCCCCCATTCCCGGGCAGCTGCCCAGGCCCATCCCGGCTCCTGCTGTCCCCCTCCTCTCCCCTCGGGTTTTATGGAAATGTCCAATTCCCCCATTCCCGGGCAGCTGCCCGGGCCCATCCCGCTCCTGCTGTCCCCGGATCGCTGGGACAGCCCTGTTCCCTCCCTCGGGTTTTATGGATATGCCCAATTCCCCCATTTCCAGGCCCATCCCAGCTCCTGCCTGACCAGGTCCAGTTTTCATCCCCTCCCAGCCCGATCCCCACTTCTGGCTGCACCTCAGCCCCTCCTCTCCCCTGCTTCACCCCTTCATGGACCTGCTCACCCCCCAAAAAAGCTCCAGGCTCGGAGCTTCTCCCTCCTCCTCCCCCTCTCAGGTGCAGCAGGAGGGAGGTTGAGCCATCGCCTTTCCCTCGTCAGCCATTTCAGAGGCCAAGTGCTGACTACCAAAACTTTTCCTTGGGCTGCTCCAAAACTTTAAGGTTTTTTCTCTCACTTGTAGCGTGAAGTAATTTTTTTTTTAATTTATTTTGGGGAAGTTTTTGCCCAGATTTCAGTTAATAACCTGGATTCCTGCAGAGCTGCGGGGAAACAGAGTCAAGTTTAAGTGAGCCTTAGGCAAATAGACAGACTTGAGGCTACTCCTACTCCTCTGTGTCCATCACACACCATTTTACCCCCCCTTGCAGGTACTTTTAACTATTTCAGCACATTAAGCAGAATTAAAATTGAAAACAAATGGGGTAAAATAATAACAAAAAGGGTTAAGCGGGGAATTACAACTAAGTTTAATCAAACAACAGTTATAACACCATGAAAATAATCCAGGATGTATTCCCTGGTGGAATGTCATTCTGATTATTTTCGAGAAATCACACCAAAACTATTACAGTTACAAGTAATTAAATTTATTAGACCTCTGTATTTTTTTTTATAGTCAGTTTTGGCCAATTTACAGCTTTCCTGGGGATTTTTTCCTTTTTTTTTTTGGTTTAGACACAAAAAAAAAAAAAAAAAAACCAAAAAAAAAAAAAAAAACCCAAAAAAAAAACCCCAAACCATAAACCAGATATCACCAATACATCAACCCCCCCTCACCCGTCACAGCCACTTAAAAAAGGGGGAGCCCTCGGCCCACCCAGCTGCATTTTAGCCCGTAAAAAGGGTCCGCGGCGACTCTGTACAAGGACCGAATGTTCCACCCGGCACTGTAAAAACCCCCCCGCGCCCCCTGCCCAGTGTCACTCCCCCGGCTTGCAGGGGCCCTTTTCCTGCCGGGGCAGCTCCTGCTCCCGCAGCAGCCGCAGGTTCTCGGCTCGCAGCCTGTCCACCTCCCGCTCCAGCGCCTGCACCCGCGCCGGGTCCGCCGCTTCCCCGCCGGCTTTTTTGCTCTCCATCCTCAGCCGGTTGTTCTCCTCCTCCATGCGCGACAGGCACTTCTCCAGCTCCAGGTACTCCTTCACCAGCTCCTGCTTGCTCATGTTCTGCAGGCTCTCCACATGGTACCGCTCGTAGGTCTCCGAGAAGTCCCTCTGCAGAAACTCGCTGCCGTCCCCCCCCATCCCGTCGCTGCCCCCGTCCTCGTCCGCCGCGTCGTCCAGGAAATCCTCCTCGCTCGTGTCGTCCGACTTGGCGGCCGCTCGCCGCGGGTACAGCCCGGTTTTCAGGTCGGGCTCCTCCTGGTCATGGTCCTCCATGAGGAACTGCGTGGTGTTGTAGGGAGCCACCGGCTGCCCCTTGGCGAACATCTCCGCTCGCAGCCGGGAGGCGCGGAGGCTCTGCCGCTCATCGAACTGCTGCTTCTCCTCCCAGCTCAGCTTCGAGTACGGCTTCCAGCGCCGCTTCTTCTTCGACGGCCGCCGACGGTGCTTCTTCTTCACCGGCCACTCCTCGGTGCGTCCCACGGCCCGGTACCGCGGGCCCAGGCCGGGACGCCCCGCTCCGCCCGCCGGCGGCCGCCCCTCGGCGCCGCCCGCCGCCGCCTCCGCCCCGGGGGGCGGCAGCCGCCCGGCATCGCCGTCCTCCGTCGGCGCCTCTCCGCGCTCGGGCTGCGGCTCGGGCTCGGACTGCGGCTCCGACCGCGCCTCGGGCTCGGAGCGAGGCTCCGCTCCGCACTGGGGCTCCGGCCCCGGTTCAGCGGGCGCCGCGTCGGCCATAGCGCTGCGCTCGGCTACGCTCGCTGACGGGCACTACCGGCGCCGCATGGGGGCTGGCCGCGCTCAGGCCGCCCGGGACATGGCCCGGGGGAGGTTTAACGCCGCCGGGCCCGCCTCCCCGCGCGCACTGCACGCGCCGCCGCCGCTCCCGCCGCAATCCCACCCCACAGCCCAACCCGCACCCGCCGCCGCCCGCTCCCGACTGCCTCTCCTCGCTCGCGGCCGCTCCCTTTATAGCCGCGCGCGCCCCGCCCCGCCCCGCGCAGGCGCCCTGCGGGCCCCGCCCCGCCGCGCGTCGGGACCCGCCCCCGCCGCGCGCCCCGCGCCGCCGCCACGGCCCCGAGCGCGCGGGCGGTGCCGTCTCGCGGCCAATCGGCGGACGTGGGGGGCGGGCCAGCCCGCCGGGACACACCCCTGGCCGTTGCAGGGACTGGCCGCCAATGGCCGGGATAGCCGTCACTCTTGCGCGGCACCACCAATCTCGAGGGTGGGAAGGCGGGACCGGGCCGTACCACGAGGCGGGGGGAGTCCCCCTGCGCGGGGCCGCGCGCGCCCCACGACCTTCAGGCCCGCGCTGAGGGCAGCGCGCGCGCCCCCCCCACCACGACGGGGCTGTGGCACGGTCCGAAAAGAGTCCCCGCGCGGCGGAGGTTCCGCCGGCCGTGCTGCGGCCCCGGGAGTGGGGGGGTTGTACAGGGCCGGGCCGAGCCAGGCTGGGCTGTAGGGGGGGCCGGCAGGGGCTCCGGGGGCGCGCGGGCCCGGGGGAGAAGGGGGCGAGCGGAAGGATCCCGGCGCTGTATGGAGTGCGGCAGTGCTGCAGTTGGCGGAGGGAGATGTAAACAAACCGAAGCGGAAAGAAGTCCTCCCTTAAAGGCGCCGCGTCCCTTTTCGCAGGGGCGGTGCGGAGCCCTGCTCCCGAAGCCCGGGGGGTGCGGGGGGAGGGGCACGGCGAAGGAGGGGGATGGGGAGGTCCTGGGCCTTGTGCCGGTCCCGGTACCGATCCCGTTCCCGGCCCTGCCACCCCCAGCCACGGTGGCGATGTCCCCCTCGGGCCCCACGTTCGGGGAAGCTGGCGGGGTTTGAGGGCCCCGCTGAGGGACACACGGCGGGGGAAGCCATGGCCGGGCCGGGGAGGGGCTCCGTGTCTGAGGGGGAGCAGCACAGGAGGGCCCCGGGGCAGCCGCGGCCTCACGGGGGGAGGAATCCGCGGGTGGAACCTGCCCTGCCCAGCCCGCACCGGGCACCCCCTCACGGAGGTCCCGGGGAGCCCTGGGGCTTCCCCACCACCGCCTCCAGAACAGGGCCCGGTGGCACCCTCACGGTGGGCATGGCACCCTTCCGGGGGGACAGGCTGGGGCCTGGGGATAGACCCGGCCGGGGGACAGGGCGGCCACGGCCACCTCCAGCCATAGGGGGTGACCGGCCGGAGATAGGGGGTGACCAGGCAGGGACAGGGGGTGACCATTCGGTGACAGTGGCGAGGCCGGAGCGTTTGGCCGCGCTCCCCTCCCCTGGCAGGAGGGCACAGACAGCGCGGCTGAACCGAAAATGCGACTTTAATTGAGGCAGGCTCGGTGATGCCCCCGGTGAGGCCGGGCCGGGCCCGGGGCTGCTCCTGCTCCGGCTGTGCGTGGCGGCGGCGCGGGGGCCGGTGCTGGCCCTCAGTGTCGGTGCCGGTGTCCCGGTGGCTGCTGAGGCGGTTCCCGCGTGGCTCCGTGCGAAGCGGGATGGCGAAGAGGGATGATGGTGGCGGTGGTCGGGGGTCACCTCTTCCTGCCCTGCCAGTGGCGCAGCAGCCACTGGGTGACGAAGGGCCAGGTGGCCAGGAAGAGCAGCGTGCGTGGGGACACGGGCAGGCGCCACCGGGACACGGCCTGGCCAGGGGATGGGGACAGAGGTGGCGCCGATGGCAGCGAACACCCCCTCACCGCCACTGCTCGGTGTCCCGGTCACATCCCCCTCCTCTGTGCATCCCTGGCAGTGTCCCCATGGACGTCCCTCCCCAGACCTCCCCCAGCTGTGTCCCCACACCCCCGTGGGCTGTCGGGCGGGCAGGGGGACAGCAGGGCCACCCCCAGCACGTCCTTCAGCCCCAACTCACCTGTGGAGTGAGTGCTGGGCCGGGCTCTGTCTCCCCCTGCAAGACAGGAGAGGGCTTGGGGTGCAGCTGGGGCTGGCACCCCCTGCCAGCCCCTGGGAGAGGGAGGGAACGGCTGGAGAGGCCATGCAGGGATCAGAGGGTGCAGCTGGGCCAGGAGCCCAGAGGCTGTGGGAATGAGGGGGACAGAGGGAATGAGGGGAGCGGTGGGAGTAAGCAGGGCAATGGGAATGAGGGGGAAACAGGAATGAAAAGGCAGTGGGAATGAGGGGGAAACAGGAATGAGGGAGGAAATGGGAATGAGGGGGCAGTGGGAATGCGGGGAGCAGAGGGAATGAGGGGGAAACAGGAATGAGGGAGGAAATGGGAATGAGGGGGCAGTGGGAATGCGGGGAGCAGAGGGAATGAGGGGGAAACAGGAATGAGGGAGGAAATGGGAATGAGGGGGCAGTGCGAATGCGGGGAGCAAAGGGAATGAGGGGGAAACAGGAATGAAGAGGCAGTGGAAATGAGGGGGGCAATGGGAATGAGAGGGGCAGCAGGAATGAAGGGAAAACAGGGATGAGGGGAAAGAGGGGGCAATGGGGGTGAGCGGGGCAATGGGAATGAGAGGGGAAAATAGGAATGGGGGGTGCAGCGGGAATGAGGGGGCAGCAGGAGTAAGTGGGGCAATGAAATGAGGGGGGCAGTGGCAGCGAGGGGCAGCCCTGGGCACCGCCAGCCTCGGCCCCACCAGGATTTGTCACCACCGAGCACCGGGGTGTCCCCACACCGGGGCCAGCCGTGTGGCAGGGCCCGGAGCCGAGCCCAGCTCTGTCCCCGGCCGTACCTGGGCAGCCCCGAGCGTCTCCAGGCGGCTGAGCCGCTCCCGCACCCGCCGCAGCTCCTCCTGCAGCGCCCGCACCGCGCCGGCCACGTGCACCTCCAGCTCCGCCGCCAGCCCCGGCTCGGGGCTGCTCCCCACGGGCAGCCGGGCATCTGCGGGCACAGCCACGGGCGCACGGCTGCCAGGGCAGGCTGGCACTGCCCGCCCCGGGCTGCCACCCACCGCTGGGCACAGACTCCCTCGGGGCACCTGCCGTGGGCTGCCCACCCACAGGATGTCCCCAGGGCCGTGCACCACTGTGACACTGCCCTGGTGGTGGCAGTGGGTAGCCAGCCCACCAATGGGGTGGGTGGGTGACACCTGGTGAAGGTGCCACCACTGGGAAGGACACCCAGGGCCAGGGCAGCTCATCCCTGGGCCCAGCAAAGGCCCCAAACCAGGCTGGCAAAGCCCTGGGTAATCCAGGCAGGGAGCAGGACACAGGTAGGGACTCGCTGCCAGCCCTGGGGACAGCCCAGCCCGGCCTGGGGACAAGTTCACTGCCAAGGTCGGGCAGCCCGGAAGGGAACAGGAACAGGGGAAAGGGTGAGACACGTGGGCAGTGCCCAGGTGAAGCAATGGCACCAGTCCCAGGGGTGAGGGTGGCAATGCCACCCCATGGCAGCCTAGAGTGTCTGGGCACAGCACAGAGGGTGCAGTGGCACAGCTCAAGGCCTGGTGGTGCCCAGGGGAGTGGCACTGCTGTCCCCAAGGCCTCCAGGGCACAGAGCCCAGCTTCACCCCTGCCCTGCTGGGCACAGCTCACCCTTGGCACCACCCACACCCGAAGGACAAGGGGCAGGAGCTGGGCACAGGGAGGCAGGGCCCTGCATCCTCCAAATTCAGACAATTCAGTACCACAGCAGGAAATGGGCAAAGGAGGGGCTGAGCTACTGAAGGATGCAGAGACAGGACACTTGTGGCTTCCTTCAGCTCCTGATCACCCACCTGTGGGTGCTGGAGCCAAACTCAGTCCCCCCAGTCCCCAGCCCAGCCCAGGGGGTGGGCAGCAGCAGGAAGGGGCGCAGGGACAAGCTCTGCACCCACCTGTGTCGGAGCCCAGGGCTGGCAGGTCTGTGCTGCTGCTCCCCTCGGCTCTTCTGCCTTCGCCCCGCTCGCCCTGCCCAGCACTGAGGGGCTCTGGGGGCTCAGCCCCAGCCTGGGGGCTCTTTGGGGTGAGCCCCCGCACCTGCCCAGCCTGTGAGATGGGAGAGAAGGGCCCTGAGACCCCCACTCCCCTCCCAGGGCAGGGGGGCAATGCCAGGGCAGCAGTGCAGTGCTTCTCTTGGGGTGGCATTTTTGGGGAGGCATTTTTGGTGGCATTTCTGGTTTGGGAGGTGACATCTGAGGGGAGTGAGTGCCCGAACTTGAGGTGGAAAAAGAGGGGGGGGGCTTCTTTCCTCCTTCCACCAGACCCACAGGCCTCAGCATGGCACCCAAACGTGGCAGGGGAACAATCCAGGTGGTGGCACCCATGTGGTGGAGCCTCACCACAGCAACGGGGGGCTGGGGAGGCTCCTCAGCATCCCCCAGTGACAGTGACAGGGACAGGCTCCAGGAGTGACACAAAGCACAGAGAGCTGCAGGAGGTGTCCCTGCAGGTTTTATGAAGCTCCCAGTCTGGTGCTGCCATGCAGAGTGGGCAGGGCAGGGGTGCCAAAGCCTCCAGAGCTTCCTCCATTACCTTCTCAGGCTCCATCTGCTCCAGGGTGTCACTGAACATGTCCCCATCAGAGTCACTCGTCACCTGGGTGCCCTCGGGGCCAGGAGCCAGCCCAGGTCCTGCAAGGGAAGCACAGGGCTGAGCCCTGGGCAGGGCAGGGGTGCCCAGCTGTGTGGAGGGCACAGCTGGAGGAGGGGATGAGCATGCCCAGGGCGAGGCTGGAAAGTAAACTGAGGCACTGCAGGGTGGGAGCAGCTCTGCTCACGTGGCCGTGACGCCAAGGACTGAATTTCCCCTTCTGCACAACCCCCAGGGCCCCCGGGCAGCAGTGGCACAGGCAGGGACAGTGCCCAGCTCCCTGGGCAGCACTCGAGGCTGGCACACTGGCACTCGCCCTGTGACCATATTTGCTCCTGGGGAAGGCTGGAGCAGCAGCAGGAGGAGGAGGAACCTCCCTGCAGCACCCTGCCCACCCCAGGGCACAGCCTGGGGCCCTCGAGGGGGGCACAGCAGGCAGGGGGTGAGAGAAAAGCCAGGGCTGAGGCACCACCAGGGCTTGGTGCTGTGAACCCCAGTGCCAAGGAAGCTGCAAACGTGGCTTGAGCCACAGGAGAACATTCCCCCATGGATCAGGGACCTTGCAGGGTGGTATTTCCCAGCCCAGGGGCACCAGCCTCCCCCTGTCCCTGCAGTTTAGCAGATCCTGGCCCCTTTGCACGGCAGGAGTGAGGCACAGCCAACCCCACAAGTCCAGGGGGAGCTGGACCTGTGACCTGGGCAGTGCCCAGAGCACCCAGGGCTGGGGCAGAGGTGCCAACAGCTCCATGGATGGATGGGGCTCCAGCCCTGGTTGTGCTGCACAGGGCTCTGCCAAGGCAGGGACACCAACCTGGCACGTGCTGCCCGTGCTGCTGCTGCCCAGGCAGGCTGTCCCTGGGGCTCTCTGGAGCTGGGCTGCTCTCTGTGCCATCCTGGCTGGTGCCATCCTGCTGCCCCTGGCTCTCTGCACGGAGGGAAAGGCACAGCTGGGTCATTTGGTGGCCTCAGAGCTGCTGTCCTGGCTGGGCTGGCTGTGGAAATGCCAGGGAGGTGCCAACAGCTGGCAGGGAAGGAGAGGAGCCAGGTTTGTTTGCTGAGAGCCCAGGAACCCAGCTGGGCTCACCCTGTGCACAGCACCCTGCTCACCCAACAGGTGTCCCTGTCCCCAAACCCCTGGGGCAGCAGGCAGAGGGATCAGCACTGCTGAGTGACAGTGACAGTGACACTGCTGACCCCTGGCAATGCCCACAGCCCAGGGCACAGCCACGGTAACAGAGCCCAGGGCAAGAGGTGCTGGCTGGAGGAGCCTTGTGTGGCCAGCAGCACCCCAGGAGCTGGGCCAGCAGCACTCCAAAGATCTGGGCCAGCAGCACCCCAAAGATCTGGGCCAGCAGCACCCCAAAGATCTGGGCCAGCAGCACCCCAGGAGCTGGGCCAGCAGCACCCCAAGGACCTGGGCCAGCAGCACCCCAAAGATCTAGGCTAGCAGCACCCCAGGGATCTGCACCAGCAGCACCCTGAGAGAACCTGGGCCAGCAGCACCTCGAGGACTTGGCCCAGCAGCACCCCAGGGACCTGGGTCAGCAGCACCCTGAGAGGTCCTGACAGGCCCCAGCCCTCCCCAGCACCCCCTGGAGCACAAGGGGTTAATCCCAGCCAGGTTCCAGCAGCCCCCAGGACTTTCCTCCCTGCTCCTGGGCAGGTGTGTGGCAACGCTGCCCTGCTGCTCCTTCCCTCACCTCTGCTGTCCCCAGCCTGTCCTCACCATCACAGGGGACACTGAGGGGGACAAGGCAGCTGCACCCCACACAGGGGTAATGCCACTGCTCTGGGATCCTCCCAAATCCTCCTCAAATTCCCCAAATCCTCCTCCCCATCCCCAGATCCTGCTCAGGGCGAGCTGTGACCCCCAGAGTGTGGCTCCTGTCACCTCCCAGAGCAGCAGGACAGACCTGGCTCTGCTGAAAGCCCCATTCCCTGGAGACCTGGTGGGACCTGGATCCATCCATGGTTTGGGTTCCAAGAGCTGCTTTATAACTTTATATATAAACAAACAAACCCAAAGCTGCCCAGACCCCCAGCTCTGTGAGCTCTGTCACACACAGGGACAACAAAGTCACACAGAGGGACACCAGAAGCTGCTGGAGGCATCTGCCACACCCCACACTCTGAAATTCCCTTACTGCTCCCCCAAAGCTGAAATTGCAGGGTCTGAAGGTGATTTAGGAGCCTTTAACACAAAGGACTCAACACCCTGAGGAGCTCAGCGCTCTGCACCTCAGTTCCAGCCACCTCAGGCTCGTTGTTTCATCAGGTTTGGATTTAAGTGACAATGTCACCTGTAAGGGACACTCCCAAGTGGATAATGACCAGTTTAGACACAGCTTTTAAATTTCAGAGAAAAACCAAATCTGCCTTTTAAAGCAGCAAAATGAGAACAGAACACCTGTGTCACACAAGGGGACACCTCTGTCACACACAGGGACACTGGTGTCACACACGGGGACACCAGTCTGCTCTGAGCCCCTCGGCAGCAGCAGCAGTGCCCCTGCAGGGTCTCTGGGATGTTCTGTGTCCCCCCCGTGCCCCCTCGGGGCTGAACCAGACCCAATGCCGGTGCCGGTGGCAGCGGGAGGGCAGCACCGGGGGCAGGGCAGCACCGGGGGCAGGGCAGCACCGGGGGCAGGGCAGCACCGGGCACGGCAGCACCGGGGCACGGCAGCACCGGGGCACGGCAGCACCGGGGGCAGGGCAGCACCGGGTACGGCAGCACCGGGGGGCACAGCAGCACCGGGGGGCACAGCAGCACCGGGCACGGTCCCACTCACCCGCTGTGCTCCTGAAGAAGGACTCGGGGGGCCGGGGCATGTCGTGGATGACCTCGTAGAGAGGCTCGAAGTAGCGGAACATCTCCTGGGTGCTCTCGTCCATGGGCACGGTGTCAATGACCTGCGGAGGCCGCGGCTGGGCACGGGCACCGGGCAGCACCGGGCAGCGCCCGGCCCGGCCCCGCCGCCCGCCCCGGTACCTTCTGCGCCACCTTCTTCATCTCCGCCACGTACGCGGCCATCGCCTCCTCCTTGGACATCGCGCCCAGGCTGTGCCACGCGTCCCTGCGGGGCCCGGGCCGTCAGCGGGGCCGGGACCGGGACCGGAGCGGAACCGGGACTGGGAGGGGGACTGGGACAGGGACCGGGACCGGACCAGAACCGAAGCGGGACCAGAACGGGAGCAGAACCGGAACTGGAGCGGCACCAGAACGGGAGCGGGAGCAGGAGCGGAGCGGGACCGCGACTGGAGGGGGACTGGGACAGGGACAGGGACAGGGACAGGGACCGTGAGCGGGACTGGACCCGGAGCGGAACCGGAGAGGGACCGGAGCGGGAGGGAGACTGGAACCAGATGGGGACCGGAGCGGGAGGGGGCCTGGAGCAGGACCAGAACCGGAGCGGGACCGGAACTGGGACCGGACCGGGACTGGACCAGAACCGGAGGGGGAGCGGGACTGGGACTGGGATCGGGAGTGGGACCGGGAGCGGGACCGGACCGGAACCGCAGCGAGAGCGGGAACGGAGCAGGACCAAAACCGGAGCAGGAGTGGGACTGGGACCGGACCGGAACTGGAGCGGGACCGGGACTGGACCAGAACCGCAGGGGGACCGGAGCGGGAGCGGGACCTGACCGGAACCGGACCTGGACCGCATCCGGAGCGGTACCGGGACTGGGACCGGGACCGGGACCTCCCCACCCTTACCACTTGTAGCGGCCGATGGGGTCCCAGAAGCCGGGCCGCGGGCCCTGGCAGCGCCCCGCCGTCGCCTGTTTGTAGTAGCTGTAGAAGCGCAGCATCTCCTCGTACGAGGGCCGGTACGCACCTGCGGGGCACGGTCAGCGGGGCCGCCCACGCCGCGGCCGCCCGGCCCCGCTCCCGGCCGCTACTCACCGCTCCGCGGCAGCCCCTGGATCACCTGCACGGCGGCGCGGAACTGCGCCCCGCAGCCCGGCTCCTCCATGGCGGGACCGGCCCCGCACCGGCCCCGCACCGGCCCCGGCTCCGCTCCCGGTCCCTCTCCGTGCGGGGACAGCGCGGGGCCAATCAGAGCCCGCCTTACATCGGCGGTCCCGCTCCTTGACTAATCAGCATCCGCTTTACATTGTCCCGGTCTGAGCCGCGCCCAATCAGCGCGCGGCTCCCGGAACGGGCCCCGCCCATCCTGCGGTCCTGGCGTCCCCTGCCGGCCGGAGCGGGCAGCGCGCGGAGAGCGGGGACGGGAGGCGCCGCCTGGCGGGGACGGGAGGGACTGCAGGGCTGGGGACAGGGGGACAGGGACAGGGACAGGGACAGGGACAGAGGGACTGGGACAGGGGACAGGGACAGGGGGACAGTGCACAGGGATAGTGAGCCAGGACAATGAGAGTGCACAGGGACAGTGGGACGGTGAGAGGACAGGGACAGTGCCCTGGGAGAGGGGACAGTGAGGTGGTGCCTAGGGACAGTGCCCAGCACCTCGGAGCACCCAGGCTGTGCCCAGGTGTGGAGCTCTGAGACCCAGCCCTGGCACAGGGACCCTGTGCAGGTGCACAGTGCCATGGGGTGGTGGCACAGCTGTGACACTGCAGCAGGCACGGGGACAGTGCTGGGGGTGCCACATGGGCTGTGCTGGAAGTGCCAGGGCACAGGGATGCTCTGGGACACTGGCACAGGGTGCCCAAAGCCCCTCAATCCCTGGCAGTGTCCAAGGCCAGGTTGGACATTGGGGCTTGGAGCAGCCTGGGACAGTGGAAGGTGTCCCTGCCATGGCAGGGGTGGCACTGGGTGGCTTTAAGGTCCTTTCCATCCCAAACCATCCTGGGATTCTGTGACAATCACCCGGGATTCTGGGGCCACACATGAGGACACTGGGGCCATGCACTGTGACACCAGGACACTGCAGTGGGGACAGGGACAGTGGTGCCAAAGGTGCCAGAGGAAGGGCCCAGGGGCTGGGACACTGCACTGGGAGGGTTGGACACTGCACTGGGATCTGGAAAATGGCACTGGGACAGTGCCACCGGGCCACCAGGCAGGAGAGGGGACAGCTGGGTCAGGCAGAGCAATTGTTAATTATTACCCAATTGGATCCACTGTTCTTTTATTCACTGGATACTTTTAACCACTGTTAATTATTATCCAACTTTATTAATTATGGTAGCGAGGAAGGGGCAGAATTTGGGGTCCATGAGGGGTGAATCCCCCCTGCTCCAAGGGCTGTGGGGACATGGGGACGTGTCTGACCTGGCAGAACACGGTGCCCTGGGGGGTGGGAGGTTCTGGGGGGCCGTGGGATGTTCTGGAGTGCTGTGGGACTTTCTGGGGTGCCGTGGGATGTTCTGGGGTGCCGTGGGATGTTCTGGGGTGCTGTGGGATGTTCTGGGGTGCCATGGAATGTTCTGGGGTGCCATGGAAGGTTCTGGGGTGCCATGGGATGTTCTGGGGTGCCATGGAAGGTTCTGGGGTGCTGTGGGAGGTTCTGGGGGGCCATGGAAGGTTCTGGGGGGCCATGGAAGGTTCTGGGGGGGCCATCGGGACCCCCTGGATCCAGCCTGGCCCAGGATGCTGGGGTTGGGATGCAGAGCAGCTTTCAGCATCCCTGTTTCATCCTTTCCTCCCCACTCTGGTTTTCCAACCTTAACCCCACCTCCAAATCCCAAATCCAAGTGGGTCAACACCCCCCACACCCTTCAAAATCCCATCCACATCGCCTGGGGATACATTTCCTTTGCCAATTAAAGACAAATAAATAAAACAAAAGAAATCATAATAATAAAAAAATGAAACAAAAGCAGTAAAATCTTTTAACTGCCCGGCCATTTGCAAGCTCTGACTCAGGATTCCTGCGCTGATTCACGGCACTCGTGCTGTGCTATAATCGGCCGGGAATGCGATCCCGGTTCCCGCGGGATCCCTTCCAAGCTGGCAGAAAACAGAAAACAGCAGCGCCAGGGAGGGGAGGAACCGAGCTGGGATTTGGGATTTGTTGTGCCGCGGGGTTGGGGAAGATGGAACAGGAAAGCCTTATAAATATGATTGTCTGGCAAAAGATTTTGAGAATATGGAAACTATAAGTGAGTTTGAAATGAAAGCAAGCTTTGAGATCCCTCAGTTACTGAACAACTGGAAAACAATGGTGTGGCCAGCTGAAGGTGATCCCCTTGTGATGGAACAACACCCTCTGCTTGCAGACAGGCCCAAGGGTCAGAGCAGACCCTGCCAGCTTGGCAGAAGGGGCCCAAAGAGGAGTTTTTAGGGTTTAAAATGTAACATAGTGTGGTAATGTAATGATTCTTACAGGCTGTATGGAAATGCTGTAGGATTTGTATATTGTACTAGATTGGTTAGTGAGAATGAGAATATTCAACACAGAAGATGATTTATTGTATTGGAACAGGAATTTTGCACTTACTTTCAATGTTCTTAGCTCTTACCTCTTGTCTCCTAGCTCTTGCCTTTTACTCTCTCCCCCTCTCTTCTCTCATCCTGCTCTGAGCTGTGCCTGGCAGCTCCCAGCAGGGCCCTGCACCCAGGCCCTTTGCAATGAACCCCAAGTTCCACAGCCTGGCTGCAGAGATCTCTCATCTCCGTCCATCCTCACCGTGCTACCCCCTGTCAATCCTACACCGTGGGGTTTTTGCAGCCAGAGCTGTTTATCCTGCTCATCCCACCTGGGCGAGGCATCTGCTGCTGAATGAATTCCTGTGAGGAAGAGAGCTTGGAGCAGAGCCCACTTATGTGGTTTGAAATTGCATTTTTGGGGTGACGCCGGTGTCCTCCTGTGTCTCGGTTTGGAAAGACAGGAGTCTGCTAAGTGTGAAAAACGCCAATCACTTGTTTTTAAAATTTTAAAAGTTTAATAGTAATAAAATGGTTATAAAAATAGTAATACAATTAGAGTAATAATAATTTGGACAATTTGAATCAGGACAATATGAGACAATAAAAACAAAGAGTTATGGATGTCCGGGTACCTTTTCTGGGCATCACGAGCCCGAAAAAGGACCCACGTTAACAAAGGATTAACCCTTAAAAACAACAGCCTGTTGCATATTCATACACCTCATCCATGATGCATAAATTCCATTCAAGCACAGGATTCTGTCTGGGCAGTGTCAACTTCTTCCTCTGAGTCCTGACAGCGCCTTCGAGGCAGGAAGAAGTTTGTTTCTTCTGATAATGGGGCAATAAATTCTTTTTTTCTGAAAGATTCAGGTGTCCTGTGGCTGCTATCTCGCTGCGAGTCCTTTCTTTTAAAAAAGTATCCTACATAGCATCGTTTGTATTTTAACAATTTTTATAACCTAAAACTCTAGTTAACACATTGCTTAAGAGAATTAATATAGCATCACTTTCTAACACAACACATATAATATTCATTTTAATATTTGTGAAAAGCCAATCATAAAATACATGCATTTTTCACACTAAGGAAGGCAGGAACCTTTTCTGAACTGGAGAATGTAAACTCTCCCCACCCCTCTGAATTGCTATAAATTTTAAATTAACGGGCTCTCAGGCAAAAATATGGGAGCAGGAAATAACAGTTCTTTAACAGGGAAAGGGAAAAAAATAAAGGATAAAATAAACAATGCAGTACACTAGAACAACACTGACAGAGTCAGAACCCAACCTGACACCCTGTGGGTCAGGGTGTTGGTATCAGTCCCATTGGAATTGTGGCTCAGCCCTCCTGCAGTGTCAGGGCTGGTTCTGCTGGAGCAGGGATCCTGTAGAGAAGGATGGATTGTTCCTCTGAAGATCCAGTGGAAGGAGAGGCAGCTGCTGTTCCTCTGGGCAATCCCGTGGAGAAGCCGTGCTGGTGTCTCCAAACCTCTGGATTCTATCTGGGCAGCAATGCTGGGCTCCTCCCTCTGGGCTCACATCTCCCAATGGGATGCTGTAGTTCTTATCAGCCATGCAGTGACATTCCATAGCTGTTATCAGCAATGTCCCCTCCCCAGGGAGGTGTGAATGTGGTCACTCAAAGGCAAACTGCTCACTTGACAAAGGCAATCTGCCATACAGATGGTAATGGAAAACATCTTGCATTGCAATCTTCAACACCCTGTCCCCAAAGTCCTCAGGAGGAGCTTTATCCCCCCCAAACACAGCCCAGATGTGTCCTCAGCTGTCCAGATGTGGCAGGAGCTGCCCAGGTCTGGAACTACAGCACTAAAATTCTGTCCCAGGCTGCTCAGGTGTCTCCCTGTGTGTCCAGATGTTGCTCTGGGGTAAGCACAGATTGTCCCCAGTGGTTGCTCTGGGTGCCCAGATGTTGCTCAGGACACACAGACACCACCCAGGGGTACCCAGATGCTGCCCTAAGTGCTCAGATGTCACCCCAGGATACTCAGGTGACACTCCGGATGTTGCCCAGATGTTGCTCCAGCCTGCCCTGCTCTCAGCCCTGCATGCCCACCCAGGGGCTGGCAGCACCCCTGAGGCCCTGGCACCGGGGACAGTCCCCTGGGGGTCCCCAGGTGTCCCCTCACTGGGGACAATCACCCGGAGGTCCCGGGCAGAGGGGGGCACTGGGGACCCCCAGTTTGTCCCGGGCTCGGACAGAACGGGCCCCGCTGCACAGAACCGGGGACACATCGGGACCCGGCCCGTTCCCGGTGCTGAGGCAGCCGCGGCGCAGAACGAGCCCGGTGTAGCTCGGTCCCGTCCCGGTCAGTCCCGATCAGCCCCGATCAGCCCCGGTCAGTCCCGATCAGCCCCGGTCAGTCCCGATCAGCCCCGGTCAGCCCCGGTCAGTCCCGGTTAGCCCCGGTCAGTCCCAGTCCCGGTCCCGTCCCGATCATCCCCGGTTTGTCCTGATCGGTCCCGGTCAGCCCCGGTCAATCCCGGTCAGCCCCGTTCCCCCCCAGCACAAAGGGTTAACAGGGCCCGGCTGCCCCGTGGCTCCTCCCGGTCCCTCCCCGCTGCCGCCCCCGGTCACGGCCCGACCGCCCAGCCCAGCCCCGACCTCCGCCACCGCCCAGCCCGGTTACACCGGCCGGGGACACCGGGAGCGGCAGAACCGGCCGGGGACACCGGGAGCACCGGGAGCGACAGAACCAACCGGGGCACCGGGAGCACCGGAGTCCCGAAACACCGGGATAGCGGCGGTCCCGGGGGTCCCGGGGGTCCCGGGCCATGATCTGCGGCAGGAGGGCGCGTCCCCCCACTGAGCAGCTCCGAGCCCCGTCCGAAGGTGCCGGGGGCTCCCGCCGGCCCGGGAGAGCCCTGAAGAAAATGGGTGAGTTCGGGGGGACCGGGCAGGAGCCCCGGCAGGGCCGGGGCAGAGGGGACCGGGAGGGTCCCCGTGCCCGGGAGGGTCCCCGAAGTTGGGGGACACCAATATTCCTTGTGACGGGAACAGGTGCCAGGGCAGGGGGTCCCCATGACTGGGATGGGTTCCCCGGGATGGGAGCGGTCCCCAAAATATCTGTGCATGGCCCCAGCCTTTGGGGACAGCGGGATCGGGGTTTGGCCACACCACAGGTGACAGGAGCCCCCTTGCTCTGGACATTTACTTATTTCCCACTCCCCGGGACCCTCCCCAACACCGTGCCTCAGTTTCCCTGCCCCAGGGGCGCTGCCCTTGCACAGGGGGCACAGAGGGCACAGGGGCACAGGGAGCACACGGGGCTCAGCGGGGCAGGGGGTGCCCGGCAGGGTCAGGGCGGGTCCTGGGTGGGAGCAGCAGGAAGGGGCAGGTCTGGCCCTGTGCCCCAGCCCTGGACACGGGGCTGTGTGGCTGGAGCTGCTGCAGCTCCGTGTGTCCGTGTGTCTGTGTGTCTGTGTGTCCGTGTGTCCGTGTGTCTGTGTGTCCGTGTGTCCATGTGTCCGTGTGTCTGTGTGTTCCTGTGGCTGTGTTGTCCTTGCACCCATCTATCCCTGTGCCTCTATACCCACACATCCATGTGTCCATCTGTCCCTGTACCTCTATATCCACACATCCATGTGTCCATCTGTCCCTGTACCCCTATATCCACACATCCATGTGTCCATCTGTCCTTGTTCCTCTATAACCACGCATCCATGTGTCCATCTGTCCCTGCCTCCCACCACCTGTGTGTCCACACCTCCCCTGGGCCGTGTCTGGGAGCACCCACCCCTATGTCCATGCATGTCTGTGTGTCTGTCTGTCCATCCCCATGCTCGTGCACCCATGTGCCCACGTGTCCGTGTGTCCTGCAGCAGCACATCCATGCTGATCCATGCATCCCTGCGTGCTGTCAGTGCATCCCTGTGTCCCCTGTGACTCTGACTGAGCACCTGCATCCATGCACCTGTGCATGCACCCACCTGAATGTCTGTGTGTTTGTCTGTCCTTCCATCAGATCCATGGATCCACACATCCCTGTATCCATCATCCGTGTGTCCTGGTGTCTGTGCATCCACATGCACACTGCACCCCAGTGTCTGTGCACCCACACAGCTGTGCCCATGGACCTGACATTCCCTGTGCCCATGGACCTGACATTCCCTGTGCCCATGGACCTGACATTCCCTGTGCCCAAGGACCTGACATTCCCTGTGCCCGTGGACCTGACATTCCTTGTGTTCATGGACCTGACATTCCCTGTGCCCATGGACCTGACATTCCCTGTGCCCAAGGACCTGACATTCCCTGTGCCCATGGACCTGACATTCCCTGTGCCCGTGGACCTGACATTCCCTGTGCCCATGGACCTGGCATTCCATGTGCCCATGGACCTGACATTCCATGTGTTCATGGATCTGACATTCCTGTGCCCATGGATCTGACATTCCTGTGCCCATCCCTGTGCCCATGGACCTGTAGCCACGTGTCCATCCCTTTTTATCCATGTGTCCCTAGATCCCTGTGCCCATGCACATGACATTCCCTGTGCCCACAGATCTGACATTCCTCGTGTCTATCCCTGTATCCATATGCCCATCCCTGTGCTCATGGACCTGTATCCATGTGTCCCTACATGCCTGTGCCCATGGATCTGACATTCCCTGTGCCCATGGAGCTGTATCCACGTGTCCATCCCTGTGCCCATGTGTCCCTAGATCCCTGCAGCCCCATGTTTGTGTCCCCATGTCCCCACACCTGCCCTCTGTCCTGCACCTTGGGCAGGATGTGACCGTGCAGGGGCTGCTGGCAGCTGTGGCTGCATCCCCAAGGCTCAGGATGTCCCCAGAGCCCCCAAACCACCCTTGGCCAGCCCAGGAGTGGGATCCCCATCCAGAGCAGGACGTGGCCACTGGAGATCTTGGGAATGGCTGCCGAAACAATAAAGGGAGGAAATAACCATTCTGGGAACAGATGGAAAAATCCTGGCTGAGTGAGGCGTGGGCCTGCCAGTCCCCCGAGGCCGCCCTGTCATTGTTCCCAGCCTGAGCTCCGCTGCTGGCACCGTCCTGGCACTCTCCATGCAGGATCTGGGCAGCTTTGCTGGGATTTGGCAGCTGGGCTGTGTCTCTGCTGTGCCCTGTGCCCCCGAGCAGCCACACTGGGCTCCAAAGAGGGCCAGGGCAGTGACACGTCCTGTCTGTCCTCTCCTGCCTGTCCTGTCCCATCCCATTATCCCATTCCCATTCCCATTCCCATCCCATCCCAACTTGTTTGTTCCACCCCACCCCATCACCTCTGTCCCATCCCATCTGCCTCATCCTGTCCTGCCCACCCTGTCCCATTTAGTCCAGTCTGCCCCATCCCTCCTGTCCAGTCCCATCTTGTCCCATCTTGTCCCATCTTGTCCCATCTGCATTGTCACATTGAGTCATTCACGTCACACCCCATCAGCCTCTCCTGTCCATCTCACCCTGTCCTGTTCCATCCCATCCCATCCCATCCCATCCCATCCCATCCCATCCCATCCCATCCCATCCCATCCCATCCCATCCCATCCCATCCCATCCCATCCCATCCCATCCCATCCCTCCTGTCCCATTTGCCCTACACCATGTCATTGGACACAGATGTGCACCAATCCCCCCTCAGCCCCCCAGTGCCCCCCGTGCCCTCGGTAGCCCAGGGCTGTCCCCGCAGGGCTGACGGAGGATGAGGATGTCCAGCGGATGCTCCAGGGGTCGCTGCTGTGGAAGGTGAAGGCCCGGGGGGGCTCCAGGGCGCGGCTGTTCCGCCTGCAGGAGGACGGGGTCACCGTGTGCTTCGAGGGACGGTTCCGGCGCGCCCGCGCCCCCCGGAGCTGTGAGTGCTGCCCCTGTCCCATCCCAGAGCTGTGAGTGCTGCCCCCGTCCCACCCCCGGAGCTCTGAGTGCTGCCCCTGTCCCATCCCAGAGCTGTGAGTGCTGCCCCTGTCCCATCCCCGGAGCTGTGAGTGCTGCCCCTGTCCCACCCCCGGAGCTGTGAGTGCTGCCCCTGTCCCACCCCCGGAGCTGTGAGTGCTGCCCCTGTCCCACCCCCGGAGCTGTGAGTGCTGCCCCTGTCCCATGCCGGAGCTGTGAGTGCTGCCCCTGTCCCATCCCAGAGCTGTGAGTGCTGCCCCCGTCCCACCCCCGGAGCTCTGAGTGCTGCCCCTGTCCCATCCCGGAGCTGTGAGTGCTGCCCCTGTCCCACCCCCGGAGCTCTGAGTGCTGCCCCTGTCCCACCCCCGGAGCTCTGAGTGCTGCCCCTGTCCCACCCCCGGAGCTGTGAGTGCTGCCCCTGTCCCATGGGGCTGGGGGACACCAGACACAGCCTGGGCTGCCCCTGGCTGCAGGGAGCAGGAGCTGGGCACTGCCCCCAAGGACCTGACCCTTACCCAGACCCCGCCTGGAACCCCAATCCCAATCCAGGACCTCGTCCACAGCCTTGGGTCTGCACTCCTACAAAGAATCCAGACATGGACATGTCCATGTGAGACCCAGACCCCAACCCGGGACCCCCACCTGGGACCCCAATCCCAATCCAGGACCTCATCCACAGCCTTGGGTGTGGACTCCCACACAGAATCCAGACACCATGTGAGACCCAGACCCCAACCCCAGGACCCAAATTCATTCCCAGCATCCAGAACCCCACCTGGATCCTGACCACAGCCCAGTTCCCAGACCCCCACCCAAGACCTGGACCCCCACTCAGAACCCAGACCCCCCCGAGTTCCAAATCCCAAATCCCCCAGGAGATTGCCAATCCTGGGACATGGAACCCCACAATCCAGACCCCAATTGTGCCCCAGGTGCCCCCTGTGCCCCAGATCCCTGCCTGGGTCCCCCACCTGTGACCTGGACCCAGAACTTTCACATCTCCCCTCACTCAGACCCCAGCTGAAGACCAGACCCCAACCCTGCACCCCAAGCCTGGGGTCCAGACCCTCACCTGAGCTGAACCCAGCCCAGAATGAAGACCCCCACCCAATACCTGACCTCCAGGCCCCTTCACACAGAGCCTCCCAACCCTTCCCGGTGCCTCCCAGTACGTGGAGATGGAAGAGCCCCCGCTATTCCCCATCCCCCCGAGGTCCCGTCCCCATCCCGGCCAGACTCTGTCCCCATCCCCGGTGTCACCCGTCCCTCCCCACCCTCACCCGGGATGGGTGCCCGGAGCACGGCGGCTCCGTCCCCTCCTGGCAGCGTCCCCGTCCCCATCCCCGCGGGGACAGCGGCTCCTGTCGCGCCTGGGATTAGCGGGATAAGCCCGGCAGCGGCACCGAGCGGAGCCCAGCCCCGCGCCGGGGTGTCTGTCTGTCCCGGGGGGTGTCTGTCTGTCCCGGGGGTGTCTGTCTGTCCCGGGGGGTGTCTGTCTGTCCCGGGGGATGTCTGTCGGTCCCAGGGGTGTCTGTCGGTCCCAGGGGGTGTCTGTCAGTCCCGGGGGGTGTCTGTTCTTCCCGGGGGTGTCTGTCTGTTCCGAGCACTGTCTGTCCGTCCCAGAGGTATCTGTCGGTCCCAGGGGGTGTCTGTCAGTCCCAGGGGTGTCTGTCTATCCCAGAGGTGTCTGTCCGTCCTGGGGGGTGTCTGTCCGTCCCAGGGGTGTCTGTCTGTCCCAGAGGTGTCTGTCTGTCCCGGGAGATGTCTGTCAGTCCCAGGGGTGTCTGTCTATCCCAGAGGTGTCTGTCCGTCCTGGGGGGTGTCTGTCCGTCCCAGGGGTGTCTGTCTGTCCCAGAGGTGTCTGTCCGTCCCGGGGGGTGTCTGTCCATCACCAGAACGGGGTGTCCTGCAGGGATGCTGGCGGGTGGGTGACCCGCCCGTTGTCCCCCCTGTCCCCGCAGTCTCGGTGGCGCTGATCGAGGCGGTGCGCGAGGGTCGCCGCTCCGAGGGGCTGCGCAAGCACGGGGCCGCCTTCCCCGAGCGCCACTGCTTCAGCCTGGCCTTCAAGGGCCGCCGCAAGAACCTGGACCTGGCCGCCCGAGGCGAGGAGGACGCCCGGCACTGGGTGCAGGGGCTCGGCAAGCTGATGGGGAGGCTGCAGGCCATGAGCCAGGTGGAGAAGCTCGACCAGTATCCTTCGAGGGGGGCTTGGGGACAGGGCGGGGACGGCTGTGAGTGACACCCAGAGGTTTCCTTAGCCCGGTGCAGTTGGATCCACGGGGTCCTGCAGCGAGCAGACAGGAACAAGGACAACAAGATGTCCTTCCGGGAGGTGAAGAGCATGCTGAGGATGCTCAACATCGACATGGATGATGTCTACGCCTCCAAGCTCTTCAAGGTACCTGAGCTGCACCACCATTGGCTCCTTCTCTGCCTTGCCCAGCACAGAGAGCTGACAAACTCCTCACATCAAAGCCACCAGGGGTTGGGTCCCACCAGGGGCACATGGTGGAGAGGGGTGAGGTGGGCTGAGCTGTCCCAGCCACTGTTCTGTGTGTCCCCAAGGTGGGACATTTCCCCTCCATGGAGAGCTGCTCCTCTGGGCATGTCCCACAGATGGACACAGGGATGTGTGGGTATAGAGGAACAGGGACAGATGGACACATGGGTGTGTGGATAAAGGTGCAAGGATAGATGCACACGTGGATGTGTGGATATAGAGGTGCAGGGACAGATGGACATGTGGACACATGGATGTGTGGATACAGAGGTGCAGGGACAGACAGACACGTGGATGCAATGATATAGAGGTACAAGGACAGATGGACATGTGGATGTGTGGATATAGAGGTGCAGGGACAGATGGACGCATGGGTGTGTGGATATAGAGGAACAAGGACAGACAGATGTGTGGATAAAAGTGCAGGGACAGATGGACACCTGGATGTCTGAACATAGAGGTGCAGCGACAGATGGACACATAGATGTGTGGATATGGAGTAACAAGGACAGATGGACACCTGGCTGTGTGGATACAGAGGTGCAGGGACAGATGGACACATGGATGTGTGGATATGGAGGTGCAGGGACAGATGGACATGTGGATGTGTGGATATGGAGGTACAGGGACAGATGGACATGTGGATGTGTGGATATGGAGGTGCAGGGACAGATGGACACGTGGATGTGTAGATATAGAGGAACAAGGACAGATGGACACATGGATGTGTGGGTGTAGAGGAACAAGGACAGATGGACATGTGGATGTGTGGATATAGAGGAACAAGGACAGAAACTGAGGCACAGAGCTCTGCTCTGCTCCATCCCAGAGTGGAGGCTCAGGGGGCTCTGCCTGGGGGATCAGAGGGCACAGGTCTCACCCCACTCACCCTGCCCGCCCAGGGCCAGGCAGAGCAAGGCAGGGGGTGGCTGTACCCCGTCCCCACAGGCAGGGGACAGTCCCTGAGGCTGGGCTGTGCCACCAGGAGTGTGACCACTCGGGCAACGAGCGGCTGGAGGGCCGGGAGCTGGAGGAGTTCTGCCGGCGGCTGCTGCGGCGCCCCGAGCTCGAGGAGCTCTTTGGGCGCTACTCGGGCGAGGACCGGGTGCTGTCGGCCGAGGAGCTGCAGGATTTCCTGAGGGACCAGGGCGAGGAGAGCAGCCTGCGCCAGGCCCGCGCCATCATCCGCACCCACGAGCTCAACGACAAAGGTGGGGCGGGGATCGTGGGGTGGAGCTCAGGGATGTAGGGATGGGGCTCTGACTGGGGGCATCACCACCCCAGATGGGTGTGGGGTCCTCCAAGGTTTCTGTACTGTCCTGGTGCCCATTCCCAGTGTCAACCATCCTACACATGTCCAGGCTGGCAGTATGGGGTCCTCCAAGGTTTCTATACTGTCCTGGTGCCCAATCCCAGTGTCAATCCTACTCATGGTCTGGCTGGCACCTGGTGGATGTGGCACCATGGGGAGAGGAGATGGGCAGCAGGTGGACTTCCATGTCTCATGGGTGGTGTGATGCCAGCTCTGGCATGAATGTCCCACTGCGGAGGGATTTCTGTCCCCCTCAGGTCCCACCATGGCAGGTGCAGGGTGAACACTGCACTAGTGGGGATGAAGGACCTCCATGTCACAAAAGTACCTTTAAGGTAGATGTGGCACTAGGAGGATGTGGCACCATGGGGAGAAGACACGTGAAGGTGGGGATGGGCAGCAGGTGGACTCCTCTCATGGGTGGTGTGATGCCAGCTCTGCTACGAATGTGACACTGCTGAGGGATTTCTGTCCTCCTCAGGTCCCACCATGGCAGGTCCAGGGCAAACACAGCACTAGGGACATCGTGGTGGGGATGAAGGACCTCCATGTCACACTAGTACCCTTAAGGTAGATGTGGCACTAGGAGGATGGAGGACATCAGATGGAGATGAGACACAAAGGGAGCCTTCCCTGAGGGCCACAGTGCCAGGTCTGGGGTGACATGGCACTGGGAGGACAGAGGGCATCAGGGTGGGCACAGGGAACCTCCACAGCTCATGGGTGTCACCGTGCCACATCCAGAGTGAAGGTGGCACCAGCAGTTTGGGTGACATCAGGATGGAGATGGGACACACTTACACGTCCCCTGGGTGCCACAGTGCCAAGTCAGGGATGAACATGGCACCTCCAAGTGACACCTGCCACCGTGTGACACCTGCCACCGTGTCCCACAGCCAAGCAGCAGGACCTGATGATGCTGGACGGGTTCATGATGTACCTGCTGTCAGCTGCTGGGGACATCCTCAACCAGGAGCACACCAAGGTGCACCAGGACATGAGCCAGCCCCTGAGCCACTACTTCATCTCCTCGTCCCACAACACCTACCTGACCCGCAACCAGGTCGGGGGCAGCAGCAGCACCGAGGCCTATGTCAGGTGTGTGTCCTGGGGAACAGAGTGGGGACAGACGGACACGTGGGTGTGCAGGGACAGATGGACACGTGGGTGTGTGGGTAGAGAGGTGGAGGGACAGATGGACATATGGACACATGGATGTGTGGATATAGAGGTGCACAGACAGATGGACATGTGGATGTATAGAGGAACAAGGACAGATGGACATATGGATGTGCGGGTATAGAGGTGCAGGGATAGATGGGTGGGAGGACACACAGCCACAGGAACACACAGCCACAGGAACACACAGCCACAGGGACACACGGACACAGGGACACACAGCCACGGGGACACACAGCCATGGGGACACATGGACACAGGGGCACACAGCCACAGGGACACATGGACACAGGGACACACAGCCACGGGGACACATGGACACGAGGACACATGGCCACAGGGACACACAGCCACAGGAACACACAGCCACGGGGACACACGGACACAGGGACACACAGCCACAGGGACACACAGCCACGGGGACACACAGCCACAAGGACACACGGACACAGGGACACACAGCCACGGGGACACACGAACACAGGGACACACAGCCACGGGGACACAGAGCCATAGGGACATACAGCCACAGGGACACATGGACACAGGGACACACAGCAGCTCCCGTGGCCCCGGGGCACAGGGCCTGACCGGTGCCGGTGTCGGGCAGGGCGCTGCGGGCCGGGTGCCGCTGTGTGGAGCTGGACTGCTGGGAGGGCCCGGACGGGGAGCCTGTGGTGTACCACGGGCACACCCTGACCTCCAAAATCCTCTTCCGTGACGTCATCGAGAGCATCCGCGACTCCGCCTTCGAGGTGAGACCGGGCGGGAGCCCCAGGGGTGCCCGGTGCCCGGTGCCTGGAGCCCGGTGCTCGGTGCTGAGTATAGAGTGCCCAGTGCCCGGTGTGGAGTGCCCGGTGCCCGGTATGGAGTGTGGGATGCCCAGTGCCCGGTGCTGAGTGTGGAGTGTAGGGTGCCCGGTGCCCAGCGCCCGGTGTCCAGTGCTGAGTGTGGAGTGCCTGGTGCCCGGTGTTGAGTGTGGGGTGTCCGATGCCCTGTGCCTGGTGCTGAGTATGGAGTGCCCAGTGCCTGGTGTTGAGTGTGGGGTGCCCGGTGCCCAGTGCTGAGTGTAGAGTGTAGGGTGCCTGGTGCCCGGTATGGAGTGTGGAGTGTAGGGTGCCCGGTGCCTGGTGCCCAGTGCCCGGTGCTGAGTGTGGAGTGGGGGGTGCCTGGTGCCCGGTGCTGAGTGTGGGGTGCCCAGTGCCCAGTGCTGAGTATGGAGTGTAGGATGCCCCGTGCCCCATGCCTGGTGCTGAGTGTGGGGTGCTCGGTGCCCGGTGCTGAGTGTGGGGTGCCCGGTGCCCTGTGCCCGGTGCCCGCTGCTGAGGGCTGCCCTCCCCACGCCCAGAAATCGCCCTACCCCGTCATCCTGTCCCTGGAGAACCACTGCGGGCTGGAGCAGCAGGCCACCATGGCCCGGCACATGAAGGCCATCCTTGGGGACAGGCTGCTGACACGGCCCCTGCAGGGACAGGACCCCCACGAGCTCCCCTCCCCAGAGGTAAGGCCACCCGCGTGCCACCACGGTGTCCCCATGTCCCCTCCGAGCCCTGAGCTCGCACCTGCCCTCTGCAGCAGCTGAAGGAGAAGATCCTGGTGAAGGGCAAGAAGCTGCCAGAGCTGTGGCAGGAACCACGGGGTGTCACCTCCCTTCTGGACCCCGAGGAGGAAGAAGAGGAAGAGGAGGAAGAGGAGGAGAAGATGCAGGAGAGAAGCCCCCGGCGGGTGAGAGACTTCCCCAGGGATGTGGTTTTGGGGGACCTGGTGGTCCTGATGGATCAGAACATCCTGGTGGTGCCAGGGGACCATGGAATCCTGGTGGTCCTGATGGATCAGAGCACCCTGGTGGTTTTGGGGGACCATGGCATCCTGGGGCTGTCCCAGCTGAGCTCTGCTAGCTCTGCCATGCCCTCTGCAGCCCTGCTCTCTCCCCTTTCAGTCGCTGCAGTCGCTGCAGGAGATCAAACCTCTGCAGGTGGGTGGTGCTGGAGCTGGGGGGGCTGACAGGGTGGGTGCTGTGGGGGTGGTGAGTGGCTGTCACTGCCTGAAGAGGGGACAGAGCTTGGGGACCCCTCAGATGTGCCTCCTTGTCCTGTGGGGCTGGCTGGCCTGTTTGTGGGGTTTCCAACCCTTTGATTTCTCTGTCACCTCAAGTTCTCCATCGTGTTGGGCCTCCATCACATCCAGGGTGACCTGTTGGGGTCAGCATCACTTTGGGGTCTCTGTCACCTCAAGTATTTCATCCTCTGAGGGTGCCCATCACCTCAGGGTCTCCAGCACTTTGGGGTCTCCCCCATCTTGGGGTCTGTAACATCCTGGGCTCTCCATCCCCTTGGGTTCCCTATGATTTCAGGTTCTCAACCTGCTTGGGTTCCCCATCAGCCCCTGGTCCATCCTCCATTGCCTGGGGTTCTGCCCCACCTTGGGGTCTCTGTCACCTCAAGTATTCCATCCTCTTGGGGTCTCCAGCACTTTGGGGTCTCCCTCATCTTGGGGTCTGTAACATCTCGGGCTGTCCATCCCCTTGGGTTCTCCATGACTTTGGGTTCTCCATGACTTCAGGTTCTCAACCTGCTTGGGTTCCCCATCAGCCCCTGGTCCATCACTCCTGGGGTTCTGGGTCTCCACAGCCTTGGGGGTCTCAGCACTAGCAGGGCAGGGGGTCTGCAGACCCTCAGACTGGCAGGTGGCCACCAGGGCCAGCTTGTCCCCGTGGCTCCCACAGGCCAAGGACGCGTCGCAGGTGTCCCCGGAGCTGTCGGCGCTGGCCGTGTACTGCCAGGCTGTCCCCTTCCCCGGGCTGGCCCAGGCCCTGCGCCACCCCCAGCCCTGCCACGTGTCCTCCTTCAGCGAGAGGAAGGCTCGGAAGCTCATCAAGGAGGCAGGTGAGGGCCACCAGATGGGGACAGGGTGGGTCCCTGCTCCTGAGCCACTGGGATGGGCTGAGAATGGTGGCTTGGTCTCTAGAGTGGCTCCATGAGGGGTCAGGGGCACGCTGGCCTCACCCAGGCTGCCCTGGATGGGTGGGACTGGGGTCTGCTGGCACGGCCTGCCTGGGGCCAGAGGCCAGGACTGGGGTCACACAACCAGGATCAAGGTCTGGGATCAGGATTTGGGATGTGGCATCTGGGTCCAGGGCCTGGGGCTGGGAATAAGGTCTGGGGCAGAGTCCAGAACTGAGGTCTGGGTCAGGGTCAGAATCTGAGGTCAGGGCCTGAGGTTAAGATCTGAGTCAGATTTTGAGTGTTCAGTGTCTGGGGCCAGGCTCAGTGTCTGGAGTCAAGGATTAGGATCTGGGCCAGGGCTTGGGGCTGGGAATAAGGTCGGGGTCAGAATGCAGACACTGAGGTCTGGGGTCCAGGGTCAGTGTCTGGAGTCAAGGATTAGGATCTGGGTCAGGGCATAGGCTTGAGGGCCTTGGTTTGGAGTCTGAGGTCCAGGGATCAGGGTCAGGGTCTGGGTTCCATGGTCAAGGTCCAGGGTCAGGGGTCTAAAGTCCAAGTGTGGGGTCAAGATCAGGATCAAGGTCAGAGGTTTGGGGTCAGGGATCCAAGGTCAAGGTCCAGGTTTGGGATCTGGTTTCAGGGTCACATGCCAGGCTCAGGCCCACCCATCTGGGCAGGCTCTGTCTGTGTCCTTGGGCCCCTGAGCCTCTGTAGGGACCCCCAGCAGCCCCCCTGAGCCGTGTCCACCCCCAGGCCCAGCCCTGGTCCGGTACAACGCCCGCCAGCTCAGCCGCGTGTACCCGCTGGGGCTCAAGATGAACTCTGCCAACTACAACCCCCAGGAGATGTGGAACGCTGGCTGCCAGCTGGGTGAGCCCCCCCTCCCTGGCACCCACCCCTTGAGGTGCCACCCGCCCCTGACAGCCCGTCCTGCTGTCCCCACAGTGGCCCTGAACTTCCAGACGCCGGGCTACGAGATGGACCTGAACGCCGGGCGCTTCCTGCCCAACGGGCGCTGCGGCTACGTCCTGAAACCACCCTGCCTGCACTGCCCCCCCGGCGAGGCCTCCCGGCGCCTGGCCCTGCACATCAGGGTGAGGACACCCACCAGCCTGTCCCCGAGGCCAGCTGAGTGCCACCCACCTCCCTGCGGGGTCACACCCGGCACATTCCAATGGCTGGCCGGGTGCCACCTGTGTCGTTTCGCAGGTGACAGCAACCCTGTCCCCAAATCCAGCTGGTATCAGCCATGTCCTTTCTCTGAGATGGCATCTGCCACCTCCCTCCTCCTCATCTCATCCATACTCCTGACTGTGCCAACCATGACACTTCTGGGTGACACCAACCCTGTCCCCAAATCCGGCTGGTGTCAGCCATGTTCATTCTCTGAGATGGCACCAGCCACTTCCCCCCTCCTCATCCCATCCCCACTCCTGGCTGGGTGCCATCCCCTTCTGGGGGACACCACCTTGTCCCCAGCCATGTGTCACCTTCTCCTGGATGGCACCAGCCACCTTCCTCCTCCTCACCCCATCCCCGCTCCTGCCTGTGCCACCCCTGACACTTCTGGGTGACACCAACCCTGTCCCTGTCCCCAAATCCAGCTGGTATCAGCTATGTCCCTTCTCTGAGATGGCATCACCCACCATGTCCCCAGTGCCAGCCAAGTGCCACCCACATCCCTTCTCCTGAGGACCATATCACTCATGTTCCTTCTCCTGTGTGGTACCAACAATGTCCCTCCTCTTCACCCCATCCCCACTCCTGCCTGGGTGCCATCTGCTCCCTTCTGGGGACACCACCCTGTCCCTTCTTTTGGATGGCACCAGCCACCTCCCTGCTCCTCATCCCATCCTGACTGTGCCATCCATGACACTTCTCCTGGGTGACACCACCCCTGTCCCCAAACCCAGCTGCTGTCAGCCACTGGGTGGCATCAGCCACCTCCCTCCTTTCACCGTGTCCCCAGCCCCAGCCAAGTGCCCCCCAGCTCCCTTCTGGGGACACCCACATGTCCCCTGTGCCCTGGTCCCTGTGCCCAGGTGATCACAGCCCAGCAGCTGCCCAAGCTCAACAGGGACAAGGGCAGCTCCATCGTGGATCCCTTCGTGCGCGTGGAGATCCACGGGGTCCCGGCCGACTGTGCCAAGCAACAAACCCACCACAAGCTCAACAACGGTGAGTGCTGCCACCTGGGCACCCTGGGGACACCCCTGGGGACACCCCGGCCCACAGGGACATCCAGTCACAACCCCATTACTGCCCCAGTCCCAGGAATGGCCAAGGACAAGCCAGGGTTCCTCAGGGCACCCTGATCCCTGCAGACACCCCATGGAACCTGATCTCCAGGGGTGCTCCAGGACACCCAGGGTTCCTTGGGACACCCAGGGTTCCTCAGGGACACCCCAGGGCACTCTGATCCATGGAACCTGATCTCCAGGGGTGCTCCAGGACACCCAGGGTTCCTCAGGGACACCCCAGGGCACCCTGATCCAGGGACACCTTGATGCCAGGGGCACCCTAATCCCTGTGAGGGACGTGGGCACCCACAGCCCAGCACTCACTGCCAGTTGAAGCAGTGCCCAGGACACCCCAGTGCCCAGCACACCCCAGTGCCCAGCACACCCCAGTGCCCAGGACACCCCAGTGCCCAGCACATGCCAGTGCCCAGTATATCCCAGTGCCCAGCACACCCCAGTGCCCAGCACATCCCAGTGCCCTCCACACACCACAGTGTCCCCACCCCAGCACAGCCACATCCCCACCACTGGCAGGGTCCATCATGTCCCAGTTCTCCCAGTGCTGCCCCCTCATGGTCCCCAGTACACCCAACCCAAGCCCAGTGTGACCCCATTCCCCCAGTATGGCCCCTGTTCCCCCACCATACCCCAGTACAGCCCAGTGTGACCCCATTGCCCCCAACATGGTCCCCATCCTCCCCAGTGTGACCCCATTCCCCCCAGTGTGACCCCATCACAGCCCCATTGTGACCCCATTCCCCCAGTACACCCCACCATGGCCCCAGTGTTACCCCCATTCTCCCAGTATGGTCCAGCCCAGCTCCAGTATAACCTTCATTCCCCCAGTACATCCCATCAGATTCCCAGTATGATCCCATCCCTCCAGTCTGCTCCACCACAGTCACTGTACAACCCCCCTTCTCCCAGTACAGCCCAGTCCAGCACCACTTTGGCCCCATTTCCCCCAGTACACCCCAGTACACCCCACCGCAGCCCCAATACGACCCCCATTCCCCCAGTACACCCCAGTATGACCCCCTATTTCCCAGTACACCTCATCATGGCCCCAGTATCACCTCCATTCTCCCTGTACACCCCAGTATGACCCCGATTCCCCCAGTACAGCCCCAGATGACCCCGTTTCCTCCAGTACACTGCACCACAGCCCCAGTATGACACCCTTTACCCCAGTATGCCCCACCACAGCCCCCGTATGACGCCCTTTTCCCCAGTATGACCCCATTCCCCCAGTATGACCCCAGTATGACCCCCTTTTCCCCAGTATACCCCACTACAGCCCCAGTGTGATCCCCATTCCCCCAGCACAGCCCCAGTATGACCCCCATTCCCCCAGTACAGCCCCAGTATGACCTCTATTCCCCCAGTACAGCCCCAGTATGACCCCCATTCCCCAGTACAGCCCCAGTATGACCCCCATTCCCCCAATAAAGCCCCAGTATGACCCCCATTCCCCCACTACAGCCCCAGTATGACCCCCATTCCCCAGCACACCCCATCACAGCTCCAGTATGACCCCCATTCCCCCAGTACATCCCAGTATGACCCCCATTCCCCCAGTACAGCCCCAGTACGACCCTCATTCCCCCAGTACATCCCAGTACAACCCTCATTCCCCCAGTACACCCCAGTATGACCCCCATTCCCCAGTACAGCCCATTGCAGCCCCAGCATCACGCCATCCCCACATGCCCCAGGGCAGCTCAGCGGGGCAGGGGCAGTGCCCGGGGGTCCTGCCTGGCCCCGCTGGCCCCACCCAGCCCTGCCGGTGCCTCAGGTTTCAACCCGCGCTGGGAGGAGACGCTGCGGTTCCAGGTGCGGGTGCCCGAGCTGGCCCTGGTGCGGTTCGTGGTGGAGGATCACGACAGCACCTCCTGCAACGACTTCGTGGGGCAGTTCACGCTGCCCCTGCCCAGCATGCGCCAAGGTGGGGGCAGGTGCCACCCCCGCTGCCCCCCGGCCACGGGGACAGCCCCTGGCACGGGCTGAGCCCCCGTGTGTCCCCAGGGTACCGCCACATCCACCTGCTCGCCAAGGACGGCGCCTCCCTCGCCCCAGCCACGCTGTTCGTGCACGTTCGAGCCAAGAGCCTGTGAGGGAGCACGGCAGGGACAGCCTGGTGGCCCCGAGGTGCCCATGGGGATATTGTGGCTGTGAGGGTGCATGGGAGGGACAGCCTGGTGTCCCCGAGGTGCCCATGGGGACATTGTGGCTGTGAGGGAGCATGGGAGGGACAGCCTGGTGGCCCCGAGGTGCACAGGAGGGACAGCCTGGTGTCCCCAAGGTGCCCATGGGGACATTGTGGGGACAACAGGCTCCTCCCTGCGTGGGGACAGCCCCAGGACACTGCTCAGCTGTCTGTGGAGGACGCAAAGGGGTGGGGGCTCCCCTTCCCAGTGCCACCCACTGGTGTCCCACTGCTGTCCTTGAGGGGACAGAGATGCTGTGACAACCAGGATTGGGCCAATGACAGCCCAGCACAGCCCCACGGGGTGACATGGGTGACAGCAACCAGCAAATCTCACCAGCCGTGGCCACACTCGGGGTGCAAGGATGGTGCCATCATCAGCCTGGAGTCCCTGAGGGGACACTGCCACCACACACTCCATTGTGCCCAGGTGGGGACACATTGCCAAGCTCTGGCACAGATTTACAGCCTGGGATCAAGCCAGTGGAATAAAGGTTTTATTTTAACAGAGCCTGTCCCAGTGTCCCTGTCACCCTCCGGGGCCCATCGTGGGTGGATCAGGGCTGAGCCCACCCCCAAACCAGCAGGGAGCTGGGGGGATTCATGGGAGCAGCCATGGGGACAAGGGGAGGGTCCCCCACACACAGCCAGGACAGCAGGGACACAGGGGGGGACACACAGGTGCTTGCATAGGTGACACAGGACCCCGAGCAGGGGGATGTGATGGCACTGCCAGGGGGGTGTGATGGGCTCCTGGTCCCCTCTGAGGCCCCACAGTCCAGGCTGGGGCGGGCACAGGGTCCGTGGTGCCACGGGGTGTGACAGGGACACGGCAGGACACGGAGGTGTGACAGTGCATAGACGGGGTCTTGGCCTTGGTGTGCAGCTTTGGAAACCTTTGGCTGGGCAGGCAGGAGCATCTCGGAGCTCTGGGCTCAGGACACGGCAGGAGGCAGTGCTGGCACTCCTGGATGGGATGGAGGGGTGCCATGACAACGTTTCCTTTCTCTCGGAGGATCCCACAGCACGAGGTGACACCGGGAGGCACCGGGGACGATGATGTCAGTGCAGTATCCAGATTTCCACGTTTCCAGAGAAAAGCAGCTGAGCAGAGAGGCTGTGGCAGTGGAGCATCCCCGGGGGGGAGGCTGAGGGGAAGGAGCCCCAGGAGCTGAGCAGAGCAGGGAGTGCCCGGAGCTGAACCCCCCTGCATCTTCGGGCACTGCTGTCCATCCAGCAGGAGGGGTTGGAGTCTCTGTGGCTGGGCAGGAGGTGGGACAAGGCATCTCTTGCACAAATAGCCCTTGGAAAGGAATCTCCACGTGCTCCCCCTGTTAAACAGAGTCAGGAGCAAACCTGGGGCAAAGAGCCTGAAGCACCCTCGGGGCAGGCAGGAGGGTTTTGACCAGCAGCCACCATCAGCATCAACCTCAGCTGTCCCCACGGAGAAAAGTCCCAGTCCAGCAGCCCAGTGGTGACCTTCAGCAGCCGAATGTAACTCATGGCAGTTGGGAACAGGAAAGATTTTAAAATATATATAATATATACTTTTATTATTCACCCGTTAAATCCATTATATGCCAATCATGATCTAGTTTCAGCAGTTACATTCCCTTGATCATGTCTTTAGGAGGATGCAGTGAGATCAAACAAGGAGGTGGCTGCAGCAGCAGGGGGCTCTGGTGCCCCTCTCTCCCGGCGTGGCTCCGGCTTTGGCAGAAAGGATGAGGGCAGCACCTCCTCAGGCCCAGCTCCTCCACGCTCCTCTGGCAAGGGCTCCCTTACTGCAGCACCAATCCAACCTGCAAACAGGGATCAGGACAGAAATTGGGCTCATCAGGACAGAAATCGGGCTCAGGAGGTGCCCTCTGCTCTGTACCCAGCTCGGTGCTGTCTGTGTGGGTTTCTGTCACACACATCTTTTATGGAAAATCCTTTCCTTTGGATTTTTCCTCCTGAGAAGCTGAGAGGCCTCAGGAACAAAATGTAACCAATGGTTATCTGCTGCTGTGGAATGCAACAGGTGCATCTGGGATTGGTCTCATGTGGTTGTTTCTAATTAATGGCCAATCACACTCAGCTGGCTTAGACAGAGAGCCAAGCCACAAACCTTTGTTATCATTCTTTGCTATTCTATTCTTAGCCAGCCTTCTGATGAAATCCTTTCTTCTATTCTTTTAGTATAGTTTAAATGTAATATATATCATAAAATAATAAATCAGCCTTCTGTAACATGGAGTCAGATCCTCATCTCTTCCCTCATCCTCAGACCCCTGTGAACACCATCACAGGTTTCCCCACTGGTTTTGGGGTATTTGAGAGCAGCAGAGCCCTGGGTTTGTGGCTGACAGGGCTCACAGGCCCTGCCCAGCTCTGATCTGGGGAGGTGAGCAATGTTTGGGGTGTGACAAGCCCCACCAGGTTATGAGACAGCCTTGATTCATGAGCCAGGGGTGTTTCTGAGCTCATGGTGAGTACAGGGATGGAACAGCTCTGCTGCAAGGTGGGGCTGGAGAAGGCTGCAGGAGGCCTCAGAGCCCCTTCCAGTGTCAAAGAGGGACTTTGGACAAGGACCTGGAGTGACAGACAAGGGGAATGGCTTCCCACTGCCAGAGGGCAGGGATGGATGGGGTATTGGGAAGGAATTCCTCCCTGTGAGGGTGGGCAGGCCCTGGCACAGGGTGCCCAGAGCAGCTGGGGCTGCCCCTGGATCCCTGGCAGTGCCCAAGGCCAGGTCAGACAGGGCTTGGAGCAGCCTGGGATAGTGGATGGTGCCCCTGCTATGATTTAAGGTCCCTTCCAAACCAAACCATTCCACGACTCTGTGACTTGGGAGAAGCTGCTTCCCAAGAGCCTGGTGCCTGGGCATGTCCCTTGGCAGGCAGCTGGCACTGCTGGGGACCCTCCAGGACGTGCTGGTGGCCTGTCATGCACTGACCCAGTGCACCCAGAGGTGAACACTGCCAGCATCAGGCTCTCCCATCCCAGCTCTCCCAGTTAAAGAAAGAACTGCTGACACCTCCTGGGAACCTCCTGGGGCTTCCTAGGGCAGGCAGGCGAGGCTGGTTCAGGGCACAGGGCTTGTGCCCAGGGACAGATCTGGCCTCACACCAGGGAACCAAAGCCCTGTGACCGCCATCAAGGCATTAATTAGCTGTTAAGGCATTAATGAGCTGTGGTGTAGCTGGGCAGATTCTGGTCTGCAAGGTGCCTGTGGCCTGGAGAGGTGCTGAATCACATCCCTGGTGTGGAGGGACAGCAGCAAGCAGGGGCTGCCTCAGAATGGCCCAGGACAGGCAGGTGGGGACCCAGCACAGCTCTGGGAGCAGTGGGGGACAGGCTGCTGGCCCTGGGGACAAAGGACATCCCGGGATCCTGTGGCCCAGCTCCTTTGTCACAGGTGCTGCTCCAGCCTGCCGGCTCTCTCCAGAGGGGTGGCTGCTCCTCCCAGCCCACCAGAACACCCTGACACCCATGAGGGATCACAGGTGACTGTCACAACCCCCAGTGTCACATCTGTCACCCTGCAGCCCTCTGCTGTCTCCTCTGTGCTTGGCCTCCTTCCTTAGAGCCTCAGAGGGAAGGGGTTGGTGTGAGGGGAAGGACAGAACCTGCACTAGTCCAGGAATAAAATTAACTTTGGAAGATGAGTGTGGAGGGGTTTTCCCCAGGGACACACTCTGCAGGCACGGGAGGTGCCAGAGGGATCCCCCCTCACCGTGTGTGGCACTGCAAGGACACCAGCTGGGCTGGAATGCTGAGGTGACAGCAAACCCCTGTCCCCAGGGCTGAGGGGACAAGACCCCTCCTCACAGCACTGACCTTCTCTGGTGCCATGCTGGGACATTTCCAATTGTACAGGTAATACTGCAGGTTCCCATCCCCGATCCCAAACTTCAGCTTCTCCAGGAAGGTTTTGTTTTCCATGAGATCCAGTGCATTGAAGACATCAAATCCTTTCTGCACAGGGAGACATGAGGCCATCAGTTCCTGCTTTTGTGCTGGGGAGCTCCTCCCACCTGTGAGCAACCTGGCCCCCTTTCCTGACTGGCTTTGAATCCCACAAAAAGGGAAGACCTTTTGTGTTTTCATCCTCAATCCAACTGTTTGCTGTAGGACATGAGTAACCACCACAAGCTGGAAGATTCAAGGTACCCCAGCATCTCTCCTGGGTGGCAGATCCTTTTGGATTTGGATTTTTATAATGCTGGGATCAAGCCCTTCCCACAAACCCAAGGGTGGCCAGCCTGCACTGAGTTTCCTGTGAGCTGCCCAGTGTGCCAGTCCAGCCCTGCATCCCTCACCTGTGGGAAATGGGTTTGTAAGAATTTTAAGCCTGACAGAAAGCTTTGAGGGTAATTTGAGATTATTGGCTTTAAAGCATTTACAGCCTGGTGTGGCCAAAGCTGATAGGCCAAAATACACTTTTAATGTATTGTAATTAGGAAACAGTTGGCTTCTAATTGTGATGGCATGAATTCTAACATCTGTATTGTCTCACCCTGTTGCAGACACATTTTATGAAAAATCCTTTCTTAGGATTTTTCCTGCTGGAGCTGAGCAGTTTCAGCAGCAAATGTAACCAATGGTTATCTGCTGCTGTGGAATGCAACAGGTGATCCGTGATTGGTCCCCTGTGGATGTTTGGATCTACTGACCACTCACAGCAGGGCTGCTCTGGAGCCTCTAAGGGGTCTCAGTAGCCGGCGTTGGCCCCAGACCTCTATCCCAGGAAAGGACAGAGCCCCGGAGTCCAGCCTGCTTGGACTGAGCCACGGGGAGCCCTCCAGCCAGCAGGGTGATAACAGCTCTTATTGATACCAGCTCTTAGGATTTCAGCTGCTGCTAGGCTTGGCTTCCCTGGGCATGGCTTCAGGCAGAGCAGAAAGAGGAGAAGGGAGACACCGGCTGTTCCACGGGATGGTTTATTCAGGGGGACGTGAAAGGACCCGGTGCAACTTCTTCTCACTTAATAGGGTACAGTGAGCTACATTTATACCCTTGGCCAGGCTCCAAACTGGACCAATGGGCACAGGTTAGAGGGTTTACAAGTGACCAATAGAGGGGTTAACCATGTTTTTTCCTTATAAGGGTACAAATATACGTTGTGAGTCTAGGGGCAGAACATTTCTGTGCTGCTGTGTCAGCATCCCGATTGTTAAAGTCTCCACGGTGCCTTGGCAAGGCTTGTGGCATTTACTACACTGCTCTAGCTTTCTGCCAAGAGACAGACCTTTGTTATTCTTCCTTCTTTTCTATTCTTAGTATAGCCAGCTTCTGAAGAAGCTCCTTTCTTTCCTTTCTTTTCTATTTCTATGTAGTATAGTTATAATAGTTATATATATATAGTTATATATATATATATCATATAGTTGTATATATATATATATATAGTTATATATATATAGTTATATATATATATCATAATATAATAAATGGCATAATGGATAATGGAATCAAGATCCCTGTCTCTTCCATCCAAACCCCTGTGACCACCGTCACATCACCCTTCACATGAGACAGAAAATGGAATAAAAGCCTTTTAGAACAGCCCTCAGCTGCCCCATGTGTGGCTCAGGGAGGGCTCAGGGCAGCACTCACCGACTTGGCGAGGATGAGCGCGTCGCTCATGAGGTCGATGAGAGGCGTCTTGGTGTGCACGTTGTAGAAGGAGTAAGCAGCTTTCAGGCTCTTGTGAGTTGGGTGGTTCATGATGGTGGAGGGCAGGGTGTAAAAGCTCAGGAAGTCTGTCACCTCTCCTGGGGCACTCTGGAAGGCAGAAGTGACATCATGACTGTCACTGTCATATTTTCTGAAAAATCCTCTTTGCCCAGGATTCTTCTCCTGGGAAGCTGAGAAGCTTCAGGGAAAAAGGAAAACAATAATTATCTGATTGCTTCTCCTGGGTTTTGCTGCTCTGGAATGTGGTTGGAGATTGTTTATCCAACAGGTGGTTGGTTGATTGGTTTCATGTGAATTATTTTTACTTAATGACCAATCAAGGCCCAGCTGTGTCGGGACTCTGGAGAGAGTCACAGGTTTTCCACTATTATCATGTTAAACCTTCTGTCAGTATCCTTTTCTCTATTGTTTAGTAAGTTTTAGTATAGCATAATATAATATAATATAGCATAATATAATATAATATAGCATCATATATGATATGATACTAAATATAAGTATCTGTAAGTATCCTTTTCTCTATTGTTTAGTAAGTTTTAGTATAGCATAATATAATATAATATAGCATAATATAATATAATATAGCATCATATATGATATGATACTAAATATAATATAATATAATATAATATAATATAATATAATATAATATAATATAATATAATATAATATAATATAATATAATTTATATGTGATATATGATATAGTATGAGATGATATAAGATACGATATAATGCAATATAATATAATGCAATATATAATTATAATATAATATAATATAATATAATATAATATAATATAATATAATAATAAATTAGCCTTCTTATATCATGGAGTCAGATTCATCATTACCTCCCTGCCACAGAGGACCCTGAAAACACCACCCTGACATGTCAGGCTGGGGTTCTCCCAGTTGGAATGGTGGCTGCAAGGAGACTCAGAGCCCAGCATGGAGGCACCATCTCCAGCAAATTCCCATCCTGGAGCTGCTCCCTGATGGCTCCCACAGCTCCAGCAGAGGCCAAAGCCCAGGAGAACACCCCTCCCATGGTGCTGCTGCCCTCACCTCTACCACAAAGGTGTCGATGATGTTCTCCTGAGGTACAAACCAGTGCTCCACCTCCTCTCTGCTCATCACAGGTGTCAGGTGGAACTGCTTCAGGTACTCAGTCAAGAGCTTGTGCACAGCAGGGATGTCCTTGTGCTCCATGGGCCGCAGGCCAGGAGTCTTGGGAGTCTGCAGAAGTGGGACAAGTTGTTTTGTTGCTGGCACAGTGGTTTTCATCACCCAAGGGCTCTCCAACGAGCAGCACAGAGACACTCTGTGCTGAGATCAGCCCATTTCCAGCCCCACAGCCCTGTGTGCCCAGCAAAGGATGGATGTGATCTGCTGTGACACTGATGGCAAAGATCACAGAGAGCACAGCACGCCCCAAACCCCCAGGTGCCAGGTCAGGTCCCACTGGAAGTGCTCCTACCCACTAACAACACAAACTCTGCTTCCCTCAGGGTCCTGTTCCCACTCACAGCAGGCACAGGCTGGGAGATGAGTCCCAGGCTCCACAAGATGTTATTCCCAGTTGGCCTCAATTACTAATTTAGGGTTGGGATGGCTCAGCAAGCCCAGATCTGCTCTGGGGCTGAGTTTCCATGCAGAAACCAGTAGCTCCAGCCCAGCAACTGCTGGCTGTGGGCTGTGGGAGGCAGGAGCTGGGAGCTGCCCAGCATGAAAGCAGCACTTTCCACCCCAAAGGGGTGACAGAAAGGAGCCAACAAGGTCAGGGAAGGTGGTGGCAATTTTAATGCAGTTTGCTTCTTTCTCTTCCATCTCCAGCTGGGGAACTTCCCCAGCAGGACAACTGCAGTGCCAGAACTGATCAGTGTGACTGAAGAATGAGGGACTAACTGGATCCAAGGTCACACTGAGGCTGTGTTTGGACAGATGAAGGCTGTCACATCTGCCTGCTCGTTTTACCAGAACGACAGGCTGTGACTCACCAGCAAACAAAAGCTCACAGCCTCCTCTAACTGCAAGAATTTGCCCTTAAAATGCAGGTACCCAGGCAAATATACATAAAGATTAAATAAAGCACAACTGCTTGACAGAGCCATTTACTACATGGAGCAAACCCTGGGTTTCCAGGCAGAGGACTTGACCTGGACCTCCTCTGTGTGTTTTGCCCAGGGAGGAGCAAGCCCTGAGCCTGGCACCCACCTCGGGCAGGCGGTACAGCTTGGTGGTTCTTTGCATAGTCATGTTCCTGCTCAGGTGGGAGAACTTGACCTCGATGAGCTTCCGAGGGTTCAGGGAGCGGTGCCAGTACCTGCAGACACAAACTGGCAGTGGGACACTGGCTCTGGGGCAGCAGGGGGGCTGCAGGGGCAAGTGAGAACATCAGGGCAGCAGCTCCCCACAGAGAGCAACAGGGTTCTTGTAGGAGTGATGGGGGTGGGATGGTCAGGATGGATGGAGATGAGAGATCTCTGCAGCCAGGCTGTGGAAATTGGGGTTCATTGCAAAGGGCCTGGGTGCAGGGACCTGCTGGGAGCTGCCAGCCACAGCTCAGAGCAGGGCTGAGAGAAGAGAGGGGGAGAGAGGATGGGAGGGTAAGAGTAAAATCATAAGAAAGTAAAAGGGGTAAGAGCTAAGAGAGCGAGGTTCCCTTTCCAATACAATAAATCTCCTTCTGTGTTGAATATTCTCATTCTCACTGACCAATCTAGTACAATATACAAATCCTATAGCATTTCCATACAGCCTATAAGAATCATTACATTACCATACTGTGTTCCATTTTAAACCCTAAAAACTCCTCTTTAAACCCCTTCTGCCAAACTGGCAGGGTCTGCTCTGACCCTTGGGCCTGTCTGCAAGCAGAGGGTGTTGTTCCATCCAAAGGGGATCACCTTCAGCTGGCCACACCATTGTTTTCCCGTTGTTCAGTAACTGAGGGATCTCAAAGCTTGCTTTCATTTCAATCTCACTTATAGTTTCCATATTCTCAAAATCTTTTGCCAGACAATCATATTGATAAGGCTTTCCTGTTTCATCTTCCCCTACAGTTCTGAAGTGATTCTGCTGCCAAAGCCTCTCCTGTGTTACATGAGCAGCTTTAGCAAAGCCACTGCACTTAATCCTGGGAGGAGAAACCTGGACTGGGATCACTCTCCCCTGTCCCAGGGAATCGCACAGTGGCCACGGAGGGGAGAACAGGAAGGGAAGATCTGCAGACAGAAATCTTGGGAGAGCCACAAACACTCACCTGCAAGTCCCCACAGGCTTTGGCAGCACCACTCCTGCAGTGTAAACAGCCTGGAAGATTCCCTCTAGATGCACCCTCCTGGTGATCTCACGGATCAGAACCGGAGCCACCCGTTTGGAGCGCAGCTTTTTGTGCACACACAGGAAGTTTATCTCCACCATCTTCTTCTCTCTTGGGGAAGAAACAATGCAGAGCATGAGGCTTGACTGTCCTGACCTGGGAGGGTCAGACCAACGCCCTGGAAAATCTACCTCCAAACCCCTTCAAGGGAATGAGGAATCAACACCTCAGGGAAGGGGCAGGGGCTGGTTTTGGAGAACCCTCCCTTAAGGTGCCACCCAGGGATTCCCAGGGAAATGGTCTGAATCTGTGTCAGGGGAGGGTCAGGCTGCATATTAGGAAAAGGTTCTTGCCCCAGAAGGTGGCTGGGCACTGCCCAGGGAATGGTCACAGCCCCAAGGCTGCCAGAGCTGCTGGAGAGTTTAGACAATGCTCTCAGGAACAGGGTGGGCAGCCCTGTGCAGGGCTAGGACCTGGACTGGATGATCCTTAGAGATCCCTTCCAGCTCAGGATATTCTATGATTCTACATCTCCATCTAACCCTGGATGACTTCTGCAAACCAGAGCCCCAAGTTAACCCACCTCGATGAGGAAAACATCCTTCACAATGGTTAACTGCCCAGAATCTCCCTGCCAACCCTTAAATATCCCCCACCTTCCCCTCCAAGCAGCAAAACATCTCCAAAGCTGAAGGGTGCAGGTCTGGCTGTGTGCTGGGCAAGACAATGGAGCCAGAGCCCCTGAGCACTCCTGGAGCCCCAGCAAGGGGCAGGATGAGAAATGCAGCAGCACTCACGTGTCATAGATGTGGATGGTGGCTGGAATGGCGCTGATAAATCCCACCAGCTTCTTGCTGGAGACCACTCGGACCCCACAGTGCCACTGGGGCAGCCAGCCTGGAGGACGCAGTGCCCTGGGGAGGGGACACACCTCAGGACACACCCATGGTTCCTGGTGTTCCTGCTCCTGCCTCCCACCCTGCCCTGGGACACCCTGAGTCCTGCTGGCCAGCAAGAGGATGAGAGAGTGACAGGGATGTGACAAGGATTGTGGGGATCCAGGGCAATTCCTGCACCCCACAGCCAGTCCTCACTAGGGACACAAGAGGAAATCTCTGTTCCTGGATTTAGGAACACCCTGAGGAAACAGCAACTCTGCTGCAACTGGACTCCAAGGGTAACTGTTGGCAGCTGCCTTCATCCCACAGCTCCAGGACACTGAGGAGCTACTGGGATTTTCACAAACCCTTGAAGGATCAAACCAAAGAGGAGAAAAATCCACTTTTAAGCTCCCACATCTCAAAGGAGCCAGAGGCAGGCAGGGTTGGGTGACAGCCCCTCTCACTGTGTCCCTGGGACACTACACAGTGACAGATGGGGAAGGGACACTTCAGGAAGAAGGGAGATGGCATAAGCAAAGACAGCTGCAGCTCTGTCAGGGGGATCAGGCTGTCAGCACCCCACACCCCTGCTCTGCAGTGCTGGTGCCACTCACCACAGCAGGAACTCGGGCGAGTAATCGAAGCGGAACATGTTGTCATCATCCTCCACGTAGTTCTCGTTGAGCAGAGTGTACAGCTCCTTCAGCTGCAGCACAGAACACTCAGGTTAAGGAGTTTACTCAGCCATCAGCTGACCCCAGACAGGACCTTGAGCATTTAATGTGTGGCCACAGCACTAGAGCACCATGTGCAGCCATGGCCCTGCTGCAGGGGGCTGGAGCAGTGTCACACAGAGCAGGGCAGCAGCAGGACACAGAATTTTGGTCCATGCAGTTATTAGGGTAGATAGATTTAGGACTTTGATTGTGTTTAGGGTGAGGAAAATGGTTGCAGTTATTATAGTGTATAGGTAGAAGTTGAGGAGGGTGAGTTTAGGGTTGTAGATGATAATGATTGCTATTCAGCCTAGGTGGGAGATGGAAGAAAAGGCTGGGATTTTTCAGATTTGTGTTTGGTTGAGTCCTATTCATCCTCTCAGGGCTGCTGAGAGGATAGCTAGGATAGTTAGGAGTGCAGGGTTTAATGAGGGTGAGGTTATGCAGAGTAGTGTGACTGGAGGGAGTTTTATGCCAGTGGATAGGAGGAGGTTGGTGGTGAGGTAAGCCCTGTGTCACCTCCCAGGGAGGTGGGACATGCTTTAAAAGGGGTTCTCACAGGAGAACTCCAAGCTTCAGGCATCCTTACATCCCCTTGGAAAAACCAGGCCAAGCTGCCCAATGTAGAATGGAACTGCAGTGGGGGGAGTCAGACCATCCAAGCCCAGGGTGTGACAGAGCCAGAGAGTCACCTGCTGTGCTGAAGGACCCTTCCCATCCCCAAAACCACCCCAAACAGCCCAAGCATTGAACTGCCACCCAAAACACTCCAGAATGAATGTGCTGAGCTGCCTGGGATTGTGGGATTGTGGGGACAGATCAGGCACCACGTGTGGAGCTGTGCTGAGCTGCCTGACCCATGCACACCCAAGGTGTGACAGAGCCACAGAGTCACCTGCTGTTCTGAAGGACACATTTCTATCCCCAAAACCATCTCCAACAGCCCAAGCATGGAACTGCCACCCAAAACACTCCAGAATGAACGTGCTGAGCTGCCTGGGATTGTGGGGAAGGATCAGGCACCACGTGTGGAGCTGTGCTGAGCTACCTGACCCATGCATGCTCAAGGTGTGACAGAGCCAGAGACTCAACTGCTGTTCTGAAGGACCCTTCCCATCCCCAAAACCATCTCCAAGCATGGAACTGCCACCCAAAACACTCCAAAATGAATGTGCTGAGCTGCCTGGGATTGTGGGATTGTGGGGAAGGATCAGGCACCACGTGTGGAGCTGTGCTGAGCTGCCTGACCCATGCACACCCAAGGTGTGACAGAGCCACAGAGTCACCTGCTGTGCTGGGGATTTCCATCCCCAAAAGCATCTCCACCAGCCCAAGCATTGAACTGCCACCCAAAACACTCCAGAATGAATGTGCTGAGCTGCCTGTACTCACCACACCTCTATCCCCCAGGTCCAGAGCATCCCAGGTGAAGCCCTGGGGCAGGGTGTAGGGCTCCTGGCGGATGTTGTCCTTGTCTGGCTCCACAGGCCCGTGGGTGTTCACCACTTCTCCTGCAGGACAGAGCAGGGAGCATGAAGAAGTTTGAAATAGGGGTCTCCCTCGAGTTTCTGTGGTTGAGATGACCCCTGAGGTATCAGAAAGTCTCTTTTTCCTTGCCCTGTGACCAAAGTTGAGATTCATCAGCTCTGTTTTTCAAGGTTTATTTTCTCTTATCTATTCCATTCTTTCTCTGACCTGCTGAGGTCTGCCCAGCAGGTTGGGTTGTGGCAAAGTGACAGCCCTTGGGGTGATGTTAATTTTTTATCCTAAATCTACCTGTACTTTATTTACAATAATTTTCCAATACCTGTCACCAATGTTAGACAGTCTGTCTCTACTCTAAACTAATCAAAAGTGCCACCATCACAGCAGAAGATGGAGGACAAGAAGGAGAAGAAGAAGAAGGACAGGACATGCCCAGATTCCTCCATCTTGCCTCTTGAACTCCCATTCTAAATCCCCAAAATTCTACTTTTTCATCCAGTGACAAATTCACTGTCATTCTACTCTTACTCTTGTGGCTTGTAAATCCTCACACAAAGTTGGTAATTGTTTCCATGGGTTAAAATCAAAGGCACAGGTATTTTTGACTCTGTGCCAAGGTTTTCTGAGCCCACTCCCAGGGTCTTGAATCACCCAGGGCAGCCAGAGCAATGTCCTGGGTCCCAACAGGTCTCCCCCAGCCAGGTCTCATGAGCTCTTGGAGATCTGTTTCACACCCAAGATAGCTCAGCTACCTTAGAAAACATAAAATCAGTACAATGGCTTCTGTGGCAGTGTTGGAAACAAAAAAGGTTTCAATAAAAGGCAAAATAACAAAACTCTTTGCAGAGAAAAACCAATCCAGGTGCAAGAGGTTCTTGCTCCTGCTGAAACACCTCACAAAAGCAATTTAGTTCCTTTGTTCTCTTCTTTTTCCAGTTAATTGCTCAGGCAGGACTTTTTGGCTCCTGTCCAACTGGCCATCCTTAAATTTGAGGTGAAGTCCCCCAGGTCCTATGAGGTGTCTTTTTTGCTAATTGAGGAAAAAAACTTCTGAGCTTTTTTTCTTTTTAAGGAGACAAAAGACAGTTTTGTCACTCTGTCAACAAGGCCCACACTCCTACAGAACTTCTCTGCTGTGTGAGGCCTCCACAACACCTCAGTCTCACATCTCCCACCCCTGCAGGGGCAGACAGGGATTGTCACCTCACCCACCCAGTCTGGGATGTGACAATGGGCAGGGAATCAAAACTTGCAGGGCAAGGCTGGAGCCCCCTGGGTGACCAAGCACAGCCACAGCTGCATCCCCCAGCTCCACACGGGGTGCCTGATCCTTCCCCATCCCCACAATCCCTGGGAGCCCCTGCAGGCCACAGGGATCTCCTGCCAGCCCTGGTCACTGCCACTTGGCAAGTGTCAGGGTTTCCTGCCCACTGTGCCTAAAGAAGTGAACAGCACAACTTTTGTTGTAAAACCACTGACTCCTAAAGGCCCTGATTCAGCCAGGAGGTGTCAGCTCGAGCTCTGGCTGTCTCAGGGATGTCAGTCCAGCAGCATCACTTCAGTGCTGCCAAGAAAAGCCAGTTGTGCTAATTAGGAATTCCCTCAAAAAGGCATTCAAAAGGTTTCCAAGCAATGGTGGAGGTGATGAAAGCCCAGAGCAAGAATTTCCCCCTTCACACCCACCCCAGGCAGCTTCTGGAAACGCTCACCCCTGGCTGCCCTCTCTGCTCTGAGCAGCTGCTGAACTGTTTGGAGACCTGGCCCCAAAAATCCCTGGGAGCCCCTCCAGGGCACAGGGATCTCCTGCCAGCCCTGGAGTTGGGTCTCCCCAGCCCTCTGTACCCAAGTTTCCTGTGTGGTGTTGGCACATCCTGAGATGGGCTCAGAGCTGTCCAGCTCTCCCCTTCCTGGAGGCTGGAGCTGTCTTCTACTCTAAACCAATCCTGAAGTGCCACCATCACAGCAGAAGATGGAGAAGAGGGAGAAGAGGGAGAAGAGGGAGAAGAGGGAGAAGAGGGAGAAGAGGGAGAAGAGGGAGAAGAGGGAGAAGAGGGAGAAGAGGGAGAAGAGGGAGAAGAGGGAGAAGAGGGAGAAGAGGGAGAAGAGGGAGAAGAGGGAGAAGAGGGAGAAGGGGGAGAAGGGGGAGAAGGGGGAGAAGAGGGAGAAGGGGGAGAAGAGGGAGAAGGGGGAGAAGGAGGAGAAGGAGGAGAAGGAGGAGAAGGAGGAGAAGGAGAAGAAGAAGGAGAAGAAGGAGAAGAAGGAGAAGCAGGAGAAGAAGCAGTAGCAGAAGAAGCAGAAGAAGAAGAAGCAGAAGCAGAAGAAGCAGAAGAAGAAGCAGAAGCAGAAGAAGCAGAAGAAGCAGAAGAAGAAGCAGAAGAAGAAGCAGAAGAAGAAGCAGAAGAAGAAGCAGAAGAAGAAGCAGAAGAAGAAGCAGAAGCAGCAGAAGCATCAGAAGCAGCAGGAGGAGGAGAAGGAGGAGATGCCCAGATTCCTCCATCCAGCCCTGAACAGCCCCATGCCCACAATGCCAGGTGTCAGAGCACTCCAGGAGCACTGGGACACAGGGAGTGGCCAGGGCACAGCCACCAGCCTGGTGTTGGGAGGAGCGAGCTGCTTTGTGCCTCCCACTCCCCAGGAGACACCTTCCACCCTTTCCCCAGGGTTTTCCCAAGCAGAAATGATGTTTCCCATGCCCAGTATCCTTGGAAAAAAGGAAAAATGCAAATTCCGCTGTCTCACATGGCCATGTGCCATCTCACTGGGATTTTCCCAGCTTAAAGCTAAGATTGGTGCTCCCAGGAAAATTTTTGAGACCCAAAAAAGCCTCAAAAAAGTGGTGTGGACAACATGGAATGGGAATCAAACACTGCACCTGCAGCAAAAGGGATACAAACTCATTGTCACACACATCTTTTATGAAAAATCCTTTCCTTAGGGTTTTTCCTCCTGAGAAGCTGAGAGGCCTCAGGAACAAAATGTAAACAATGGTTATCTGCTGCTGTGGAATGCAACAGGTGCATCTGGGATTGGTCTCATGGGGTTGTTTCTAATTAATGGCCAGTCACAGTCAGCTGGTTTGGACAGAGAGTCCAAGCCATAAACCTTTGTTATCATTCTTTCCTATTCTACTCTTAGCCAGCCTTCTGATGAAATCCTTTCTTCTGTTCTTTTACTATAGTTTTAATGTAATATATATCATAAAATAATAAATCAAGCCTTCTAAAACATGGAGTCAACATTCTCATCTCTTCCCTCAACCTGAGACCCCTGTGATCACAGTCACAACTCATGGAGGGAAATCCTGCAGAGCAGCAAATCCGAAGCCATGACAAGTTTTGGACAAATCTAGAAAATTGTGGGCTTGGACTCCCTCTCTAATTCCCCTGAGCTCTGGGGGATGCAGATGAGAAGAGACTGAAGCAAACCTACCCCAGGCACCCCAACCAGCCTGGGAATGACCCCTCCAGACAGGCAGCTCTCCTGGCAGGTCTGCTCTGAGAGCTCCTCCAGGCTGCCAGGAGCACGAGGAAGGGCTGGAGCAAGGCCCAGAGCTGGGCAGCTCCACTGGGATGTTCCCAGGGAACAGGAGCTGGGGCTCCTCATCCTGAGATGCTCATGGCAGCTTGGGGTGGAGCTGCTTTGTGTTTGTGCTTCCCCTCTCCTGCCTGTGCCAGACAGGGATGTGAGCCCAGCAGAACAAGGATGGGTCAGCTCAGCACTGGATCTGCTTCCCAGCTCACCCCAAATTACCTTCCCCACCAAGGATCTCTGTCTGGGAAGCTCCAGCCTCCAGGAAGGGGAGAGCTGGACAGCTCTGAGCCCATCTCAGGATGTGCCAACACCACACAGGAAACTTGGGTGCAGAGGGCTGGGGAGACCCAACTCCAGGGCTGGCAGGAGATCCCTGTGCCCTGCAGGGGCTTCCAGGGATTTTTGGGGCCAGGTCTCCAAACAGTTCAGCAGCTGCTCAGAGCAGAGAGGGCAGCCAGGGGTGAGCGTTTCTGGAAGCTGCCTGGGGAGGGTGTGATGGGGAAAGTTCTTGCTCTGGGCTTTCATCACCTCCACCATAGCTTGGAAACCTTTTGAATGCCATTTTAAGGGAATTCCTAATTAGCACAACTGGCTTTGCTTGGCAGCACTGAAGTGATGCTGCTGGACTGACATCCCTGAGACAGCCAGAGCTCGAGCTGACACCTCCTGGCTGAATCAGGGCCTTTAGGAGTCAGTGGTTTTACAACAAAAGTTGTGCTGTTCACTTCTTTAGGCACAGTGGGCAGGAAACCCTGACACTTGCCAAGTGGCAGTGGCCAGAGCTGGCAGGAGATCCCTGTGCCCTGGAGGGGCTCCCAGGGATTGTGGGGATGGGGAAGGATCAGGCACCCCGTGTGGAGCTGGGGGATGCAGCTGTGGCTGTGTTTGGTCACCCAGGGGGCTCCAGCCTTGCCCTGCAAGTTTTGATTCCCTGCCCATTGTCACATCCCAGACTGGGTGGGTGAGGTGACACTCCCTGTCTGCCCCTGCAGGGGTGGGAGAAGTGAGACTGAGGTGTTGTGGAGCTCTCACACAGCAGAGAAGTTCTGTAGGAGTGTGGGCCTTGCTGACAGAGTGACAAAACTGTCTTTTGTCTCCTTAAAAAGGAAAAAAGCTCAGAAATTTCTTTCCTCAATAAGCAAAAAAGACACCTCATAGGACCTGGGGGACTTCACCTCAAACTTAAGGATGGCCAGTTGGACAGGAGCCAAAAGTTCTGCCTGAGCAATTCACTGGAAAAAGAAGAGAACAAAGGAACTAAATTGCTTTTGTGAAGTGTTTTACCAGGAGCAAGAGCCTCTTGCACCTGGCTCAGTTTTTCTCTGTAAAGAGTTTTGTTATTTTGCCTTTTATTAAAACTTTTTTGTTTCCAACACTGCCACAGAAGCCATTGTGCTGATTTTATGTTTTCTAAGGTAGCTGAGCTATCTTGGGTGTGAAATAGATCTCCAAGAGCTCATGAGACCTGGCTGGGGGAGACCTGTTGGGACCCAGGACATTGCTCTGGCTGCCCTGGGTGATCTGAGATCCAGACCAGGCCTGGGACTAAGGGATGCACAAATGCAGGAGGCAGCAGGTGAGATGTCTGAAGGGGTTCCTTGGCCCTCTGTACCCCCTGAAGTGCTTGCACAGCTCTTCAGACCCTCCCCACCCACCCAGCCCACGCTGCTGAATGGTGGGGAAGGGGTTTTGGTGCCTTTGAATCCCAGGCCAGGCAGGGACTCACCTGGTGGCCACAGATCAGCATCTCCAGGCTGCTCTGAGGGCTTCCTGGAGACCACAGGGCCTCCCCCAGGGCCCACAGGACATTGAGGGGCTGCACATACCTAACTTGGGCACTGGCTGTGTGTCCCAGAACTGGTAGCTCCTCTTGCTGGCTTCCTCCATGGTTTTGGCAGGTCCCTGACCCACAGAGAAGAGCTCGATGGCTTTTTGAATCTCCTGGATCCTCTCAGCAGGTAAAGAGTTCACCTGAGGGCACACAAGGAAGGTGGAAAGACAAAATGAGTAAGGTGAGCCAGCAGGGCTCCTCCTCAGGGGAATGTGGAACTGATCCTGTCATGGAGAGCAGGCAGGAACTCCCCATCCTCAGTCCTTGACATGAACCCTCTCACCAGCCACCTGCCCCTCACCTAGACCTGGTTCCAGGCACTCCCAGGACAAAGGGGATGGCAGAACTTTTTGAAAAATGCTTTAAGTGGGTGCTGTGAGCCCCAGGAGCAAACCTCCCCACCTGCCATCCTGCAGGGACAGATGGACCAGCCCACACCCAGCACTTGAGATGCTTTCTGTGGCTTTTCTCTCACTGCTCAGCCTCCTCCCTCTAAGCTGGATCTGTATCCACAAACTGCAGCTTCCAGAGGAGCCCCTGGACACCAGGGACTGGGACAAGGCAGAGAGGTTGAGTCAAGATGAAAGACACTTCCATCCTCCTCTTCCTCAGGGTGGAGGATGGCTCTGCACTGAATTCCCAACCCCAGCTCCTCTCTGATCCCTGAGGAATTCAGTTTGAAAAACACAAAGCCCCAATTTAAAGCTCTGCAGTGTCAGATGGACAAAATATTCAAAATATTTGGCATCAGACAGAAAACAGCCTCTGCTGATTTGTGTCCTCTGCCACAGGACCAGAGGGGACAAGAGGACCAGGAGGGTCAAACCCTGTGTGTCCCATTCCTGAATCCCTGGCTGCTGGAGAGGATCAGGCAAAGCCCAGAGGGATAAAACAGACCCTGCTCTCCCCAGCTGCTGCTCTTGGATCATCAAGGAAAATATCAACACCAGCAGATGTCACCTCTGTGCTGCTGCAGGCAGGACTCACCTGGCAGTGGCAGCTCCTGCCTGTGTCTGGGAGGAGGAACCTGCAGGTGCCAGTCTGACCCTGGGACTGGCTGAGACATCCAGCCAAGGACTGCACTGTCCCTGGAGGGCTCTGCAAGCACCTCCTGCACCAACAGCAATTCCCACACATGGAGAAATCACTTGAAATCTGAAGTTTTTTGAGCAACCAAGTGCCTAAAACCAGAGCTGGGAACTCTTTCCTTGGCCTAAGTAACAGAGGAGGGGTTTGGGAGTGGCCTGGATTCTGGGAAGGGGCTGCTCACCTTCACTGGCTGGTCCTGAGCCTGGTCAGCCTGGTCTCCTCCTCCCTTCTCTTTCTTCCTTTTGGGTTTCTTTTTCTTCTTTTTGGCTCCACTGTCATTTGCTGGACTCAGGCCCCTGAGGAACAAAAGAAACATCATTGGAGCCTTGGGGTTTATCTTTTGGGAGAACATTTGGTTGGTTTCTGGGCACTCTAAAGAAAATGCAGGCTCCTGCTGAGTCCTAGTCCCCAAAAAGGGGAATATTCTGTACAGAAATCCCTGGGAGCCCCCAAAAAGGGACAGCACCAACACCTCCCACCCCACAGGTGTGCTGGGCAGGGGGGACTGTGCCCTGTGCTGCAGGTGACCACATCCCTGCTCTGCCACCCGTGCCCAAACCCACCCTGTGGAGTGCTGGGGGGCTCAGCTTTGGCTTTTCCCTCTTTTCCAAACCCAAGGATGGATGTGGAAGCAGAAAAGACTGATCCAACCCCAGGGATGAGGCCCCAGAGCAGGGTCAGGCACCACAGAGAGGTGGTGACACTGTGCCAAGTGTCACCTCACCTGCAGAGGTGATGCTCTGGGGAGATGAAGCTGTTTATTGGGAAATTACCACATTGTTATCCTGGAGCTGGAAAACTGAGAGTGAAGAGCAAATCTCTGGGAGAGCAGGGTGGGAAGTGCCCACAGCAGGGCACAGCTCCTCCTTCCAGAGCTGCAGGGCAGCCCTGGACATGCACATCATCATCATCATCATCATCATCATCATCATCATCCCCAAACAGCTGCTGGTGTGAAACCCTCACTGAGCCTGGCTTTTGCTCCAGTTTTTCCCCTCACTGAGCCTGGCTTTTACTCCAGTTTTTCCCCTCACTGAGCCTGGCTTTTGCTCCAGCTTTTCCCCTCACTGAGCCTGGCCTATGTTCCAGGTTTTTTCCTCACTGAGCCTGGCTTTTGTTCCAGGTTTCTCCCTCACTGAGCCTGGCTTTTACTCCAGTTTTTCCCCTCACTGAGCCTGGCTTTTGTTCCAGTTTTGTCCCCTCACTGAGCCTGGCCCATGTTCCAGGTTTTTTCCTCACTGAGCCTGGCTTTTGCTCCAGCTTTTGCCCTCACTGAGCCTGGCTTTTGTTCCAGGTTTTTTCCTCACTGAGCCTGGCTTTTGTTCCAGCTTTGTCCCCTCACTGAGCCTGGCTTTTGTTCCAGTTTTGTCCCCTCACTGAGCCTGGCCCATGTTCCAGGTTTTTTCCTCACTGAGCCTGGCTTTTGCTCCAGCTTTTGCCCTCACTGAGCCTGGCTTTTGTTCCAGGTTTTTTCCTCACTGAGCCTGGCCTATGTTCCAGGTTTTCCCCTCACTGAGCCTGGCCTATGTTCCAGGTTTTCCCCTCACTGAGCCTGGCTTTTGTTTGGCATCCTGGTGCCAAAACCCAGGAGAGGTTCCTGCTCCCAGCATGGCAGAGGGCAACTCATGATGATGATGATGATCTTGTGATCCTGCATGGAATGACCTGACACGGGACATTCAGCATTATGGGGGAGCCTCTGGGACACTCAGGCTCAGGGGAAATGCAGTCCTGGAGAGGCTGAGCAGGTCTGAGGGGAAGGAGCAGGGTTGGGAGGGCTCTGCCAGCTGCCAGCACATGGCTCAGCTCTGTCCTGCCCCTCAGAGCTGCCCACAGGGTCAGGGCACAGCACAGGTGTTCCCTCCTTGCACCCCAAAACAGGGAAACCCCACAGGTCTGACCTGCTCAGAGAGAATCCCCCCACAAAAACACAGTTTGATATCTTTAAAAACACAGGATAGTGGTGAAGAGGGTGGAGCAGGAAAAAAAGAAGAAATGTGTTGGAAAATGTGTTGGAGCAGCATCCAATTATTTATTTCAGCAAGGCCAGGGAGGAAAACAGAGCTGGGAAGGTGGAAGGTGTGACTGCTCAAGGCAGGGAGGTGGAACTGGATGATCTTCAAGGTCCCTCAGAGCTGCCCACAGGGTCAGGGCACAGCACAGGTGCTCCCTCCTTGCACCCCAAAAAACAGGGAAACCCCACAGATTTGACCTGCCCAGAGGCACAGCCTGGTGTCCCCCCAAAAAACCCAGTTTAATGTCTTTACAAACACAAGACAGTGGTGAAGAGGGTGCAGCAGGAAAAAAAGAAGAAATGTGTTAGAAAATGTGTTGGAGCAACATCCAATTATTTATTTCAGCAAGGCCAGGGAGGAAAGCAGAGCTGGGAAGGTGGAAGGTGTCCCTGCCTGGATGATCTTCAAGGTCCCTTCCAACCCAACCACTCTGTGCAACCCCTGGGCTGAGCAGCAAGGTTGTGAAACTGGGGAAAAGGATGGAGAAATGGTTTTGGAGGGATGAAACTGGGATGTAGAACAGAAAACCAACAAGATGGGGAGCAGAGAAGGATGGTTTGCAGGACACTGGGGAAGGTTTTCCTCTGGATAAAACCTCAACAGCAGCAGAGACTGCTGGGGGAAAGGAGCCTCATCCATCAGCAGAGCCTGTGTGGGACACCTGGAGAGGGAGGGGACACCTGGAGAGGGAGGGGACACCTGGAGAGGGAGGAGACACCTGGAGAGGGAGGGGACACCTGGAGTGGGAGGGGACATCTGGAAGTGGAGGGGACACCCAGAGATGGAGGGGACATCAGGAGAGGGAGGGGACACGTGGAGAGGGAAGGGACATCAGGAGATGGAGGGGACACGTGGAGAGGGAAGGGACACCAGGACATGGAAGGGACACCCAGAGACGGAGGGAACATCAGGAAATGGAGGGGACATCAGGAGAGGGAGGGGACACCAGGAGAGGGAAGGGACACCTGGAGGGGGAAGGGACACCTGGAGGTGAAAGGGACACCAGAAGATGGAGGGGACACCTGGAGAGGGCGGGGACACCAGGACATGGAAGGGACACCCGGAGAGGGAGGGGACACCTGGAGGTGAAAGGGACACCTGGAAATGGAGGGGACACCTGGAGGGGACACCTGGAGATGGAGGGGACACCTGGAGAGGGAAGGGACACCTGGAGGTGAAAGGGACACCTGGAAATGGAGGGGACACCTGGAGGGGACACCTGGAGATGGAGGGGACACCTGGAGAGGGAAGGGACACCTGGAGAGGGAGGGGACACCTGGAGGTGGAAGGGACACCTGGAGAGGGAAGGGACACCTGGAGGTGGAAGGGACACCTGGAGATGGAGGGGACACCTGGAGGGGACACCTGGAGGTGGAAGGGACACCCGGAGAGGGAGGGGACACCCGGAGAGGGAAGGGACATCAGGAAATGGAACATTCCTGGTGTGGGAACAAGCAGTGGTTCAGGGCAAGCTGCTCCACTAAAGGGGGTGAAGATAAATCCCCTTTCTTCTCCAGAAGAACATGAAGGAGAGGAGCAGGAGCAGAGCTCCAAGGTCCAGCATCCCTGGGGGGATCTCACCTTCCCTCCCACTGCAGGAAAGGGCTTTGCCTCCCCCTGGGAGGGGCTGCTTGGCCATGGCAGCAGCAAAGGCAGCACAGTGCTGTGACACCACTATTGATTTTAGTGACAAGTGTCTGATGGCTTTTGGAACTCTCTGGGGAGGAGCACAGGCAATTCCTGGCCACACTGAAGTCCTGGGATGAGCAAAGCCACCTTGGAGCTGCAATAAACACATCCAAAGCATTTCCTATCAATTCTGACAGCACCAGGAGAATTCCTGAGCACACCCCAAGGGCTGACACTGAAGTTGTCTCTTCCAAAGGGGAAGGACATGAGTTCCCAGCTCACCTGCACCTTGGGATGCTGCAGGTGTCAGCTGTGACAGACAAAATGCTCTCCTCATACTGTGTCAGCATTGCTTTGCTTCATAAATCAGAGCTGCCAACTCCCAGCTTGGTGCTAATGAGCTCAGCCCAAGCAAGCAGGTGAAAGCTCAGAGAAAATTCCTCCCTGATTTATGAGCAAAGCTGTCGTGACCTGGAAGAAATCAGGGTGGCAGCAGGTGGGATGAGGTTTGGCATTCCAGGTGGCACAGCCTGGGGAAGGGCCCTGCTCCAGCCAGGAGATGAAAACCAACCTGGCAGAGGAGGCAGCAGCATGTAGGGAAATGCTGGAAAACACAAAGATCCCACTCACCACACCCAGAGAAGCAATAATTACAGGTATCTTTAATTTAAATCTATTTAGGATCTATTTATTTTTTTTCTCCAGCTACACCACCCAGATACTCCCAAAATTAATGACAATGCCCCACCAGTGTCCTGGGACAAGCCACCACCACCATCCAAAATCCAAACCAAAGCTGAGAGGGCTGGAGCAGTTTCATCCCCAGGAGGGGTGAGCTGCCAGCCCACATTCCACATCCCACATCCCACATCCCATATCCCACATCCCACAGCATTCCCAGCTGCATTTCAGGTCCTTTTTTTCCCTCCCATTTCCCTCTGCATTCTGAGGTGCACTGAGAGATGGAGCAGCAGGACAAAGGCAAAGCTGCAAACACCTCCCAGCTCCCTGTGGCATCACCATGAGCTCTTTTCTGGCTGAGGAAAACACTTTTCTCCTGGGAAAGGCATCCCCACCACCATGGCCACTGCTCCAATCCCTCCTTTTCTGTTTCCAGGTGTTTGCAAAGGCTCCACTGCCCAGAAAACAACCCCTGTGACCTGAGTGATCTTAAAACTTGATTTTGGGAGCACTTAAAGACAGCAACCAGGCTTGTTCAGGGTGAGACCTGCTCAGACTGGCTCAGCCCCTCTAGAGGCTGGAAATCACCAGAGTCACCCAGTAATAAACTGGAAATCACCAGACTCATGCAATAATTAACAAACTGGTGCTCAGCACCCACCCATCCATCCCTGGGTGCTCCCAAAGCTGAGGGAGGGAGCACAAGGGGAGCAGCCCCAGCTGTGGGCAGCTCCCTGAGCCTGGTGGGAGGCTGGAAGTGTCAGATGAGAAGGAGAAGATCCCTGCTCTGTATTTAGGTGCTGGAAAATCCTCCATCCTGGGAAAGGCATCCCCACCACCATGGCCATTGCTCCAACCCCTCCTTTCCTGTTTCCAGATATCTCCTTGAGTTGAAGGCAAAGGCTCCAGCACCAACCACTGCCCAAAAAACAACCCCTGTGACCTGAGTGATCTTGAAAATTGATTTTTTAAAGACAGCAACCAGGCTTGTTCAGGGTGAGACCTGCTCAGACTGGCTCAGCCCCTCTAGAGGCTGCAAAACACCAGAGTCACCCAGTAAGAGACTGGAAAACACCAGACTCACCCAGTAATAAACTGGAAAACACCAGACTCATGCAATAATTAACAAACTGGTGCTCAGCACCCACCCATCCCTCCATGGGTGCTCCCAAAGCTGAGGGAGGGAGCACAAGGGGAGCAACCCCAGCTGTGGGAGGCTGCAAGTGTCAGATGAGAGGGAGAAGATCCCTGCTCTGTATTTAGGTGCTGGAAAATCCTCCATCCTGGGAAAGGCATCCCCACCACCATGGCCATTGCTCCAACCCCTCCTTTCCTGTTTCCAGATATCTCCTTGAGTTGAAGGCAAATGCTCCAGCTCCAACCACTGCCCAAAAAACAACCCCTGTGACCTGAGTGATCTTGAAAATTGATTTTTGGGAGCACTTAAAGACAGCAACCAGGCTTGTTCAGGGTGAGACCTGCTCAGACTGGCTCAGCCCCTCTAGAGGCTGCAAAACACCAAATTCACCCAGTAACAAACTGGAAATCACCAGAGTCACCCAGTAACAAACTGGAAAACACCAGACTCATGCAGTAATTAACAAACTGGTGCTCAGCACCCACCCATCCATCCCTGGGTGCTCCCAAAGCTGAGGGAGGCAGCACAAGGGGAGCAGCCCCAGCTGTGGGCAGCTCCCTGAGCCTGGTGGGAGGCTGGAAGTGTCAGATGAGAGGGAGAAGATCCCTGCTCTGTATTTAGGTGCTGGAAAATCCTCCTGCCATGCCAGGGGCTAATCAGGCACCGTGCTTAGGCTGTAATCTGTGTAATCTCGTTAGGGAGGATCTCCAGATGGCAGAGCTCAGCTCCCAGAGCCCAGCATGCCAGCAGTGCCTGTCCCAGGAACCTTTCCTTGTGGCCCAGAGCAGGCAGGGGTTGCCAAACCCCTCTGGAAAAGCCCCTGTGCCCCCTCACACAGGGGCACTCCCAAACTCTTCCAGCCTGGAGCAGCTTCCCCAGGTGGCTCTGAACTGTTTCAGGGCATTGGGACACTCCCACCCTTGGTGTCACCACTGCCCTCAGTGCCTGGGAGGTGACAAACCCCACCAGGCTGAGCCCATGCAGGTTCCTGCCCTTCCAGATCCAGGGAATAAATCCTCCACAGCAGAAGCTCCCTCCACACAAAAGGAAATATGAAAAACAACCAAGTGGGATTATTTTCTTTGGAAAACCAGCTTGGATAGGCACAGCAGAGAGCAGTGCAGCCACTTCTCTGTGCTGACACAAGACTGAGGCTGAGGAAACTCAATTCCTCTTTCCTGTCCTTAAAAGGAAAGGAAGTATTGCTTTCACTGAGGAATATTTTTATGTTTTAAACCTCAGGGCCAAAATCCAGCAAGTCCCAGGCACAGGAAGGGCTCTGAGTGTGGCTCTGGCACCTCCAAGCCCTTCCCTTGCCCTGTTTTTGGGGACAGTGTCACTGGGGTGACAGGAAACCCTCCCACACCCTGCTGCAGTGGGATGGATGGTATGGAATCAACAGAATTAATGACTGTAAGAAATCCATCCTCCTTCCCACCACTTGGTCTCTCCCTGGTGGTTTTTGGGGGTTTGCCAGAGAGCTCCAAAGCCTCCCTGCCTCATGCTCCTTATGAGCCCACCAGCCACAATTTTGGTGTTATTTCCCAAGCTATCCAAAGTACTTCCTAGTGGATATTCCCAGCTCCTCGAGGTGGCCAGAATGATGCCCAGGATCCCAAGGAGGGCTCCAGCACACAGCTTTTCCTGGCAAAGGGCACTGCTGGGCTGGGGAGCAGCAGTGATTGAGCACCGTGTCTCCTGTGCTCAGCTCTGGCTTGCACAAACCTAATCATGTCAGAGGCAAAGAAAATAAAAATCTCCCCCAAGCACAGCTAAACAGATTAAAGTGAGACACGGTGCCACACCCGGGAGGCAAATGAAATATAAATGGGCAGCTGTGCTGTCATAAAAAAAAGCCTCTGTGATATTTCTTGTGTGACCTTTTATTCACTTTGGTTCCTGGGCAGGCAGGATTGGAGGGAGAAGGGCTCTCCAGGCCCATGGTGGGGAAGCAGCACCAGGAGAGCAGCAGGAGCCCAGGGAGGCTCAGGTGCAGGAAAAACAAAGTGAAAACCGCCGGGAATCTCTGGAAAGCCACACGTTGGTGCTGCCATTCCCAGCAGGAACGAGGACAGAGCCTCTCCCCCAAATCCCAAGCATGGTGAGGCAGCTCTGCACCGTATTAATTAAGGCACTGAGTAATGAGGGTGCTACGTTAAGCATTCCAGCTCTTCCCGACTGAGATAAGGACCTGCCCGGCTGCCTGTGCTCGCTCCCTGCCTTGTTGTTGTTATTCCACCATTCCATTCCCCTGGAGGCTGCGCTCCTGCAACCACGAGACAATGTAGGCAGAGCTTTGCAAAACCCTGGGCTGTGTTTAGGATAACGACGGGATGAGTATGCAGAAAGCCGGGATTATTCCGGGGATGCCACACGCTCCGGAAAGCAGCATCACGCGTGCCACCACCGCGCCACCACCCTGGGTGGCACCGCGGGGATGGAGACGCCACGAGTGAGGCATCTGCGGGAGGGCAGAGGGAATGCGGGGAGACACACCCTAATGCACAGCCGGGAAGAGCTGCTAAATGGGCTCATTTCTGCCCGAAAAAGGCGCTCACAGCCCCGTCCCGGCCGCCCTGCAGCGCCGCGGCCGCGCCCGACCCTGCTGAGCTTCGGACACGCTCCCGCAGCGGGCGTGAATGGGCGCCAGCGGCACCGCCCCCCCCGCCAGACTGACCGGCGCCTCGACCAATCGCTGCCCGGGATGCTACGCAGCGACCAATCAGCACACGCAAGGGGCGGGACGCCTCTCACTTCCCGGCCGTTCCTCGCCTCAATGGGCCCGGCCGCCGCCGTGGCACGCGGTCCCGGCCGCTGCTCACCCCCGGTTGGAGCCATGCTCCGCCTCGTTCTCGCAGTCGCTGCAATGCTCGTGGTCGTTCTCCTCCGCCGCCGGCCGCGAAGGCCTCGCCGGTGGCCGCCTCACTGCTGTCTCACTGTCGTCCGCCATCTTGAACGGGGCCTCCGCGCGTGCCGCGCCCCCGGAACAAAGCGCGCCGCGATTGGCCGGCGGGCCGTGAGGCATGCCGGGAGTGGTAGTCCGCGTGGGCTTGCGGGGGCCGCGCTGCGCCGGGAGCGGAACTACAATTCCCGTCAGATCTCTGGTGGTGTCTACGGGCGGGCTGCCGCTGACGAGACGGCTCCCTCCCACCGGGCAGCCGCGTGGATGCCCCGGTGGACGGAGAGCCGCGGCTCGTTCCCCGCCGAAGCCGCGGTTCTCGCGTCTCCACCCGCGTGGGATAGGAGGGATGCTTGAGGGATGGGTCGAGTCTAATGAGGGCGGCGCTGATTGGCTGGGAGAGACGCCCCCTCTTCCCGCCAGCCAATGGGCACGCGGGACACTGCGGCGTGGGTGAAGCCGGGCGGAGGGTGAGTGTGAGGGCGGGGGCCATGGCGGTGCCCGCGGGGTCGGTCACGGTGTTGGTGGCGGCTCCTTCCCCGCCAATTAACGATGATTCTTCCCTTTGGCTGCCGCCTCCTCCAGCCAAACACCAGCTCTGTCAGCCCCAGCAGAGATGAGGAGGGCCGGGCGAGGATGGTGCTGGAGGACACACTTCACCTTCATCCCCGCTCCCTGTGCCTGCTGGATGGATGGGTTGAGGCTGGCAGCTTGTGCTGTGCTCAGAACCCCCCAGGAGTTGGGACACGGGAATTTTTGGGCACTTAATTCTTTGAAAAACATTTCCTCGGTGCTCTGGGTGCATCTCCCCATAACAGCTCACCGAGTTTTCCTGAGCAACCTTTGTGGGTTGTGTTCTGGTTTTTCCCCATGTCTGGTTTAGTTGGAAGAGGCCAAATATATCCCCCAAAAATGCTGTGTTTTGGGAGAAACTAGTTCTGGCTCCTGCCAGTAACATCTGCAGGAGCAAGCTGCCCTCTCCCCTCGTGTGCAGTTCAAACCAGAGCTTGTTAAATATTGATGTGTGAGATCTGTGCCGGCCCTTGGACAGCACAAGTGCTCAGATCCCTGCCTGGCCCTGCTTTCCAGGACAACCCTTCCAAGGGCTGCTTTCCCCTGCAGTGATTCCTGTGGAGGAGGGACAGAAATAGCAGGGTTTTGGGAGCAAGTCCCAGCTGAGGCTGGAGGCCAGAGCTCTGGAATTACTGCAGTTAAAACCCTGTTTACAAGGGCAGGAGAGTTTTCACTGTATTTTTACAAAACGTATTTTTACAAAGCAGGAGCCTGCACTGCCATGATCCAGCTCCTCCTGGTGCCTCCTCCTTCAGGCTACAGCAGTGGGAGGATAAAATCCTGGTGGGATGGCAAATAAATAATAAATAACCAGCCCCTCTGTCACTCCAAACCCCTTGGGACACCAGAGAGGCTCTTCATGGGGGCCAGGTCCTGTTTGGGATGTTGATCAACCTCCACAGTCTCTGCTTTTGCTGTTCAGATTTTGGCCCTCTCTTTTTCCTTGTTGCTGTGGGGGAACAGATGTTCCCATCTGCTGTCCTGGTGTCTGGAAAAGGGAAGGAAAAGGGAAGATGTTCCCATCTGCTGTCCTGGTGTCTGGAAAAGGGAAGGAGCACAAGCTGCTGCTGCGTCTGCTCTGCCACAGGACTTGCTCACCCCCTCCTCACCCCCAAACTGTGGGTTTGGCTCCAGTTTGAGGACTGAATTATGACTTTTTTTGTTGTTGTTTTCTGTTTTGTTGTGTTCCCAGCCATCCTCTGTCCCCACCTGCTGTCCTGGGGGGCACCCTGGGCAGTTTGTACCTGGTTCTTTCATGGGCAGAGTTTTTTGGAGGACTCTGGGCTGGGCTGCAGGAGGGACACTGGGCTCTGTACCCTGCTGGGGCTGCTCTGTTTGTGGGATTCAGACACTCACAGTCCCCATAGCTGCCTCTGTGTGGCTGAATCCCTTGATTTGGAGAGCACACAAGCAGGATTTAGAGGATTGCAGGGTCTGTGCAGGAGCTGTGGGAGCACTGTCACCAACCAAAAAAAACCCCAAAATCACAGATCTGTGCTCAGGGCAGCTCACAGACACCAGTGTGCTGCTCAGAGCTGTGAGTGCCCTGTCCTCAGGGCTGCCAGAGGTGTGGGGATGGGATTTCCTGAGTGCCTTGTGGGCTCTGGGGGTGTCAGGGGTGGCTGAGCTTTGGTACCTGGCTGCAGGGACTGAGCAGGGCTCTCCCTCTCAGGCCTCCTGTGTCCCTGGCTCAGAAATTGTCTGAATTCTGCCCTTTTTTATTGCTCCTGGGTCCCAGTCCTGGCTCAGAAATTGTCTGAATTCTGCCCTTTTTTATTGCTCCTGGGTCCCACTCCTGGCTCAGATATTGTCTGAGTTCTGCCCTATCTGAGCCAGGACTGGGACACAGGGGCAGGGAAAAATTGTCTAAATTCTGCCCTTTTTTACTGCTCCTAGGTCCCAGTCCTGGCTCAGATCTGAATTCTGCCCTTTTTTCCCTGCTACTGTATCCCTGGTTAAGATTTTGTTTGAATTCTGCCCTTTTTCACTGCTCCTGTGTCTCACTCCTGGCTCATATCTGAATTCTGCCCTTTTTTCACTGCTCCTGTGTCCCTGGCTCAGATATTGTCTGAATTTTCCTTTTTCCCTGCTCCTGTGTCCCACCTCTGGCTCAGATCTTGTCTGAGTTCTGCCCTTTCTCCCTGCTCCTGGGTCACCCTCAACAAACCTGCCCAGAAATTTCCTGATTTCTTTGAGCAGATCCAGAGGAGGCCATGGAGATACATCAAGGGCTGGAGCTCCTCTGCTCTGGATCCAGGCTGGGAGAGCTGGAGGTGCTCACCTGGAGAAAAGATGGATCCAGGGAGAGCTCAGAGCCCCTTCCAGTGCCTAAAGGGGCTCCAGGAGAGATTTTGGACAAAAGATGGAGGGACAGGACAAGGGGAAATGGAATATTGGGAAAGAATTCCTCCCTATGAGGGTGGAGAGGCACAGGGTGCCCAGAGCAGCTGTGGCTGCCCCTGGATCCCTAAAAGTGTTCCAGGCCAGGTGGGACAGGGCTTGGAGCAGCCTGGGATAGTGGAAATCCCTGTCTATAGCAGGAGGTGGAGTTGGATGGGCTTTAAAATCTCTTCCAATCCAAACAATTCCATAATTCCATGGTCAGGGTGCTTGTGATGGTGTTCACAGGGGTCTGAGGGTGAGGGAAGAGATGAGGATCTGACTCCATGTTTCAGAAGGCTGATTTATTATTATATATATTACATTAAAACTATACTAAAAGAACAGAAGGATTTCATCAGAAGGCTGGCTAAGAGTAGAAAAAGAAAGAATGATAACAAAAGCTTGTGTCTCAGATGGAGAATCTGAGCCAGCTGACTGTGATTGGCCATTAATTAGAAACAACCCCATGAGACCAATCCCAGATGCACCTGTTGCATTCCACAGCAGCAGATAACCATTGGTTACATTTTGTTCCTGAGGCCTCTCAGCTTCTCAGGAGGAAAAATCCTAAGGAAAGGATTTTCCATAAAAGATGTGTGTGACAGGTGCTGTAGATGGGGCTGTGGTTTGATGAGTGAAGATGCTAAAGGGGAATGAATTGCTGGAGCTGCAGATAAACCAGGAGGAACTTAGGGCTGCCTCAAGTGGCACATCCAGAGCAGATTTTTAACCCAGCACTGTGGAACACCCAGCTCAGAGGGTGCCAAACTCCTGCTGATGTCTCAGTGACACCCTCAGAGAGCAGGAAAACCAGCTTTGAATGAAGTTGCCTGTTTGGGACTAAATATTTGATGTGCTCAGCACGAACAGAATTCAGACAATACCCTGGCGTGTGTCGGGTTCAGGACATCCCTTTAGCTGTCCTGAGCAGCCAAGACCCTTGCAGGGGGCACAGAGCCCAAAATGCCTCTGTGAGTTTGATTATGGCCCGTGGAGCAAATACCAACCTTCTATGAAGATAGCAAGCCACAAGAGTTTAAGTAGAATATTAGTGAAATTATCACAGGGTGAATTATGTATTTTAGGATTACTGTACAGGGGGGTTATGGAGACAAGATGGAGGAATCGGGGCATGCCTCGTGCTTCTTCTTTCTTCTTCTTGGCCTCCATCTTCTGTGGTGATGTTGGCACTCACAGATTGGTTTAGAGTAGAAGCTCACTGTCTAACACAGGTGATGGGTATTGGGGAGTAATTGTAAATATTGTAATGTAGTTTGTACTATAAAGACATAACACCACCCTGGGGGCAGGCAGAGTGCCTGTGGCTGCCCTGCTGAACAGATCTCTGCTGGGCAGAAAGAAAATTTTTTAGATAAGAATTAATAAACAACCTTGAGACTGAAAGATGAAAAGCTCTGACTCCTTCTTTAAAGGCTGGGAAAAGAGACTTTAGAACTTTTCTCGGGGTCACTCTGACAAACTAATGATCCCGACAGCGTGTTTGGCAGCTTTTCTCTTTCCCTTGCAGGGAGGAGCACCATGTTCCTGGTGGGGCTGTCGGGTGGCATCGCGTCGGGGAAGAGCACGGTGGTGGCCGTGCTGCGGGAGCTGGGCTGTGCCGTGGTGGATGCCGATGTTATCGCCAGGCAGGGTGAGTTTTCCAGCGCTCCTCCCCTCCCTCAGGTTCCCCTGACAACCGGGATCGCTGACGGCAGAGGGTGCTCTGGGTACATCACAAAAAAGGGTTTTTCCCTCCTGCTTCCCAGTCCCAGCTGCCCCGGGAGGGGGGATTGGAACGGGGATATATTTTTAATAAAGAAAAAAAGGAAGATCGTGACCTAATAAACACCGTGGGGAGGTTGTAGTCTGAGTATTCTGAGTTTCCATCCCCTGGAGTGTGATGATTCCCAGGTTTGCAAGCCAACTCTGGGCAAAATGAAATGTGGTTCTCTGTCAAGTGGGATCCCTTGGAGAGTCCAACATGCCCCATGAGCCCCAGGACACCCATCCTGTCACTCATTTGTGTTGGTGGCTGAAAGTGAATGTCCCTCTGTGCTGGATGTTGTTTTCCTGGTGATACTGAGAGATCAGAGCACAAAATTAATGTGCTCAAAAAAACCCCAAAAAACCAAACAACATGAAACTCCAAAACAACAACAACAACAACCCAAAACAAAAAACCCAAAACAAAACAAAAAACCAAACAACAACCAAAAAATAAGGCTTGTGCTGCTTGGGCTGGAGAAAAACCCCAAAATCCCAGATCTGTTGACTCAGTAGGACCAGAGCAGAACTTGTTTTCCTTGATTACCTGTGAGAAGTTAATCCCTTCACCCCACCAGGATAATGAGGAGAGCAGAGGGTGCCCAGAGCAGCTGTGGCTGCTCCTGGATCCTTGGAGGTGTCTCAAGTCAGGCTGGATGGGGCTTGGAGCAGCCTGGGACAGTGGAAAGTGTCCCTGCCATGGCAGGGGTGGCACTGGGTGAGGTTTCCCCCAAACCAGTCTGGGTTCTGAGGGCTGTGGACCCTGCATGCAGCAGGTTTGGGGTCTGCTGTTGAGCAATGGTGCAATGGTGTCATTTGGAAATGCCTGAGTTTTTCTGTTTGGTGAAGAACTTACTGTGTAGCCACTCAAAGCTGTGGTGCTTTAACATTTTATTGCACTGTAATTCCCCTGGAGGTGCAGGAAATTTGCTGGAGGTGTTAAAAGCCCTCGGAGACAGTAGGAAAACACTACAGATACTCTGTGAAAGTTTTCTGCCAATCACTTTATTTTGCACCAATTCCTTTTTTATATGTGTTTGTTTACTATATGGATTTCACCCATCCTGAAACTGCCTTCCACAGGAGAAAAAAAATTGGTCTTAAAGACTTTTATGAGGTTGGCCTGAGGTTACAACCTGTGGCAATGTTCCTGGATTTGGGAGAGATGATTATCTGTGGTCTGTCCTCGCTGTGGTTACCCTCAGCTGGAGCTTAATTATGGTTTTATTGCTTCATCCCTTTTGTTGGGGATTTTTTTTTTTGGTGGCTTTAAAGTTATACACTCCTGTAACGTCAGAGCCCCTGCAAGGGCTGATTGGGGATTGAGCTTTCAGAAGCTTTTTCTGTTCATTTTCCTGAAGAATTTAGTGAGTGATGTGAAAGACAATTAAAAAAAAAACACCTCAGCAGCATCCAGAGCTGTTAGAGCAGTGAGTATCCACACAGTGCTGAAGTTTCCAGCTGCTCCTGGTTCCTTTAGGATCTCCCTGCTCCATCCCTGGTGGGAGTTGGCTCAGCCCAGCTGCTCCCCCAGCCCTGGCGTGTGGCCATCACCGTGTCCTCCCTGCTGACCGGTCACCCTGAGCAGCAGCACGTGCCACGAGGCTTGTGGTGCTGAATTAATGTCTGCAGGGCTTCCATCTTCCAGGTGTCAGCCCTCAAAGGGACCTTGGGCTGGCAGGAGCTGCAGATGTGGTGCCAGGACAGATGTGCTGGAGGCAGATGTGCTGCCACGGCGAGCACCAGCTCTGTAGTGAATGAGCAAACCCCATCTGAGGGTGATTGCTGATGCAAACACCAACTGTGCTGTAAAACTGGCTCTCACCCCCAGCTGTTTGATGTTCTCAGTGGTGCAGCCCCACTCCAAGGCCCATCAGCAGATCCTGCAGCACTTTGGCACCGAGATCCTCCTGGAGAATGGGGAGATAAACCGTGAGGCCCTCGGGAGCATCATCTTCTCCCAGCCAGAGAAACGGCGGCTGCTGAACTCCATCACCCACCCCGAGATCCTGAAGGAGATGCTGAAGCAGATCCTGAAGTATTTTGTACTTGGTAAGAGGGTTTGTCCTGCTTGGGCAGGAGCCATCCCTGCTCCCTTGAATGTGAGGAGAGGGACAGGGGTGACAGAGGAAGGGAAGGGACATTGAGTGCCAGCCTTTGGTGTCAGCCTTGTCCACCCTGCCAGGACTCCTGCTTGGGCAGGAGCCATCCCTGCTCCTCTGCCTTTGGTTTGAATGTGGGGAGAGGGACAGGGATGACAGAGGAAGGGAAGGGACACTGAGTGACAGCCTTTGTGCTCTGCCTGCAGTGGCCTTTGGTGTCAGTGTTTGGAGCATTCATTCCTGATTCACTCCTGCCTTTCACTGCTGCCCTTCACTGCTTTCCCCTGTGGTTTCAAGTGTATCTGTAGGGCCTGGGAGCAGCTTTGCTGAGATTCCCCACTGGATAATGTCACACTGCTGAAATGGCCACACATCCTCCCTGCCCCCAGCCTGCTCCAGCTTCACTGGAGCCCTCTGAGTGTCGATAAGGTGAGGAGTGGGCTGACAGCTGTGGCTTCCACAGTGCCATGTTCCCCCTGATAAAAGGAACAAATGCAGCTGTCAGGCTGGGCTGGGGAAATGCCAGATAAGATCACCAGCTGTTCCAGAGGTCCCCGTGTAGACAGAAGGATGCCTTAATAGAGTCAGTCTGGATTGGTGCTGCTTATCAGAGCTCTGCCCTGGGAGAGCTGAACAGGCTGGGGCACCACGGGGCTGAGCTTTGCTGCAGGGTGAGGAGGAGGAGGAGGAAGCACAAAGGAAGCAACAGGCAGGAGTGCCAGGAGCCAGAGATGGAGTCTTGAACTCAGGGCTGCGGGCTGAGGAGGCGGATGCTGTCCTGGCCCTTGGCTAGAGCTCTGTGTGGCTTCAGCAGGCTGCTTTGTCCTCATTAGTCAGGATTTAATGATTTGGGATAGCTGGATGTTGTCTCTGAGGATGGCTGTGTAAGGAAAGCTCTGATCGATCAAATCAGAGGGCATGAGAAGCCTCCCAGGGCGGAGGTGCTGGTGGAATGGTGGCTCCTTGGATGATGATGTCTTTGTCAAGACTTTACTTGCTGTGGGCAGCTCGGTTTTAGGGGGGTTATAAAGAGGGGACACCAGCCTGAGATGTCCCCATGACTGAGGGACACACAGGGAAGTGAAATCCTGACTTGGAGCTGTGTCCTCCCCTCAGCCTCTCCTCCTGACTCAGCAGGGCATCTCCCACCTCCCCAAACACTGGCCAAGGGCAGGGGCATGGAGAGGACCAGGGGGACAGGGATTGACTGAGGAGCTCTGCTCCCTGTGCTGTCAGGGGTTTTAAACCAATCTCAGCCAGTTTTGGTGAGAGTTCAGCCCTTGGGCTGTGCCTGCAGGCTCCCCTCACATTTCAGTGTCACAGCTGCAGGAGGTCTGTGGGGATTTCCTTGCTCCCCTTGGAAAAATGGAGCTGTTTAACCAAAGCTTCTCATAAAGGGAGGAAAGCTGAGCAGGGAAATGTTGGCTCAGATGGCTGCAGCCTGGTGAAGTCTTGGACAAGAGGAGGAGAGGAGAGCAGATCCTGCTGTGGGCACTGCTTCCCGGGAGAGGCCAGCACAGCACACAGCTGCTGCTCCTGCCAGCCAGGCACTGCTGCTCTCATTTCAGCTCCTCGTTTCAGCTCCTCATTATATTTCTGCAGTTTCACCTTTGGTCTGGAGCAGCCAGGTTAGGGTTGATTTTTTTTTTTCCTCTGGAAACTTGGAATGAAACCATTTCCTCCCTGTGAGAGGGAGGAGGGCCAGCAGGCTCTGCTGTGCCTGGCTGTGATCATGGAGCTGTAGAGCTCCTGCTTGCTTTGCTTTTCCTGGCCATGGTGTGTGTGCAGCATGAGGGATTTGGGAATGGGGGTTAACTCTGTTCCCTTTTTTGGGGAATGTTGCCATTTCCACAGGTTACCGCTACGTGATCCTCGACATCCCTCTGCTCTTTGAGACCCGTGGGTTGACCAGGCTGATGAAATACACAGTGCTGGTTTATTGGTAAGTGCTCTGGGAACCACGAGGGCAGGGACAAAGCCACCTCTCTCAGATGGGACCATCATGTGCCTCCCCTCTGGAGGTGGTGCAATTGAGAGAAGCAATACCTCCCTTTATAGAGCATGAGGGCCTTCCTGAGCTTTCCCTGGCACCATCACAGAGGGGAATTCACTGCCTTGGGGCCTTCCACAGCCCATGCTCTACCAGGGCAGCATCTGGGGCACTGTTACAGGCTGTGTGAGTGCTGAGAACAGCCCAGACAGCCGTGGCTCTGCTGCTCCAAGTGCAGGCTGACTGTGTCAGGAATGACAAGGGGGCACCTCTCTCATTCCCACTTTATCCCGAGGAGGACAGATCCCCCCTTTCCCTCCCCCTTTCCCCCAGCTCATCCCCGTGCTCCGCCCGGCAGTGATCCCCCGACGCAGCTGGCGCGGCTGATGAAGAGGAGCGGGCTGGGCGTGGCCGAGGCCGAAGCTCGGATCAGCTCCCAGCTGCCCCTGGAGGAGAAGCGCAGGTGGGCCACGCACGTCATCGACAACTCCGGGGACTGGGAGAGCACTCGCCGGCAGGTCCTGCAGCTGCACACCCGCCTCGAGGATTCCCTGGATTTCCTCTGGGCACGGCTCGTGGTGGGCACGGCCGTTGCCGGGCTCGGCGGGCTGGTGTTCCTCCTCATCCGGCATTTCATCTCTTAATTCACCTTTTCTCTTAGGCAGGGAAGGGGCCTGAATTTCCCCGTTTGAAAAGGGCAGTGAAAGGCCACCTCTGTTAATGAGCTTTGCCAGCTGAATGCAGACAGAGGCGTCTCCTTGCACACTTCCCAAGGTGAACGCAGCCAGAGGTTTTTTCAGGCACATTCTCCCTGCTCAGGTTCTCACCCACCAGCTGTGCCTGTGGGATAACACCATGTCCCCATGTGGGTCCATTGTGGGACTTCAGTGAGCTGAGGCACTTTAAGCTGGGACACTCTCACTTTAATCTGGGACAATCTCACTTTAATCAGGTACAATCTCACTTTAATGTCTTCCAGGACAATCTCCTCCCTAGGGCTGGGTGACTTCTCAGGCCCTGTTATTGCCTGCAGTGTCCCCTGGGGTGATCCCCCATAGCTCAACCCTCCTAATCCAAATTTAGATTTGGGATTTCCCCTCTTTCATGTTGATTTCATGGAAACTTGTTAAATCAGCGAGGGGGAGGACAGCACCTCATTCACATGGATGGGGTGTCCAGCTTGCTCCTCCTCCCTGCCTCTGTGGCCATCACTCATGGGTCACCGTTGGCTTTGGATGCAGGGGTGTGATCCACCCTGGAGCAGGCTGAGACCTGGGCTCTGCCTCATTCCAACTCATTTCCTGCTGTTTGAGCTTCCTTTGGCAGCATTCCCTGGTGGGAGAGCCGAGCCCGGGCGAGGCGGGTGCTGGGTCTTCACTTTTGTTTTAATAAAACACTGAAAGCAGCTGCTCCACATCCCGTGGCTCTTCCCAGGCTGCTCCCAGGCTGTTCCTATGCCGGGGCACGGCTGCACTCTGTAAAGTTCAGCACACGCAGGAAGAGCTGCTGGCTGCTCCTGCTTTTCCCAGTAAACATCCCTGAGCTGCTCCAGGAGCTGCTTGGAGCATCAGCCCTGCCATGGCTTTCCTTGGGGGGGCCGTGGCTCAGTGTTGGCTCTGGGGTGGGTCTGGCTTGCTGGGATGTGATCCTGGGCCTGCTGTGGTTCTCTGTTCCCTCTGGGGTACCCCGTGTCCCCAGTGCCATTGCTTGTCCCCACACCATGACCATGGTGATCCCTGGGATCTTCCAGGGTGTTCCCACCCTCCTGCCTGGCCTTGGGCCTGTCCTGCCTGTCCCCTGTGCCATCCTTTAGGCACAGGGACCTTCCCGGGGTGTCTCCAGCCAGCACCTGTCCCTTTTTGAGGCCAGGCACTCTTCCACCTCCCTCCTCCCTTGAGAGAGGAGAGACCTGGTGGTCCTTGTGCAGCCCCAGGGAGCCTCCCTGAGCTGGAACCCTCACCCGGCCGTACCCGAGCGCTGACCCCTCCTGCTCTAAACGCTCCGTAATTGTGCTGTAATTGTGCCGTGCCGCTGGAGTCCCTCGCAGCCAGCCATCAATCAGGGCCGGAGCGCGATTTCTCGGCCGAGATAAGAGCCAGTTCCGCCTCCCTCGGATAAATGGAGCCCGGGGTGGAAGGATGGAGCGAGACGGGGAATAATCGCATTTGGCGCTTCGCTCCCGCCCGGCTGACGTTCGTTCACCCGCCGCTAACGAGTTTAGCGGGGCCGGGAAAGCGAGCGGACCCAGGGGGATGCTGAGGCCGGGGGAGCCTGGGCTGAGCCCCCTGCGTGGGCTGCACCCACGGGGGAAGGGCTCTGGAGTTGTGTCCGTGGGAGATGTGTGGTGCCCATCCGTGGGAGCGGCCCCAGGATTGCACCAGTCCCACTCCTGCCCATCCCACACCCCAGCCAAACCTCCTCAGGGACAAGCGCAAGGAAGGGGGCTCCAGGAATGGGGTACACCAAAGAAGGGGGGCTCCAGAAATGGGGTACACCAGGAAAGGGGGCTCCAGGAATGGGGTACAGCAGGAAAGGGGGGCTCCAGGAATGGGGTACACCAGGGAAGGGGGCTCCAGGAATGGGGTACACCAGGAAAGGGGGCTCCAGGAATGGGGTACACCAGGGAAGGGGGGCTCCAGGAATGGGGTACACCAGGGAAGGGAGGCTCCAGGAATGGGGTGCAGCAGGGAAGGGGGCTCCGGGAATGGGGTACACCAGGAAAGGGGGGCTCCAGGAATGGGGTACAGCAGGGAAGGGAGGGGCTCCAGGAATGGGGTACACCAGGGAAGGGGGCTCCAGGAATGGGGTACACCAGGGAAGGGGGCTCCAGAAATGGGGTACACCAGGGAAGGGGGGCTCCAGGAATGGGGTACACCAGGGAAGGGGGCTCCAGAAATGGGGTACAGCAGGGAAGGGGGCTCCAGGAATGGGGTACACCAGGAAAGGGGGGCTCCAGAAATGGGGTGCACCAGGAAAGGGGGGCTCCAGAAATGGGGTACACCAGGGAAGGGAGGGGCTCCAGGAATGGGGCACATCAGGGAAGGGAGGGGCTCCAGGAATGGGGTACACCAGGAAAGGGGGGCTCCAGGAATGGGGTACACCAGGGAAGGGGGCTCCAGGAATGGGGTACAGCAGGGAAGGGGGCTCCAGGAATGAGTTCACCAGGAAAGGGAGGCTCCAGAAATGGGGTACAGAAGGGAAGGGGGGCTCCAGGAATGAGTTCACCAGGAAAGGGGGGCTCCAGAAATGGGGTACAGAAGGGAAGGGGGCTCTGAGGAAGGGGTTACCCCAGGGAGGAGGCTCTGTGAAGGGGGTGCTCCGGGGCTGGAGCTCCATGGCCACCTGTGGCCTTGGCAGTGGCCGTGTGGCCGAGCCTCAGCCATCCCCTGTCGGTGACAGATGGCTCAGCTCCCTGGACCGGGCGGTGTCAGCGATCAGTGCCCGTGGAGGGGGCCTGGAGGACACCCTGGCTGAGCCCTGAGCTCCTGGAACAGGTTCTGCCCCCTGAGTGGGCTCCACGTGGGCTCCCAAAGCCCCTGGGTGCTGATGGAGGATCCTGGGTGCTGATGGAGGATCCTGGGTGCTGATGGAGGATTGTGGGTGCTGATAGAGGACCGTGGGTGCTGATGGAGGATCCTGGGTGCTGATGGAGGATCCTGGGTGCTGATGGGGGATCCTGGGTGCTGATGGAGGTTTGTGGGTGCTGATGGGGGATTGTGGGTCCTGATGAAGGACCCTGGGTGCTGATGGAGGATCCTGGGTGCTGATGGAGGATTGTGGGTGCTGATGGAGGACCGTGGGTGCTGATGGAGGATCCTGGGTGCTGATGGAGGGTTATGGGTGCTGATGGAGGATCCTGGGTGCTGATGGAGGATCGTGGGTGCTGATGGGGGATCCTGGGTGCTGATGGAGGATCCCGGGTTGTGATGGAGTATCCCGGGTGCTGCACCCCGACCCCAGCCCCGGCACAGCCCCGGCCCAGCGCACTGAGGCCGCCCCAGCTCCCCGCACGTCCCGCCATCGATCGCGGAGCAGCCGCCACCGTCACCGCGGGCCCCGTGCCCACCGGGGCGGCTCGAGCAGAGCCGGCCCCGCGCCGCGAAGCCAAATATTTGACTGTGCAAATTGGCGGCCGGATCGATTCTGCTGCGGCTGGCGGGGGCTCGTGACAGACGGACCCTCCTCCTGCCCACCCCTGCTCCTGCACCCCCTTCCGAACCGGAGCAGCCCCCCCTGAGCACTTCCTTCCCCAGTGCACCCCTTCCTGGGGCACCCCCTCTCCTCTGCACCCCTTCCTCAGAGCATCCCCTTCCCATTCCTGACACCTCCCTTTCTCGGAGCTCCAGCCCTGGAGCACCCCCTTCACAGAGCACCCCCTCCCTGGGGTGACCCCTTCCTCAGAGCCCCCCTTCCTGGGTGTACCCCCCTCCTGGAGCCCCCCTTCCCTGGTGTACCCCATTCCTGGAGCCCCCTTCCTGCTGTACCCCATTCCTAGAGCCCCCCTCCCTGGTGTACCCCATTCCTGGAGCTCCCTGGTGTACCCCATTCTGGAGCCCCCTTTCTTGGAGCTCCATTCCTGGGGCCCCCCTCCCTGGGGTTACCCCTTCCTCAGGGCACCCCTTCCCTGGTGTACCCCATTCCTCAGAGCCTCCCTTCTTTGTTGTACCCCACTCCTGGAGCCCCCCTTCCCTGGTGTACCCCATTCCTGGAGCCCTCTTTCCCCATTGTACCCCATTCCTCAGAGCCACCCTTCCTTGGCACACCTTCCATGGGACACCCGCTGGGGCAGAGGGTGGGGTCAGATGTCCCCTCATGAAGCTGCAGGTACACGGTGATGTCCCCCCTTGGGACACGTCCCCAGGTGTGACCTGGGTGGGCACCTCAGCACCCACAAGGGGGAACAAGCCGGGGGTGTGAGTGTGGTGTCACTGCATGGCACTGTGTCACCGGTGTCACCGTATGGCGTCTGTTGTCACAGGTGTCACTGTCACTGCACGGCCCCCGGGGTGTGGCACAGTGTCAGTGTCACTGCACACCTCCCTGGGGTGGCACATAGTGTCACCGTGGCTGCACAGCCCCACTCGTGTCACACGGAGCTGCTGCGCAGCCCTGCGGTGCTGCACAGCTTCACTGTTGCTCCCCGGAGTGTCACATGGTGTCACTGTCACCGCGCAGTGCACAGGGTGTCACTGTCACTGTGGGGCCGCCGGGTGCCACGCAGTGTCACTGCAGCTCCCGTGGATTGTCACACAGAGTCACCGTCAGCGCCTGGTGCTGGGGCTGTCACACAATGCTATGTCACTGCGTGGCCCACGGCGTGTCACCCACTGTCACCGTCACTGCCGGCCCACAGTGGATCACCCAGTGTCACTGTCACTGCACGACCCACGGGGTGTCACCCACTGTCACCATCACTGCACAGCCCGGGGTGCCACACACCGTCACCGTGCAGGACACTCCCGGTGCCACCCCTGCACACCCCATCGCTGGCACCCCCCTTGTCGCTGCGCACCCCTCCGTGTCACACCCCGCCCCCTCGACAGCACAGCTGTCCCAGCACCCCAGATCCCGGCTGCTCCCCCTGGGGACACATCCCCGAGCCCGTCCCCTCCGCCAGCCGTGCGGCCATCGCCTCGCAGCGCTCACCGCCGGCGCTAATTAACTGCCGGTGTTGGCAGCCCTTAATTGCCGCGCGGTGGGAGGGTGACAGCCCCGCCGTGTCCGTAATGAGAGGCAGCGTGACGGGGACAGGGACGGGGATGTGCCACCCACACCTTGTGCCCTCCCCCTGCCTGCGGCCGGGCTGTCCCCGCTGGGCGAGGGACAGTGCCTGGTGTCGGGATGGGCACAGTGCCCAGTGTCGAGATGGGGACAGCGCCTGGTGTCGGGATGGGGACAGCGCCTGGTGTCGGGATGGGGACAGCGCCTGGTGTCGGGATGGGGACAGTGGCCGGTGTCGGGGTGGGGACAGCACCTGGTGTCGGGATGGGGACAGTGCCTGGTGTTGGGATGGGGACAGTGTCCGGTATTGGGATGGGGACAGTGCCGGGTGTTGGGATGGGCACAGTGCCCGGTGTTGGGATGGGGACAGTGCCCGGTATTGGGATGGGGACAGTGCCGGGTGTTAGGATAGGGACAGTGCCTGGTGTTGGGATGGGACATGCTGGGATGGTGCTGGCCCCTGGGTCTGCTGGCTGGCCACCAGCCAACTGCTCAGCTAGCCAGACAAGCAGATGGACAGCTGGACAGGCTGGTGGTCTACTGGCCAGCCAATCAGTCATCGAGCCAACTGGCCAGCCAGGCAACCAAGCCACCATCCAGCCCACCCTGCCTGGGTGTCCCAGAGCCCCCTCACTCCAGTGAGCCAGTTGGCCACCAAGCACCAGCTCCCCACCCAGCCATTCGCTTGTCCTTCTAGGCCAGCAGACAGCTGGGCCTCCCTGCCCACAGCTGAATGTCCCCCTCCCATGTCCCATGTCCTTCCAGGGCCCGTCCTGAGGACACAGTTGGAATTTGGGGGACAGCATCCCAACTCCTCAGGGCGTGCAAATGGCTGCTCATCACCGTGAGATGACATTGGGCTCCTTTGGTTGTGTCCAGCTCTGTCTTAATTCCAGCTGAGCCTGCCCGTGCTGAGCCACGCTGGCACAATGTCCCTGTCCCCTGGCCAAGCATGGTCCTATGGGCAGCATCTGCCACAATGCCAGGAGGGGAAACTGAGGCACAGCACAGTGCCAGCCCCACGAGCCCCCTGCCCTGGCCCGGCCACCCCTTCCCTTTCCCCAGATCCTCCTCCATGAGTTCCACAGCGAGCAGGAGGTGCTGGGCACAGCCACCCCCGGCCCAAGCTTCGCCCCTGGAGCATCGATTGTCCCCGTCCCCGCTGCCGGCGTCCCCAGCACGGCCCAGCCGCCCCCGCCCGCGTTGCCAAAGCAAACAGCCGAGGGCTGGGCCGGCATCGATTCTGCGGGAGCCGCTGTTTGCTTAACCTTTGCAGAGGAGCGGCGGGCGCCGAGAGGAGCCGCAGCCACCGCAGCCACTGCCACCGCCGCAGCATCTGCAGCCACCACTGCCACTGCTGCCACCACAGCCCCTGCAGCCACTGCCACAACAGCTGCAGCCACCGCTGCCACCACAGCTCTGCAGCCACTGCTGCCACTGCTGCCACCACAGCCCCTGCAGCCACTGCCACAACAGCTGCAGCCACCGCTGCCACCACAGCTCTGCAGCCACTGCTGCCATTGCTGCCACCACAACCCCTGCAGCAACAGCCACCCCTGCCACCACCAGAAGAGCTGTCACCACAACCAGTGCAGCCACTGCTGCAACAGCTGCAGCCACTGCTGCCACTGCTGTCACCACAGCCACCACTGCCACCACAGCCCCACAACCACTGCAGCCACCACAGCCGCTACTGCCACCATCACTGCAGCCACCACCACAACCACTGCAGCCACTGCTGCCTCTGCTGTCACCACAGCTGCTACTGCCACCACCATTACTGCAGCCACCACTGCTGCTGCCGCTGCAACAGCTGCAGCCACCACCACCACTGCTGTCACCACTGCCTCCACAGCCACAGTGGCCACCACCACTCCCACTGTGGCCACTGCTGTCACTGCAATCGCTGCTGCCATCGCTGCCACCACAACCACGGCAGCCACTGCTGCTGCCACCTCCCGCCTTTGTCCCTTTCCCACCTCCTGCACTCCCAGCTGTGGCCGTTTGGAGCTTTGCCGTCCATTCCCTGTGCCCAGGTGGATGGAGCAGGTTCGAGGGGCTTGGGGACAGGGAGCACCTCAGTGTCACCTGGGGTGTTGTACCCCTCATACGGTGCTGCTGTTCCATGGGCTGTCCTGGCTCTGTGGCTGTAGGGCCACAGCCTGGGGACATGGTGGCCGAGGGTGGTGGCCTTACCATGGGGACAGGGCGGCCCAGCGTGATGCAGTGGCCTGGGGTGGTGACTATGCCAAGGGGACAACGTCCTGTGGCAACAAGGTGACCTGGGGCTGTGTCCCCACCACAAGGACGCGGCAGCCAGGACCAGGGACGTCCCCTGAGCCTCCAGGTGAGACGAGTGCCCTGATGCAGCCAGCGTGGGCCTGTCCTACCTCTGTGTCCCCACCACGGCCACCCTGTCCCCACGCAGAGCCCCCTGCCCACCCGGGCCACCCCGTCCCCGTGCTGCTGGTGACTCACGCAGCCCGTGACCTCGCCAGGCGTATTTTTAGGCACTTGTTAAAACAGAAAGATAACGAGGAATAGGGGGGTGTGGAGGGGGGGCGACAAAAATGATGCAGAAAAGCATCAGGGAAACAGCTGGTGACATAATGGTAACAAACTTTGAGGGGGGGGACACGGTGCTGGCAGCGCCCCCACCCCAAAATACTCTCCCCCTCCCCAGCCTTGTAAAGACCCCAGCAATAATTGCTTCCTTAAAGGTAGCTAATTGATTTCTGCTCGCTGATTAAAGCCTCTGCAGGAGCCGGGGGACATGCGGGGGCGATCGATGGCTGTCAAAAGTCCCCTTGGTTCCCCCTCTTTTGGGGCGGGGCTGGGGCTTGTCCCCCGTGTGTCCCCTGGGCTTTGGCAGTGAGGGGGATGAGGGGATGCACCCCCAGGGGATTTTTTGGGGACACGGGGGATGATGACCCTATGGAGCTCACAGGTGCCACTGAGGTTGATGCCACCTCGGCGTTGTCACCCAAGCGCTGTGGCGGATGGCACTGGGAGTGGCCCCGGGGCGCTCTCTGCCCGTGTGTCCGTGTCGCCCTCCCCCATCCCCGCGTCCTTCGCTCACCCCCGGCGCTGGCGGCGCCTGTCACTTGCCATCGCGTCCCGCTGTCCCCGCCGAGGCTGATGGAGATGGCAGGCGACGGAGCGGGCGCAGCCGCGTGTCCCCGTGCCATGAGCCCTCCGGTGCTCGGCCCCGGGCACGGCTCTTTGGCACGGCCCGGCCACGCCGGCAGTGCCACCTGCGGGTGCCCCGTTGCCACTGTGCCACCAGCGGTGACATCCCATCCCACGGAGCCACCGCGATGGACGCTTGGCCACGGGGGTTGTCCCAAACTGTGGTCCCTCGTGGGAGGGGAAACTGAGGCAGGGAGTAGGGGCAGCCCTTGGGGTCCATCCCCCGTGGGTGCTCTTCTGTGGGGACACGGGTGACGGGTTCCAGGGGTGTCCCCAGCTCCACGGGGACGCTCGCAGTGCTCGGCGTGGGGACACGCGGGGCCGGGTCACCGAGGGATGCCCCGCTGGATGAGCGGGGTCAGCGGGGCCGCGGGGGCCGATCCCGCCTCCGTGCCTCAGTTTCCCTCCATGGGCGTGGCCAACACCGACGGAGGCGTGTCCTGATTGGATGGGCGGAATCGAGGGGGCGTGTCGGGCTGCGAGCTGGGCGTGTCCCGGCGGGGTGGGCGTGGCCCGTGCGGCGCGGGGCGCACCGGAGCCAGCGGAGCGCAGCGGAGCCGCCGCCGCCGCCAGCCCGAGCCCCCCCCGCCGCCGCCGCCGCCGCCGCCGCCCTGCTCCCCCCCGCCGGCACCATTCCCTCCCCCGGGCGCCAGCGCGCCCCGGCCGGGCGGCGGCTCAGCCTGGGCCGGAAAACTTTGCTGGCGGCCGCGGCGGGGGTGGTGATGGTTCTGGTGCTGGTGGTGCTCATCCCGGTGCTGGTGAGCTCCGCCGGTACCGATGGTCGGTACGAGATGCTGGGCACCTGCCGGATGGTCTGCGAGCCCTACGGCCCCGCCGCGCCCCCCCAGCAACCGGCCGAACGCGGCCCCCTCCCGCCGCCCTCCACCCTGGTGCAGGGTCCCCAAGGCAAACCGGGCAGACCGGGCAAACCGGGACCGCCGGGACCGCCCGGAGAACCGGGACCGCCGGGGCCGGTGGGGGCGCGGGGTGAAGCAGGAAGACCGGGACCCCCGGGATTACCGGGACCGGGCGCTACGGGCGCGGTGAGCGCGGCCACCTACAGCACGGTGCCGCGGGTCGCCTTCTACGCCGGCCTCAAGAACCCCCACGAGGGCTACGAGGTGCTCAAGTTCGACGACGTGGTCACCAACCTGGGCAACAGCTACGACGCCGCCTCGGGCAAGTTCACCTGCGCCATCCCCGGCACCTACTTCTTCACCTACCACGTCCTCATGCGCGGCGGCGACGGCACCAGCATGTGGGCCGACCTCTGCAAGAACGGGCAGGTAAGGGCTGCCCATCCCGGCTCCCTCCGCGGGACCGGGAGCTCTGCTGTCCCCCAGCACGGGAGACGCGCTGTGGGTGCTTCCCCGTCCTTTTCCTGGCCTCAGAATGGCTGCTCCATCCTTGTCCTGGCCCCAGGAATGCACCCCCAGGGTGTCACATCCTCTTTGTGCTGATGATGGACCGCGAGTGCTCCCCCAGGGGCCCCTGGATGCACTCCTGGCTGCTCCATCCTTCTCCCGGCCCCTGGGATGCACCCCCAGGGTGCCACATCCTTCTCTTAGTGCTGATTACGGGCTCTGGGTGCTTCCCCAGGGACCCCATCCTATTCCCAGCCCCAGAGATGCATCCCCAGGGTGGCACATCCTTCTCCCATTAGCAGTGATGGGCTCTGGGTTCATCCCTGGCACGCCACATCCTTCTCCCAAACACTGCCACGCACCCCTGGGGTGCTTGATCCTGCTCCCAGTGCTGAAGATGGGCTCTGTGTGCACCCCCAGAATGCCCTGTCCTTCTCCTACCCCAGGGATGCACCCCCGGGATGTTCTGTCCCTCTCTCGGTGACAAAGATGGGATTTGGGTGCGTTTCCAGGGTGCCACATCCTTCTCCTGGGCACGGCGGTGTAACCCCAGGGTACCCTGTTCACCTCACAGTGACGTGATGGACTCGGGGTGCACCCCCGAGGGGCTCTGTCCTGCTCCCCTCTCTGGAGCTGCATCCCCAGGACGCCTCATCCTTCTCCCAGTGCTGGAGATGCTCCCCCAGGATGCTCCATCCTTCTCCCAGTGACAATGACAGGCTCTGGCTGTGTCCCCAGGGTACTCCCTGCACTGAAGGGGCACCCCTGGGGTTCCCTGTCCCACTCCCAGGGACAGTGCAGGGCTCTGGGTGCACCCCTGGGGTTCCCTGTCCCTCTCCCAGTGACCATGCAGGGCTCTGGGTGCACCCCTGGGGTTCCCTGTCCCTCTCCCAGGGACAGTGCAGGGCTCTGGGTGCACCCCTGGGGTTCCCTGTCCTTCCCCCAGGGACAGAGCAGGGCTCTGGGTGCACCCCTGGCGTGTCCCATCTTTCTCCTCCTCCCGTTCCAGGCGCTGCCCTGTGTGCCCTGTCCCTCTCCCAGTGCTGGGGACAGTCACCATCCACCCTGGCGTGTCCCCAGGGGTTCCCTCAGCTCTCTCCTTGGCCACCGAGATGCTCCTTGCGGTGCCTTGTGGTCCCCGGGCTGTCCCCCCTCCCCGGCCATGCCATTGTCCCTGCGGGGACAGGGCTCCTCGGCAGGGACAGTGTCCGCGGTTGCCTCGAGGGGGGCAGTGCCTGCCCCGCTTTTGGGGGGCTGCACCGCTGGGGCTGCGTGGGGACCCCGCGGGGGACACAAACCCCGAGCGTGGCTCCATCCTCCCCCTCCCCTCTCCCGCGTCCCCACCACCTCATCCCGCTGGAACCGCCAATGCCGGGGCTCAGCCTCGCCATCCGCACGCTTTTGGGGCGCCCCTTTCCCACGCCGTGTCCCCCTCCCGGCCGCGCTCGAGGGACGAGATGTGGCTGTGCCCCCGGGGATGTCACCGAGCTCAGCTCCCCTGGATGTCACCGCAGCCGGCGTTCCCGCGGGTCCCTCCGCTCCGCTCCCGCTTCCCGGCGTTTCCTCCGGCACCACAGCCCGCGATGCCTCCTTGTCCTGAGGATGCAGGACCCCCAAAACTGAGTTATCACCCCAAAAAGAGCCGGGCTGTGAGGAGGAGCGGGAGCCTTGTCACCCTCCCCGAGCCCTTCCGAGCGGGAGCACAGCAGGAGCCGCTCGCTCCGCGGCTTTTCTCCATCCAAACACTTCCAATTTCCATTTATTGAGATTATTTTTGTCCTCCCCCGCCCTACAGCCTTAAATTTTGGGGGTTTCCAGCGCTGCTTGGCACTTCTGGCTCTTTCTCTCAAGCACTCCGGACTGAGCACCCCAAAAATTCACCTCAACCCTCAAATCTTTTTGGGGACCACCCCAAACCTTTCTACCCCCCCAGATCTGCGGGGCATCGACATTTCTGGATGAATTTCCAGGAGCTTTGGAGCCCCTTGTCAAGAGGAGCTGCACTCGGGCAGGCGATGCAACTTAATTAACGGCTTGTTAATTACTAACAAGGCATCGCCGCATCGATATCTAGAAAGAAGATCCCCCTCAATGGCCCAAATAATTGAAAAATGGGGTTATTTAGGGGGTTGCTGCCAAAAATCCCCCGTCCCTGGCATGGTGTGGGGTTCCCTGCAGACAAAGGTCGATCCTGGCATATTCAGAGCCAGTCAGAACTTGGGGGGCCCCCTCTGGCCCCCCAAAATCCCCCGAGTGCTGCCGATTTGGGGGCTGCCCATCACCGTTGGGTCGGGGCTGGAGCTAATGAGAGCCAGGGGAGCTGCTGCTGGTGGTTAATTAGCATTAATTATTATTTGTATTAGCCCGTAGCTGAGGCAAGGGCAGTGAGAGGTGGACGGACGGAGGGACAGATTGATTGATTGATTGATTGATTAATTGATTGATGGACAGGGCTGGTACCGGGTGGCTTTGGGGTCCCCATGCTGTAGAAGGCCATCCCCAGCTCAGGGAGGGTCACAGCCCCAGGGGACTGTTGGGGACAGTCCCCAAGGGTGCACAAGGACGTGCTGGGGGTTCTGGGGGCACCCACTGCCCTGTCTGGGGGTCGGGGGGGATCTGCTGGTGCACCCAGAGCTGTGCCCGAGGATCCTGAGGAGCACCTGCTGCTGCATTTGGGGTCTCAAAGACACCTCAGGGTGCTGGGCCGTGGTGGCACATGGGGCACGTGGTGTCCCCAAGGCCCCAAGTGTCACCGCACATGGCAGCACCCCACTGTCCCCTGGCTGCCGAAAGCTCCTGCGTGCAGCCACCTTGGGGACCCCTCCAGAGTGTCCCCGGCACCGGGGACACCCCCAGCATTGTCACTGGGGTCAGAGCCCAGGCTGGGGCCATGCCCCCCCCAGCTCCCAGCTGCCCCATGGGGAAACTGAGGCACAGAACAGCACGAAGGGGTGAGGCCATGGCGGGTGGCCGTGCTGGCAGCCCCCCTCCCGTGCCACCGCGGTGCCGGGAGCGGCTCAGCCCGGGCCCAGCGCTGCCATTTATCTTCCCTGGTTAGCGAGGGCTGGCGGGCGCGCCGTGATGAGGCGGCTCCTTAACGAGGGAAGACGGATGGCACCGGGCAGCTCCAGCTGTGGCGGGGGGGACGGCGCCAAATGGCTTTTCCTGCCTCTCCTTCCTCCTCTCCTGGCTTCTTCCTCCGCTCCCGTTCCGCGGCAGGACCGCCCAGGAGATTGGGGCGCTGTGGCTGACCGGGATTCGGGGTCCCCCCTGGCAATGGGGACCCTGGAGGTGGGCACAGGGTGACTTTTGACAGGGTGAGTGTTAAAAGTGAGTCCTGTGGGATCAGCAGCCTGGCCGCCTGTAGGTTCCAGAGTTAACATCGTCCCACCCCAGCATCGCAGGCTGCCGGGGAGGTGCAGCTGGGTGAGGAGCGACCCCCGGGACTCCTGTCCTGGGGACAAAGGACAGGACTGCAGGGGACAGCCGTCCTTGTCCCACCGCTCCGGGACACCGCAGCCGCTCGCCGATGCCAGCCCAATTAAGAGCCGATTCTCGTCGCTCGTAATTAGCGGCACCTTCTCCCGGCGCAGCGCTTCTGCATTTCACTTGGGATTTCAGCAGCCGCCTTGTCACTGTCACCCAGCGCCGCGATCTCCCCGCGAGGCTCCGGCGGAGATTTGATTACCCAAAGAATTCTGCAGCGGCTCCAGCCACGGAACCGCTGCTGCGGGCGGTGACGGCTCCTCTGGCTCTGCCGGCACCCAGGGAACCTTTCTGGGGGTGCTGCGGGTCCGTGTCACGGGGATGGGGGTTCAGCCACACGCTCACGGTCCCCGTGCAGCTCCCGGGAAGCGCTGCGGGGTGCGGGGTTTGGGACCGGGCTGGGAGATGGGGTGCTGTGTCCCAGGCACGGCCCTGCGTCCAAACCCAGAGATGGGGTCCTGTGTCTGAACTGTGCGTCCAAATCTGGAGTCAGGGTCCTGTGGGAGAGCTGTGGTTTCATGAGGAGCTGTGGTGCCACGTCTGACCCACGGTCCTGGATCCAAACCTGGATTTGGGGTTCTGTGTCAGACCATGGTCCCACATCTGCCCCACAGTCCTGTGTCCAAACCTGGATTTGGGGTTCTATGTCAGACCATGGTCCCATGCCTGACCCAGGGTCCTGCGTCCAAACCTGGATTTGGGGTTCTGTGTCAGAGCTGTGGTCCTATGACTGACCCACGGTCCTGTGTCCAAACCTGGATTTGGGGCTCTGTGTCAGACCATGGTCCCACATCTGCCCCACAGTCCTGTGTCCAAACCTGGATTTGGGGTTCCCTATGTCAGAGCTGTGGTCCTGTACCACAGTGGGGTCCCGTGTCTGGGCTGTAATCCCACCCCTGACCCTGCACCCGCAGTCCCACCCTGTGCCACTGTCCCTGTCAAACCCAGCACTGCGCTCCCGTTTTGGTGCCCGCGTGGTCCGGGGGGGCTCCGGGCGGTGCTGGCGGAGCCGCCTCCCCCCGGGACCCGCTGAGCCACGGGGGGGATCCCGGGCACCCCTCGCTGCCCCGGGGCGGGTGGATCTCATTGATGTGCGTGAGTCCGGACCGAGGCGTGCCCTGAGCCGGTGTCCCCTGGGCAGGTCCGGGCCAGCGCCATCGCTCAGGACGCCGACCAGAACTACGACTACGCCAGCAACAGCGTCATCCTGCACCTGGACGCGGGGGACGAGGTGTTCATCAAGCTGGATGGGGGCAAAGCCCACGGCGGCAACAACAACAAGTACAGCACCTTCTCCGGCTTCATCATCTACTCGGACTGAGCCCGGCGCCCCCCGCATCCCCCCCGGCCTCCCCGCAGTGACCCCCCAGCCCCACGGCGTCCCTGGGCCGTGGTTCTGTTCCCTGCTGCCCCCCAGCTCCCCCCCGGCGCCCCCAGCCCACCCCCGGATCCCCCTCCCCGCGCTCCCGGCTGCCCCGAGCCCCCCTGCTCCCGTCAGGGCTGGGGGCTGCAGAGGTTTGGGGGTGGCAGAGGGCTGGGGGTACCCCCCGCGCTGCCCCCCGTGCCCGGCTGTGCCCGCCCTGTCCCGCCGCTGCTCTCTGCCCGCCCGGGGCGCTGCCGGGGCTCTCGGGGGTCCCCGGGCCGGGGGGGCTGTGCTGGGGCGGGGGGTGACAACATGGTAAAGCAGAGCTGTGATCTGTCCCGGTCTGCTGTGTGTGTCCCCAGTGTCCCCAATGTCCCCAACCCCGGGGACGGGGTCTTTGTGCCACCACCACGTCCCACCCCCCGAGGCCGCTTCCTTTATCAAACCAGCCCCGCCACGAGCGGCTCCCTGTCCCTGCACCGCCGTCATGGGGACACTTGGGTGCCACCCTTACCCCAGCCCTGTCCCCATGAGGGGGTGTCCCCTGAGAAACACAGCACTGTCACTGCTCGGGGAGGGACACACGGAGCCAGCGGGACCCTCGGGCACTCTCCCCGTCACCGCTGCCTCGGCACGGGCGGGACGTGGCGCGATTCGAGGTGACAGCGGGAGCCCGGGGCCAGCGGCTGTGGTGGGGACAGAGGATGGGAGCCCTGGGGACACGGACTGGCCTTGGGGACAGGACGGGTCTGGTGTCCTCCTGGCTGTATGTGTGTGTGTCTGTGTGTCCCCGAGAATGAGTGTTCGTGTCCCCAGGTGTGTGGGTGTGTCACGGGGCTGTGTGTCCCTCAGGTGTGTGTGTCTGTCTGTGTCACAGGTGTGTGCGTGTCCCCAGGTGTGTGTCTGTGTCATGGGGCTGTGTGTCCCTCAGGTGTGTAGTGTGTTCCAGGTGTGTGTGTGTGTGTGTGTGTGTGTGTGTGTGTTCCAGATTTGTGTGTGTCTTCCAGATTTGTGTGTGTGTTCCAGGTGTGTGCGTTCATTCCAGGTGTGTGCGTTCATTCTAGATGTGTGTGTGTGTTCCAGATGTGTGTGTGTGTTCCAGCTGTGCTCCCTCCCCCAGCTCTCCGTGTGTGTCCCAAGCCCCGGCGGCTCCCGGCGCTGTTCCCCAGCACCGATCCCGGCTGGAGGCGGTGGCGGGGCCGGATCGCAGCTTCGAGCAGAGGATCCCCGAGAACGATGCAGCCTAATTGCAACCAGGGGACCCTCCCGAACCCTTCCGGACCCTCCGGAACCTCCCAGGGACCCCCTGGACCTTCCAGAACCCCCCGGGACCCCCGGGACCTTCCCCTCTCCGCCGCCCGCGGGGCTCGGAGTTGCAGCAGCCGCTGCCGCCGGCAGGGGGCGCAGGCGGCATCGAGACTGCAGCCCCCATAGCGCATCGCGCGGGGCTCGGGACTACAACCCCCATGAGGCACCGCGCGGGGCGCAGCCAATGGGAGTCGGAAAGTGGAGCGGGGCCAATCAGGGAGAAGGGCGGGGCCTCGCGGGCAATTTAAACGCAGCGCGGGGGCAGGATCCCGCCTAGAACGGAGGGGCCGGGGCCGGGGCCGGGGCCGGGGCCGGGGCCGGGGCCGGGGCCGGGGCCGGGGCCGGGGCCGGGGCCGGGGTCGGGGTCAGGGTCAGGGTCAGGGTCAATGTCAATGTCAATGTCAATGTCAGTGTTAGTGCGCTAAGCGGGTGCAGTGCCCTGTACGAGGGGTTTTGGGGCCCCAGCAGAGGCACAGGCACAGTGAGGAGGCCGTGGCTGAAGAGAGCGGCAGGTCGTGAGGGACTGAGGCGTGCCTGAGGGGACGATGTCACCACTACGGCCTAAAATACTTACAGAAGCGGCTTGGAGCCGAGGCGCCTCTCCCTGCCCTGGATCCCCTTCCCCAGGAGGCTCCCTGAGCGCTTCCCGAGGAGCGGCTCCTTCCCCGGGGTTCGTGCCCAGCCCGGCCCGGCCGCCCAGCACGGGCAGCCCGGCAGCTGCACAGGAGCTCTGCCCTGGAAGTGCCTCGGGAAGGAATCACCGCCCACCAAACGCAATGTCCAGCACACGGTACAGCCCAGGATTGTAAACATTTCCTGCTGCATCCTTTAAAGTGGTTAAAGGGCTCCGGGCTTGCTCCAGCCCGGCTCAGAGCCTGCTCCCCCTAACCCACAGCCCGGCCCGTGCAGGAGCTGCACCAAATGCTGCACAATGGAGAGACTCAGACCCCCTCTGAGAATTGATGTGGAATCTGCTCAGGAAATTTTAACACTCTCCCTTTGTTCCTCCCTGCTGCAAGGATGCCAGGTGAACTCATCCAGCAGCAGCCGCTGGGTGTTTGGAGAAGGAAGGTGGGCTGGGATCCCACATGGGTCAGCAATTGTTCAGGAAACTTTCTGGCTGTCCATCCATCCATCCATCCATCCATCCCATGGGTCAACAATTGTTCAGGAACTTTTCTGGCCATCCATCCATCCATCCATCCATCCATCCATCCATCCATCCATCCCATGGGTCAGCAATTGTTCAGGAACCTTTTTGGCCATCTGTCCATCCCAGATCCCCTCTGGCAGTCACATTCCTGCCCCTCCAGACTGGGACTGAAGCCCCTTCACAGCAGCAGCTCCAGAGATTCCTCAGCAGAAATTCCTCCCTTGATTTTAACGTGGCATTCCTGCTAATATACTCAAAGGGAAAAGTTTCAAGAGATTTAACACTGCCCTGACACACATTATTATTGCAGATACCAAACAATTAAATTAAGGTCAACAGGGTTGCCATAGGCCAGAAAGGATTATCAATATAAAATCATCAAAAAAAGGTTGATTGTTCCCTACATATTGACATACTGGGTCAGTCACCTGGCGCTGCAGTTGGATGTTTGGTGAAGGAAGGTGACTTGAGGTCCCATGTGGGCCAGAAACTGTTCAGGAAACTTCCCTGTCACCCATCCTGGAGCTGCTCTGGCAGCTGCACTCCCTCCCCAGACTGGCCCTGGGGCCCTGTTGGCTCCCCCACACCCCATCCCACATTTGCTCCTGGTTTCCTCTCCAGCTCAGCCCCAGGGCTCCCACACAGCAGTCCCACACTCTGGCTCTTTAAGGAATTTTATCGTGCTGCAGCAGCTCTGTAACAGCTCGAGATGGAGCCTCTGGGGAGGGACCCCAACAAAGAACCTCCATCCCCTCCTGGCAGTGGGGTGTTCCTGCTGAGCCATCCTCTCCTGCTGTGTCCCAGTGCCCTGCCTGGCACTGCAGGGCCCTTTGGGTCTGTGCCAGCTCCTGCCCACTTGCTGGGGGCTCTGGCCATTTCTCCTGCAGCTCCCAGGGCAGCTGCCCCAGCAGCTTTGTGTCCTAAATGTGCTCCTCAACACGAGGGACCTCATTGCACACCCCAAACTGTGACAGAGCAGCATCCCCAGAAACCCTAATCCACATCCCCAAGCACCCCAATCCCCATACCCAGGCACCCCAATCCACATCCCCAGAAACCCCAATCCCCATCCCCAGAAACCCTAATCCACATCCCCAAGCACCCCAATCCCCCTACCCTGACACCCCAATACCCATCCCCAGGCACCCCAATCCCTATCCCCAGAAACCCCAATCCACATCCCCAGAGACCCCAATCCCCAGACACCCCAATCCTCATCCCCAGGCACCCCAATCCACATCCCCAGACATCCCGATCCACAGCTGCACCCTCTGCCTGGAGTGCCTTCGTTCCCTTCAAAAATCCATCCTCATCCCCGAGTTGGGGGGACATGGCTGTGACAGGGGGGTCAGGAACTGGCTGGATGGTGACAAGGTGACAAGGGTGTCCCTGAGGGCTCTGGGGCTCTGCAGTCCCTTCCTCACTGACACAGACAGTGGCTCAAGGCCACCCCCAGCGCGTTCACAAAGGTGACACAAAGCTGCGGTGCTGATGACATCCAGGGGGACCTGGACAAGCTGGAGAAGTGGGACCAAGAGGACACAGAGAAGTTCAGTAAAGCCGAGGGAAGGGGCTGCACCAGCACAGAGCCGGAGAAGAGCTGAGAGTCCTGCAGAGAAGGACTGGGGGGCTCTGGTGGAGGAAAAGCTGCAGCAGAGCCGAACACCGAACACCGAACGCATCCCGGGCTGCAGCAGGGGAGGAGCGGCCAGAGGAGGGCGAGGCCGGGGGTGCCGAGATCACCGCTCGGGGTCCAGCCCAAACCCCTCAGTGACGCTGTCGTTCCACGGCAATGATCCTCGGGGGCTCCGTTGTTCCCGGCACGGCTCCATGGCCACCAGCGGCACAAGCGACAACGTTCCAGGGCTGCCAGGCACCGGCGGGCCCCGGGTGACAACGGCCGGGCTGTCCCTGCTCAGCCGCGCTCCGGTGGCCGCTCCGCTCTCGGCGTTCCCGGTGACCGGGGCTGTGCCTCGTCCCTTGCCCGGCCATGCCGACCCCAGGCGTGGGTGCTGCCGTCCCCGCGGGGGACGTGGTGGCTGGGTCAGTTCTGGGGGGCGGGATGGGGACACGGGGGCTGCAGGGCTGTGGGAGGGGCTCTGGGGAGTGATAGGGGGGTGGAAAGAGTCAGAAATACTGGAATGCTCTTCCCAGGGAGGTGGAGCAGCCACCATCGCTGGGGGTGTTTAAAAAAAGACCGGACATGGTGCTATTGTCTAGGTGAGGTGTTGGGGCATAGGTTGGACTTGATGATCTTAGAGGTCTCTCCAACCTCATTATTCTGGGATTCTGTGATTCTGGGAGTCTGGGATTCTGTCGTGAGAGGGGCTCTGGGGGCCAAAATTTAGGGAGGGTGAGTGGGCTGGAAGGGGGATGTTGGGCTGTGGGAGGGGGCTGTGTCTCAAAGGGATTTAGGGTCTTTGGGGAGTCTCTGGGGGTCCAGGGGAGCTTTAGGAGCATGAAGGGGTTGTAGGGTTGTTTGGAATCCAAAGAGACCTGAGAGGAGCCAGGGTTTTGGTGAAGCCTGTGGGAGCTTCAGGGGGTTCAGGCTCATGGGGAGCTCCAAAGGGGCACCAGGATTGGCACAGGGAGGGGTGGGCACAGACCCCGGGGAGGGGGGAAGGCTCTGAGACCTCGCCCAGCCTGGGGATCTCTCTCTCCCACTGCACCCTGCAGCTGACCCTATGCCCCCCAGACCACAGGAGGACTCGGATCAGTGGATGGGGAGCCCCGAGCAGTCCGATGCCCCAGCCCCAGGTGCCTGTTGGGGGGCAGACCCCCCTCCCCAGGAGGGCTCCGTGGTCGTGGTGCTGCGTGTGAGGCCCCCCAACCGTCGGGAGCGAGCTGCCCCCTCCATCCTGCACGTCCTGAACCAGCGCGCCGTGCTCTTCACCTCCGAGGAGCCCGGCGGCACCGGCACCGGCCCCGGCCGCCGCCGCAGGAACCTCGAGTTCGAGTTCGACCACGTTTTTGACGAGAGGGCCACGCAGGAGGAAGTGTTCCAGCACACCACGCTCCCTCTGCTGGACACGGTCCTCGCTGGCTACAACTGCTCCGGTGAGTCCTTCACACAGCCCCGATCCGCGCAGGAGCTCCTGCCCCAGCCCCTCCCAGGCTCGCGGGGCTCAGGATTTGATTTGGAAGCCCCCGTGTGTCTTTGGGAGTGGGGTGACACAACAGCAACCCTAAATCACACAGCCTGAAGAGAGTTGGTTCCAGCAGTGCTCAGCACTCCGGGAATGGGGTGCAGAGGATGGATATGGGCGTTGGGGTAGAGAGATCCCTCCCCGGGGTCTGTGCCCACCCCTTCCTGTGCCAATCCCGGGGCCCCTTTGGAGCTCCCCTTGAGCCTGAACCCCCTCAGGCTCCCATAGCCTCTCCCAGAACCCTGTCCCCTCTTTGGTTCTCTTTAGATCCCAAACGACCCCACAAACTCCTTCATGCTCCTACAGTCCCGCAGACTCCCCAAAGACCCTAAATCCCTTTGAGACACAGCCCCCTCCCACAGCCTCCCCAGGGATCTCTGGTTGGGCAGAGCTGGCCAGGCATTTGGAGGAGCAAGGATTACTTGCTCTTGTCTGTCCTAGGTCAGGAAGGATGGGTAGAAATGTGGTGGGTGCATGGAGGAAGAGCCTCTTGGCTTTGCCATCCCTTTCCAGGCTGGAATGGCTCGGTAGAGCCGGGTCTGACAGGTCCTGGACAGCTCCCACATCCTGATCCAGAGCTGTTGCCAGCATTGCATGTCACAGGAGATTCCCAGGAGGAGCCCAGCACTCCCCGGGCTCTCCCTGCACCAGGAGCTCACACCAGGGGATGCTGTTCCAGCTCCCGGTGGTTCCTGAGAGCCACTGAAGGGCTGCCCCTGTCCCCAGGCCCCAGCACTGAGTGCTGCCCTCAGGAGAGGGCTGAAAATCCAGATCAGTGTGTCCCACCCTGATGGGGAGGCTTCAGAGGAGGTGCTGGAAGATGGGGGTGAAAGAGAGGAAGCAGAAATGCCTCGTGGGGAGAGGGTCAGAGGTGACCTGAGCATGGGAGCAGCTCAGGTCACCAAGAGACTCCTTCTGTCCCTGCTGCACTAGAGAGGCTGAAACCAGGGAGAAAAACTGCCCTGAGGAGCAGTGGGGAAGGTTATGAGTTTTACCTTGTGTCTTATCTCTGTGGGAAGCAGATAAGCTCTCCTCCTTCTCCTCCTTCTCCTTTCTCCTTCTCCTTCTCCTTCTCTTTTCTCCTTCTCCTTCTCCTCCTTCTCCTTCTCCTTCTTTTTCTCCTTCTCCTTCTCCTTCTCCTTCTCCTTCTCCTTCTCCTCCTTCTCCTTCTCCTCTCCTCTCCTGCTGTTAGATCATTTCACCTCCCATCCCTTCTCCCTGCAGTGTTTGCCTACGGAGCTTCAGGGGTTGGGAAGACCCACACCATGATGGGCTCCAAGGGTGCCCCTGGCATTGTGCACCTGGCCACGGTGGAGCTCTACAAGAGGCTCGAGGCCATGAAGGACAGGAGCTGTGAGGTCCTGGTCTCCTACCAGCAGGTTTGCTGTGGCTCACTGTCCCCTCCTGCCTCAGGGTCCCCAGGGAAGAGATTTGGGGTTGATCCAGAGCCACACTCAGGGTACCTGCAGTGTCCCCTGGGGTTGGCAGGACAGCCTGGCTGGGAGCAGGATCACCCACCTGGAAGAGAGAACTGCTGCTGTTCCTCCCTCTCAGCTGGAGCTGGGGCTTTTCTCTCCCTTGCTGTGCTCCACAGAGCAGTGAGGGCCTCCTGGCTGGAAGGGCTGGAGAGGAGCAGGGCTGGGGGAAGAGCCCAGCAAAGCTCTGGGAGCTGGCCCTGCCTTCTGAGCCCCATCAGCTGCTCTGGTGGAATGAGGTGCCAGAGGTTGGGTCAGGGGGAACCCCTGGCTGTGCCAGATCCTGCAGGGGTACCCAGCTCCCTCCCAGAGAATTAAACCTCAGCCTGACCTCCATGTCCTGCTCCAGGTGTACAAGGAGCGTGTCTATGACCTGCTGCAGCCCCAGGGCCCTCTGAACGTCTGGGAGCAGCCCGGGAAAGGAGTCGTGGCACAGGGCCTCTCCTTCCACCAGGTCTGGGCACAAGGAGGGCACAAGGGCTGGGACAAACTCATTTGCACCAGTGCTGGGGGCCCTGGGGCACGGGCTGGGGAGGTCCCAGGTGCTCCTGGCTCCTGGCTGGCAGCAGAGGTGGCCCCGAGCTGCCAGGGCCCCGCAGAGCTGCCACTGCCTGGGGCTGCTCGGCCTCGGGGTGCCCTGCCCAGGTGCTGATCCAGCCCCTGCCCCTTCTCCCCCAGCCCACGACACCAGAGCAGCTCCTGGAATTGTTGGCCAAAGGCAATAAAAGCCGGGCCCAGCGCTCCACCAAGGCCAACGCCGCCTCCTCCCGCTCCCACGCCATCTTCCAGGTGAGGGCTGCTGCCCCTGGGATGGCCCCAGTGCTGCTGCAAACGGGGCTGGAAACAAAACCTGCACACCTGGGCAGCCCCAGGGCTGTCCCCCTCAGCCCTGAGCTGGGGATGTTGCTCCCCAGGGGCTCTGTTCATGTGCTCGCTGCTGCCTGGCTGCAAAGCTGCCCCTGGATTGCAGTTCCAGCCAGCCCTTGCCCAGTTCCAGGGCTGTCACTTCAGCCTGAGCCTGCTGCCTCGCCCCTTGCTGCTGCCAGGGGAGCAGCCCAGGTGGCTGCATGCTTTTCCAGTCCCTCTGAGGACCTGCCCAGCCATACCCCTCTCTATCCCTCTGCTCCCAGAGCTGTCTCTCCCTGCCACATCCCTTCCCTGGCTCTGCTCCTTGTGTCATCACCGAGTGTTCAGCTCATCCTTGCAACATGCCAAGTTCCTCTCTTCCCTCTGGATTTCCTGGCTCTTGCCCTGAAAGCACAGAGCCCAGAGCACCTGTGTGGAGCCATCTCAGCCCCCTCTGTCCCCAGATCCAGGTGAAGCACTGGGATCCCACCGGCGGCCCTGCCGGGGACCCGCGCGTGGCCAAGCTGAGCTTCATCGACCTGGCAGGCTCGGAGCGAGCCTGGGAGACGCCGGGCCGGGGAGAGGGGATGTGGGAGGGCACCAGCATCAACCGCTCCCTGCTGGCCTTCAAAAGCGTGGTCCGTGCTCTGGCCGGAGCCAAGGTGAGTGTGGCTGCCCGGGGCGGCTCCGGGACGGTGCCCCCATGGCCCCGGAGCTGAGCGCTGTCTCGGGACAGGGCGGGCAGTGCCATGTGCCGTTCCGGGACAGCAAACTGACGCTGCTGCTGAAGGATTCGCTGGTGGGCAGCTTCCGCAGCACCGTGATCGCGGCCGTGAGCCCCGCGGCGCCCGCCGGCCCCGACACCTACAGCACGCTGCGCTTCGCCAGCCGCGCCCGGCACATCCTGCTGCCGGTGAGCACCGCGGGGGCCCCGGGGGCTCGGGAGCTGCTGGGGGGTCCGTGGTGGGGTGCACTGGTGGGTGCTTTCCATATCCAGTGGGAATCTCCCAGCCCGGGGGTGCGCTGAGGGCGGGAGCTGCCGATGGAGCTTCAGCAGAGTGTTCCCGCTCTGCCGCTAAAGCTGCTCAGCCCAGACCCCGCAGGGCTTTTGCCAGGTCTCTGGGCACAGATCGTGTCCCCTGCGGCCACCCGGAGGCTGAGGAGCAGCCCTGCTCCAGCCCCGGGGATGGGTCTGTGCTGCTCCGCTGTGTTTTAACCACTGCCTGACCGCAGCCCCTGCAGGACCCCGCGGTGTCTCCCTGCAGCTCCAGAACAGCCTCCCCGCCCGATCTGCCGCTCCAGACCAGGACACCGAGTCCCCTTCAGCAGGACCAGGAGCAGAAGTGAGTGTCCCTGTGTCCTCCCCATGCCCCACAGCCTCCTGTCAGACTGGGCTGTCCATGGTTGGATGGATGTGGGACCAGGGCTGCGCTTGGAGATGCTGGCCGGTGTCTGGGTCCCTTTGTCACCCCCAGGTGCACACACACCACACAGCTCAGGCTCTCCAGGAGGGGATTTACAGCTTGGCAACGTCCCACGTTCCAAGTTTGACACTCTAACCCCAAAACTCTACTCACAGCCTCTGCCCTGATGAAATTACTGAGAAGACAAAGGAAGTGGAGGAGCCCACAGGGCTGAAGGAGCTCACAGGGACGGAGGAGCCCGCAGGGCTGGAGGAACCCACAGGGCTGGAGGAGTTCACAGGGATGGAGGAGCCCGCAGGGCTGGAGGAACCCACAGGGCTGGAGGAGCCCGCAGGGCTGGAGGAACCCACAGGGCTGGAGGAGTTCACAGAGATGGAGGAGCCCGCAGGGCTGGAGGAGCTCGCAGGGCTGGAGGAGCCCGCAGGGCTGGAGGAGCCCGCAGGGCTGGAGGAACCCACAGGGCTGGAGGAGTTCACAGGGATGGAGGAGCCCACAGGGCTGGAGGAGTTCACAGGGATGGAGGAGCCCACAGGGCTGGAGGAGCTCACAGGGATGGAGGAACCCACAGGGCTGGAGGATCTCACAGGGATGGAGGAAACCACAGGGCTGGAGGAGACCACAGGGCTGGAGGAGCTCACAGGGATGGAGGAACGCACAGGGCTGGAGGAGCTCACAGGGACAGAGGAGCACGCAGGGCTGGAAGAACCCACAGGGCTGGAGGAGCTCGCAGGGATGGAGGAACCCACAGGGCTGGAGGAGCTCACAGGGATGGAGGAACCCACAGGGCTGGAGGAGACCAAAGGGCTGGAAGAATCCATAAGCCTGGAGGAGTCTTCAGGGCTGGAGGAGCCCAAAGATCTGGAGGAGTCCTCAGAGCTGGAGGAGCCCAAAGATCTGGAGGAGTCTTCAGGGCTGGAGGAGCCCAAAGATCTGGAGGAGTCTTCAGGGCTGGAGGAGCCCAAAGATCTGGAGGAGTCCCCAGGGCTGGAGGAGCCCAAAGATCTGGAGGAGTCTTCAGGGCTGGAGGAGCCCAAAGATCTGGAGGAGTCTTCAGGGCTGGAGGAGCCCAAAGATCTGGAGGAGTCTTCAGGGCTGGAGGAGCCCAAAGATCTGGAGGAGTCTTCAGGGATGGAGGAGCCCAAAGATCTGGAGGAGTTCCCAGAGCTGGAGGAGTCCCCAGGGTTGGAGGAAGCTGCACTTCCCTGCTGCCTCGAAGAGCTCAGCGAGGCTGTCCCAGCCCCAGTAATGCAGCTGAGCAGCGCAGGTGAGGATTTGGGATGGGGACAGTGGGGTTGGCCCCTCTCCTGTGTCTCGATGGGGGCTGGAGGAGCTCGCGGTGGGTCACGGCTCCCGGGGACAGAGAACGGGCGTGTCCCCAGTGTCACCGAGCGGGTGCAGAGCGATCCGAGCTCGGCAGCGCCTCGGGCAGGAGCCGGGAGCAGCCCTGGGCTCCGGGGGGAGCTCAGCTCGTGTGTGCGAGGCAGCTCCCACGGGAGGGGATGTCCCTGCCCCAGGAGCCCAAAGCAGCAGCTCTGAGCCGCGTTCCTCCCGTCTCCGTTACTCCTCCCTGGTTCTCCTGCCCAGCCAGCCGGGATGGAGCCTCAGCCATGAGCAGGGCTGAGCTCTCCCTCCTCATCCTCCGTGCCACGGCGCGGTCCTGGCAGGGAGCTGTGGTTCTGCAGAGCCCTGGGGAGTCGCTGGGAGCTCCCCTGGACTCTCCGGAAAACTCCGGGACCTCCCAAACCCACTCGGGACCCCCCTGAACCTTCCAGAACCCCCCCGGACCTTCCAGAACCCGGGGACAGCGCAGGGGAGGGCAGATCTGCACTGAGCTGGGGGCACACGGGGTGCCCCGGGGGTTGCAGACACGGAGGTGATTCTGTTCCCTCTCTGCTCTTTCAGCCGAGGCTCCTGTCACCACGCCAGACCCCGCTGTGCCCAGCACCGTCCCGCAATGCTGCCAGGAGCTCTCTCCGTGCTCCAGTCCCAAGCTCATCTCGGTCTGGCCGGTGAAGAGGATGCTCGAGTCGAGCAGCGATTCCCAAAGAGAAAACTCCTGCGGCTCCCGAGCACGGAGGAAGCGCCAGCGGAGTAGTAGGAAGGCAGCAAACACTCCTCGGGCAGAGCAGAGCTCCCTCGTGTCTCCGGAGCCCCGCAGCGCCAGCCGCCAGCCCTCCCCTCCGCCGGGCACCCAGAGCCCTGGCACCGCGGCACCAGCACGGACCCCCAGCCCCCTGCCCGGGCCGGCTCCGGAGCTGCTTCCCCCGAGCCCTGAGCAGCAGCAGCAGCAGCCAGAGCTCTCCCCGAGCCCTCCCCCCAGCTCCTCTCCCGGCACCCAAACCCCAAAGGCTTCCAGCTCCTCCGTGCCCCGCTCCTCCTGCAGCTCCCCGAGCACCTCCTCCTGCTCCCCTCCGCCCTTCTGGCCTTGGTTCCAGCCGAGTGCCCGCCTCTGTGTTGGCTCAGTGCTGTATGTGTGCTTGCAGGTTATGGGTGGATTTAGGAACTAGGTTGTTGTGTTTTTAATAAATTGTTCTGTCCCAAATCCAAGGGTCCAACACGCGGCTGTTCTCTCCTGCCTCCTCCTCGTTGGGGTTGGGTTCCATCCTCCTTCTCCATCATCCCAGGGCTTGTGGGTGCCTCTGCTGTGAGGGGCCTGGGCAGGGGGCCAGGGTTGGGGTCTGAGTGTCCCAGTGTGCAGGTGAGGGCTGTGGGGGCACATGGCCATCCATGACAGCATCCCAGTCAGGTGAGCTGTCCCACTGTGTCACTGTCATTGCAGTGGGATCACGGACCTGCCACTGCACACTCACATTTCCAGTTCTTGTTTGCTCCCCATGCTGTGATTTTTTGTGGCCAGGCACTTCAGAGAGGGGATCAAGAAGCCGTGTGGGGTGTGAGAGGTTCCACCACAGCCACACACAGCACTGATGGGACTTGCCCTGTGATTCTCATCTTAAGCCAAGGAACATCAGGCTGGCCTGGTCTCCTCCCCAGGAGGAAACAATGGCACAAACACTGCCAAATTGGCACCCCCCAAGCCTTCCCCCTCATCAGACTGGCCAGCCCATGGTTGAAGGTTCTCTTTGACCTCATCATTAAAGCACAACCCAAAAATTCTCTGCCCCAAAAGCCAATACCTTCCCAATGGCACAGCCATGAAGATGTTGATCTGCACTAGAGAGCCTCTCTAAGTTCCCATCCAACTCAAACCATGATGAGATGTTGGGGGTTCCACTGGTCCCAGCACAGCTCCATTGTTGCCAGGCACGTGGGTGACAACGCTCCAGAGCTGCTTTCAGAGAGGGTGACAGAGGCTGGGCTGTTCCAGGGCAGGATGCTCCCAGCAGATCCCAGCCTGGGCCCTGTGAGTTCTGCTGGGCCAGGGAGCATCTGGAGTGGTGGGGATGAGGCTGCTGGGAGCCACCATTCTCCTCTCCCTGCTGGATGTTCTGCAAGCCTTTGCCATTGAGAAGAAAGGGGATGTGTTCAAGAAGACAGCGTGTCCCGCCTTCCTGGTGTTCGAGAACGTCGCCTACCTGGCGGACATGACCTTCGAGCTGCCCTGCAAGTGCAAGCCCGAGGAGACCTTATCTGTGGTCTGGTACTTCCAGAAGAACCTGCACAGCCACGAAACCACGGTGCTGACGGACTTCAACGGCACCGTGATCGTGGATTCCAAGCAGGTGCGCACGGGCAGCGACCTCCTGAAGCGCTTCAGCATCCGCCTGTTCAGCCTGATCGTGTTCCGAGCCCAGGTGAGGGACTCTGGCCATTACCTGTGCGGCACCAAGGAAGGGTTCTTCTTCTACGGCTACGACGTGGACGTGCAGCCCACCAGGAAGATCACCGTGGCTTTCCTGGATAAAGACCAGCACGTCCAAGAGGATCACAAGGAGAAGGAATTCACCCTGTTCACCACCTTCTGGGACTGGACGCGCTGTGACCGCTGCGGGGTGCGGGGCGAGCAGCGGCGGATTGGGCTGTGCTACGTGCAGAGCCCCCAGCTGAAGCCCCGGTACCGCACGGCGCTGCCCAACGTCAGCTCCTGCGGCTCCAGGGCCGTGCCCAAACCCTTCCGCCCCCTCATCCGCCTCCGCAGCCCCGAGGTGGCCGTCAGGAGCTGCCTGGCCCCTTGCCCGCAGAAGGAAGCCCCCGAGGAGGGCGTGCAGTCCATCTCCAACATCGTTTACAAGCTGGGCAAGAAGCCGGAGCTGCCCCGTGTCCCCATCCAGTACCACAAGCAGCCCCCCAAGACTGACCTGGTGATCTCGTGCCCGGGGGCGCGGCCGGAGCACGCCGTGGCCTGGGACAAGGGCTCTACCCGGCTGTACCGCGCCCACTACCTGCTGGGGGTGAGGAAGGACATGAGGCTCTTCATCGACCACGGGAACCACCTGCACCTGCAGCGGCTGCGCAGGAGGGACAAAGCCACCTACTTCTGCTGGCGGGAGGGCGAGCTGGTGGCCGGCTTCCAGCTCACTGTCACCTTCGAGCCCCGGCGCCAGCGCAGCCTCAGCGACCCCGAGTCCATCTTCGTCATGAGGGCTGTGGGCATCAGCTTCGCCATCATTGTCGGCATCTTCTTCCTCATCCACCTGTCCCAGTGCAGGTCTGGGGTGTTCAGGAAAGTGGCCAAGTTGTAGCGGCTCCCCCACTTGGACACCTTGGATCACCCTCACACAGGAAATTTCCAATGTGAGGACCATTTTAGCCTATTTTATTTTCAATCTTTTTTTCAATGTTTGGTTTTGACTTTTTGAAGAGAAAGGTTTTGGTTTCTTTTCAAACAATCTGACAATTTTCTTCAGAACTGTCTCTGCTTTTGAGGTGTTTGTAACTCACCCAACTCAGCACAGAATTGGGAGTCAATATTTGTGCCCTACAGAATTATCTTACCCATCCCCCAAAGGTGGTGGCATCTCTGCAGGGTTTCAGCAGGCAGCAGGATGTGCCCTCCAGGCTCATCTCCTTTGTTTGAGGATGTGACTTGAGGATTTCAGCATTCCCAAAGGAAATCCTGCTGTCTGGGAGGACACTGTGGGTCCCAGCGATGCTCTGGCACTCAAACCGTGTTGATGATGGTGAGCCAAACACCTGTGATGACATGAGAAGCAAAGTCAGGAAGGGACAGAGCTATGGAAAACAATCTGCATCTCCCACACCCAGGGATGGAGCAACAAAGTCTGGCTGGGTCCTTGAAGGGCAACAAAGGCCCAGCATGAGCTGGGAGGGCTCACACACAGAGGCAGCTCCAGGCCTGGAGACTTTGCCACCAAACTCAGCCCCAGACAGAGCCTGACAGTGTCCCCAGGGTGGCAGTGTCCCCAGGGTGGCACCGTCCCCAGGGTGGCACCAGCCAGGGCTGTGTGTGCAGGCCAGGGGGAACACAGCCACCAAGACTCACCTGGCAGCACTGCCCCGTGCCTTCCCCTCTGAATCCCTAAAAATCTCCCAGCAGAACCCAAAGTGCTTCCCCCACTGCCCTGTAATCCCCTCACCCCCTCAGGATTAACCCTTGCAGGGCCAGAGGTGCTGGAAGCTGAGGGCTGCTCCTGTACCCGCTGCAGCCGTGGTTTGCTTGTTGGGAGGCAGAGCTGGCAGCAGGAGGGGCAGAATTCCAGCACAGCTCAGGGATTTGTGCAGGCAGGAATCCAGGAGCCACCAAGGAGCCCAGCTGGGAGCTGGCTGGAAAAGCATGCAGCCACCTGGGCTGCTCCCCTGGCAGCAGCACGGCTGAAGTGACAGCCAGAGGCTCCGTCTGCCCAGGCTGAAGTGACAGCCCTGGAACTGGGAAAGGACCTGGCTGGAACTGCAATCCAGGGGCAGCTTTGCAGCCAGGCAGCAGAGAGCACATGAACAGAGCCCCTGGGGAGCAACATCCCTGTTATTCTTGTGCCAAGACTGAGGGAGGAACAGGCGAGAGGCAGGATGGTAGAAAAGGCAAAGAAGGTTTTATTCTAAAGAACCGTGCAGTTTTTACAGAGTGGCACGATAGATTCTGTCTGTAGGAGTGTTGGGGGGTGGGATGGTGGGGATGCACGGAGATGAGCGATCTCTGCAGCCAGGCTGTGGAACTTGGGGTTCATTGCAAAGGGCCTGGGTGCAGGGCCCTGCTGGGAGCTGCCAGCCACAGCTCAGAGCAGGATGAGAGAAGAGAAGGGGAGAGAGGATGAGAGGGTGAGAGAGTAAAACCATAAGAGAGTAAAAGGGCAAGAGAGCAAGGTTCCCATTACAATACAATAAATCTTCTTCTGTGTTGAATATTCTAATTCTCACTAACCAATCTAGTACAATATAAAAATCCTATAGCATTTCCATACAGCCTGTAAGAATCATTACATTACCATACTGTGTTACATTTTAAACCCTAAAAACTCCTCTTTGGGCCCCTTCTGCCAAGCTGGCAGGGTCTGCTCTGAGCCTTGGGCCTGTCTGCAAGCAGAGGGTGTTGTTCCATCAAAAGGGGATCACCTTCAGCTGGCCACACCATTGTTTTCCCGTTGTTCAGTAACTGAGGGATCTCAAAGCTTGCTTTCATTTCAGTCTCACTTATAGTTTCCATATTCTCAAAATCTTTTGCCAGACAATCATATTGATAAGGCTTTAATGTTTCATCTTCCCCAACATTACTCTATTGACTAACTAACAGAAACATCTTTCTCACGCACTGTCCTTCAGAGGAACAGAAAATAAAGTAGAAAAAATAGAACAGAAATAAAGTAGAAAAAAATAAAGTAGAAAAACACCACCTGCAAATTGTTTATAGTCAAGAATTTATCACATCTTTCCAGCTCCCTAAAACCTTTCACAAGTCACTGTGAGAAATGCTCCCCGTTTCTCTCTCTCTGTCCCATGGCATCCACACATCCCCAGCTCAGGGCTGAGGGGGACAGCCCTGGGGTATTGGTCCTGGCCCAGGTGTGCAGGTTTTGTTTCCAGCCCCATTTCTGTATGGCAGATTACCTTTGTCAAGTGGGCAGTTTGCCTTTGAGTGACCACATTCACACCTCCCTGGGGAGGGGACATTGCTGATAACAGCTGTTGAATGTCACTGCATGGCTGATAAGAACTACAGCATCCCATTGGGAGATGTGAGCCCAGAGGGAGGAGCCCAGCATTACTACCCAGATAGAATCCAGAGGTTTGGAGACACCAGCACGGCTTCTCCACGGGATTCCCCAGAGGAACAGCAGCTGCCTCTTCTTCCACTGGATCTTCAGAGGAACAATCCATCCTTCTCTACAGGATCCCTGCTCCAGCAGAACCACCCCTGACACTGCAGGAGGGCTGAGCCACATTTCCAATGGGACTGATACCAACAGCCTGACCCACAGGGTGTCAGGTTGGGCTCTGACTCTGTCAGTGTTGTTCTACTGTACTGCATTGTTTATTTTATCCTTTATTTTTTTTCTTTCCCCTGTTAAAGAACTGTTATTTCCTGCTCCCAATATTTTTGCCTGAGAGCCCCTTAATTTAAAATTTATAGCAATTCAGAGGGGTGGGAGGGTTTACATTCTCCATTTCAGGGGAGGCTCCTGCCTGCCTTAGCAGACTCCTGTCTTTCCAAACCAAGACAATCCCAATCTTGGGTAACTCCAGGATCTTTTTTTGCTGAAGTCTCCAGTGCTCAGCTGCCATCAGGTGTGCAAAGGGAGGAGGAATGGTGCCACGGCAGAGTGCAGGGACACACAGTCCCCTCAAGTGGTGCCACAAAGGCCAATATTCCCATTCCAGGCCTTGGGGATGAACCTGGACCTGCCCTCAGGTGCTTGCTGGTGTCTGCAGGACAGGTGGGAGCAGGTGCTTCCAGTCTGCTGGGGTGACTCTGCCATTTGCTGCACTGGGTTTGGGAAAAAATGGACCTGAGCTGTCACTGGCATTGATTACATCTCCTAAAACCCCTCAGTAGCTGTGGGCAGGGGTGGAGGAGGAAAGGGACTATCTGGGTTTGGGTTTCTCCTTCAAAACTACCACCCTGTTTTCTTTCCCTTGGTTTTCTCCATACCCATCTGTGAGGACACCCTGCTCAGAGATCACAGCACCACAGCCTGAGAGCTAAACTTTATTGTGCACAAATTGTACCCCAGGTGATGCCAAAGTCAAACTTTGAGGTTTCTGCTCAATCCAGGTGCTCCTGCTCCCTCAGCCGATCTGGTACCACTTCATCAGCTCCACCACTGTCCTCTCCTCCTCAGTTTCCTTTTCCAGGTGGGTTTCCACAGGATGGGCTTCCCCCTGGCCAGCAGCCTGCCCATCCCTGCTCTGCAGCTTCCTGAACAAATCCTGGCTGCTCTCCTTCTCTGCCTGGCTCAGCAGAGCCACGTTCAGCCCGAAGCGCTCGGTGCCCGCCAGGCTCTGCAGGATCCGAAGGATGGCAGCTCTGTCCCCAGGATGGATGTTCTCTGCCAGCACTGTCAGGAACTCCCCCAGGAGCCCAAAGCCCACATCAGCCTGGAAGATCCTGCCCAAAGCCTCCCCTCCAAGCTGCAGTAAAAACTGGTATTTCTCTGTCCCACTTTTCAGGCACCGGCGCCAATCTCGGTGAAATTCCGCAGCGGTGCCGGGCAGCTGGTCCAGCTCCTGGAGGACAAAGGGACACTCAGCTCCTTCTGTTTTGTTTGAAGGCTTTGATCCCCTCACCCCAATCAGCCCATGGATAGTTGGGATGATTTTACCAGGGGCGTTGGCAGCACAAGGAGCTGCTGAGGGGGAAAGGGGAACACAAGAAAATGCCAGGTGCTTTCAACACTGAGAAACCAGGGGGGAAAGGGAAGACAAGGAAATGCCAGGTGCCTTTAGCCCTGAGAAACCTGGGAATTCCACAGGGAAAAGGGAATGTCAGGTGCCTTTAACCCTGAGAAACCAGGGAGAAAAGGGGAAGACAAGGAACTTCCAGGTTCTTTTAACTCTGAGAAACCAGGGGGAAAAAGGGGAGACAAGGAACTTCTAGGTGCTTTTAACTCTGAGAAACCAGGGGGGAAAAGGGGAGACAAGGACATGCCAGGTGCCTTTAGCCCTGAGAAACCTGGGAATTCCAGAGGGAAAAGGGAATGTCAGGTGCCTTTAACCCTGAGAAACCAGAGGGAAAAGGGGAAGACAAGGGACTTCCAGGTGCTTTTAACTCTGAGAAACCAGGGGGGAAAAGGGAAGACAAGGAAATGTCAGGTGCCTTTAGCCCTGAGAAACCTGGGGGGAAAAGGGAAGACAAGGAAATGTCAGGTGTCTTTAGCCCTGAGAAACCTGGGAATTCCACAGGGAGAAGGAAATGCTAGGTGCTTTTAACCCTGAGAAACCAGGAAAATCCAGGGGGAAAAGGAGAAGACAAGGGAAAGCCAGGTCCCCTTAACCCTGAGAAACCAGGGGGAAAAAGGGGAGACAAGGAAATTCCAGGTGCCTTTAGCCCTGAGAAACCTGGGAATTCCAGAGGGAAAAGGGAATGTCAGGTGCCTTTAACCCTGAGAAACCAGGGGGAAAAAGTGGAGACAAGGAACTTCCAGGTGCTTTTAACTCTGAGAAACCAGGAAAATCCAGGGGGGAAAAGGAAATACCAGGTGCCTTTAACACTGAGAAACCAGGGAATTCCAGGGGGAAAAGGGGAAGGCAAGGAAATGCCAGGTGCCTTTAACCCAGAGAAATGAGGGAACTCCAGGGGGAAAGTGGAACACAAGGAAATGCCAGGTGCTTTTAACCCTGAGAAACCAGGAAAATCCAGGGGGAAAATGAAATTCCAGGTGCCTTTAACCTGAGAAACCAGGAAAATCCAGAGGGAAAGGGAAGTGTGGATGAGCTGTGACACCCAGTGTGAACACAGATGGCTGTGAGTGACCCCAGCCCCAACCAGGAGAGTTGCAAAAGATGCTACAATAAACAGAGCTCAATGAAACCCCAGCATCATAAATAACCCTTGAGATTGTTTATAAGGCAATCTATGACATTTCCTTCTCATGGGAAACACCCAGTGACCAGGAACCCCAGCAGGGACAGGACTGAGGTGACTCCAACCTTGTGGGACAGAAAATGTCCTGTCCCTGTCTCCCACTGCTGAGGGACCCAGTGAGCTCATCAGGCTCAGCCAGGATTAACCCAACCCAGCTCATTAAACCATTAAATTAATTCCCTGTGCTCAGGGAATCTCTGCAGCCAGAGAATCCAGCCTGATCCAAACCCTGATATTCCAGGGGCCAGGAGGGCTGGCTCACACCCAGAGTGAGTCCTGAGTAAATCCCCCATTCCAATTAATACCCAGGTGACTCCTGAGGAATTTCCAGCTGTGGGTGAGGCCCCAGCAGCCTCTCCCTCACCTGTGGGGTCTCCCTCACCTGTGGGATGTCCACAGTGCAGGCAGGTGCTGTCTCAGCTGGGGCTGCACAGGGATTCCACAGCACATTCCTCCTCTGTCCCAGCCTGTCCTTCTTCTCCAGAGGCTTCAGGTGAGAAGCCAGCACAATCTCCCTGAAGGGAACAGGGACAGGAGGGACACTTTGAGGCTCCAGGCTGCTGCTCTGGGCCAATTTCTGATTTTGGGCTGTGTGGAGCACTCAGAGGGGCTGGACAGGCTGGAAGAGCAGACCCTGACCTGAAATCCCTCAGGAATCCCACCAAGATATTGGGGGGAGAAGCCACTCAAAGGTGTTTTCCAGCCCCTCAGGGATCAGTGGCATGGGGGAATGAGGCAGACATGAATCCATAAATGGAATTTGAGCTGGTCCAGAATGTGGGACCACGTCCCAAGTGTGGGCAAAGTCCTGGATCTACCTGTGGGTGTCAAAGGACAGGGAGCCCCCAGAGGGATCCCTGGGGAATCCTGGAGTTTGGAGGGCACCGGCAGTGCCCCTGTGGGGCAGCTCTGCCATCCCAGCCCGCTCACATCCCCTGGGCTCAGCAGGGACAGGCTGGGAAGGGCACAGGGGGCACAGGGGACAGCCACCCTCTGCTCTGCACTCCCAGCATGGCCTGGGGGAGGAACGGGGGCTGGGGTGGGAATGGGAGGAGGTGACAGTGCCTGGGGAGGTGACAGTCTCCTGGGGAGGTGACAGTGCCACTCCACTGCTGTCTACAGCCTCCCACCACAGGAGCAGGGGCAAATCTCAGCGCACACGGGGCCACCTGAGGAGTTTTGGGACAAATCTCAGTGGGCTCTGCCCTCGGGGCTGTTCCGGGCCCCCCGAGGCTGCTGCTCCTCGGGTCCCCCGAGCAGTGCTGGGTCCCGGAGCCCCCTCGGGCCGGTCCCCGAGCCCCGGACCTGAACTGGTCGTAGTCGGGGACGCCCTGGCGCAGCGCCCGCAGCTTGGCCTCGCCCTCCCGCTGCCGCCGCTCGTCCTCCGCCAGCGCCGCCCGCAGCTCCCGCTCCAGCACCGGGAACGCCCCGGCCGGATCCATGCCCGGGTCCATCCCCGGTTCCGTGCCCGGGCCGCGGGGGCACAGGGGTCGCCTGGGGGCACAGGGACAGCCCTGCCTGCGATGGCTTCGAGGACAGACTTCTATCACAACAGCGCTGACGGGACGGTCCCGATCTTATCGTGACAGTCCCGCCCTGTGACCCGCACTGTAACAGCGCAAGGCCGCGCACGTGGCTGGCAATTGGGAACCTCTCCACTGTCCGAACCCCCCTGACACACTGCTGGTTCCGCAGCCGCTCTCTCTATCGCGATAGCTCCGCTGGGTGATGAACACCTGGGCTCTCTATCGCGACACCGCGGCTCCTGCCTCCGGTGCGCCGGCACCGCGCAAGGCCCCCGGGGCTGCCCCGGCCGCGCCGGCACAACCGGCCCCGCCGCCCCGCGCTGTCTCGCTCGCCCCGCGGCCCCCGGGGCGCTCCGGAGCCGGTCCCGACCCACCCCCGGACCCACGCGGCGCTTCTCCCGCGGGCGCGGCGCTGGCGGCGGGTGCAGGACGCTCTGTCGCGACAGGCGGGGAGGGCAGCCCGGGGGCCTTCGGCAGCGGCGGCGCCGGCGAGAGCAGCGGCGGGAGAGGAGCCGGGGCAGGTGAGGGAGAGCGGGACCGGGATCGGGACCGGGACCGGGGAGGGAGAGCGGGAGCGGGGCTTGGGGCCGGTGAGGGAGGGCGGGAGCGGGAGCGGGGAGGGAGAGCGGGACGAGAGAGCGAGACCGGGGAGGGTGAGAGAGAGCGGGGCCGGGGAGAGCGGGACCTGGGCTGGGGAGGGAAAGTGGGGCCGGGACCGGGTAGGGGGAGTGGGAACGGGGCTTGAGGCCGGTGAGGGAGAGAGAGACCGGAACCGGGGAGAGAGAGCGGGGCCGATGAGGGGGAGCGGGACCGGGGCCGGGGAGGGAAAGTGGGGCCGGGACCGGGTAAGGGGAGTGGGAACGGGGCTTGAGGCCGGTGAGGGAGAGAGAGCGGGGCCGATGAGGGGGAGCGGGACCGGGACCGGGGCCGGGGCCGGGGAGGGAAAGCGGGGCTGGGGCCAGGGCGGGAGAGTGGGACCGGACCGGGGAGGGAGAGCGGGACCGGGCCTTGGGGCTGGGGCAGGGCCGGGCCCCCGGTGCCACGGGCCCTGAGGCTGTTCTGTCACGGTCCGCGGGGGGATTTCTGTCATAGCCCCGGGGGGTTTCTGTCACGGTCTCTGCGCCCCCACCGAGCTCTTCCCGTCCCCCAGCATGGACACCGACCTGTACGACGAGTTTGGCAACTACATCGGGCCCGAGTTGGACTCGGACGATGACGACGACGAGCTGGGCCGGGAGGCCAAAGACCTGGACGAGGTGAGGAGGGACAGCGACCCCCGGGGCCGGAGCGGGGCCGGGCCCGCGGCTGCTCCCGCCCCGTGCGGGTCTGAGGGAGCTGCTCGGAGCTGGGGCCGGAATGCCGAGGGTCCGAGTGGGGCTGGTGTTTAAAGAATTTACAAAATCTGTGCGTGTGGTGAAGAGAAAGACACAGATTTTGCTGGGATGGCGGAGGGAAGGGGAGCTCCTGGGGCTGGGCTGGGTCTGGCCGGGCTGGGTTGGGTTTGGCCAGGCTGGGTCTGGCTGGGTTGGGTTTGACCAGGCTGGGTTTGGTGTCAGGTCCCATTGGGAGCCCCTCGGGAGGGAGCTGAGGCTGCCACAGGGAGCCTGATTTTCATGGGGGGAGGCAGAGCAAGACCCCAGGGACACGGGGGGAGCAGAGGGGCTGCCCCATGGGGGAATTGAGGGAGCCCCTTCCCATTTGGGACTGATTTTTGGGATTTGTGCCTTGGATTTGGGGCTGATTTTTGGGATTTGTGCCCTGGATTTGGGGCTGATTTTTGGGATTGGTGCCCTGGATTTGGGGCTGATTATTGGGATTAGTGCCTTGGATTTGGGGCTGATTTTTGGGATTTGTGCCCTGGATTTGGGGCTGATTTTTGGGATTTGTGCCCTGGATTTGGGGCTGATTATTGGGATTAGTGCCTTGGATTTGGGGCTGATTTTTGGGATTGGTGCCTTGGATTTGGTCTGATTTTTGGGATTGGTGCCTTGGATTTGGGGCTGATTTTTGGGACTGGTGCCCTGCTGCTCTGTGGGTGGGGTTTGTGTTACCAGGTGTGGTTCTTGGCCTCTGTGGTGTCCCTGCAAGCCCAGGGGCTGTTCCTGACCCAGGAGCTGCTCCCAGGGCACCCCTGTGGGTGCTGGGGCTGCTCTGGGGGTCCCTGGTTCAGGGGTGAGCCCAGGCCTGTCCCCTTGGGGGGCTCCACAGCAGCTCAGGATGAGCTTTGGTTGCAGCTGGAGGATGATGATGATGATGATGACATGGGGGAGCACGATGAGGAGCACCCTGGGATGGAGGTGGTGCTGCATGAGGACAAGAAGTACTACCCCACAGCAGAGGAGGTCTATGGGCCTGAGGTGGAGACCATCGTGCAGGAGGAGGACACACAGCCACTCACTGGTGAGTGGGGAGAAGGCTCTTCATGGATCCTTGCAAAGGGGAAATAATATAGAATTTTATTTAATATTAATACATAGTTATTATATATTTAAAATGTATTAAGCATAATAAATATAATATAATATAATATTATATATTATATATTATATAACAAATATAATAATATTTATATACATATATTATAGAAATATAATACATATTTATAGATAGTAATGTATTATTATAATATGTATAATAAATATGTTATATTTATATATTATGTGCATTTTAAATAATATAATATAATATAATATATAGTATATAATATATAATATAATATAATATATAGTATATATTTTATAATATAATATAATATAATATAATATAATATAATATAATATAATATAATATAATATAATATAATATAATATAATATAATATAATATAATATAATATATTCCCTCCTGTCCTGCCCCTTTAGAGCCCCCTCATAGCCTCAGGAGCTCTGCCTGGTGTGTGCAGATTTGGGCACTTTGATTTTTGCAAACCCAAGCAAAGGGTGTCTTTGGAAGACCAGGAATCAGCAGAGATGGGAAAGTGATTTAAGGGAGAAGTAAATACATTTAAATGATCTCTTTTGATTCCTGCATGCTGGGAGGGCCCTGCAGTGACCATCTCCTGCAGCTTTGACAAACAGCTGAGGGAATCTGTCAGCCAGAAAACTGAGGGGTTTTCAGCTGAATTCCCCATTCCTGGGGGCCATTCCTGAGCCTGCTGGTTCAGGGGGCTCTGGGTACAGTTTGTTGTTCTGTGTCTTGTTTCAGAGCCCATTATCAAACCTGTGAAAACCAAGAAGTTCTCCCTGATGGAGCAGACACTGCCAGTCACTGTCTACGAGATGGAGTGAGTGTGGGGCTGGGGGGGCACATCTGGGGGTCTCACTGACCTGAGAGCAGCCAATTCCCAGGTTCTGAACCCAAAACGAGAGAAGTGCAGGACAAACTATTTCACTTTCCCTCCCCATGGAAAATGGGCACAAGGTAGGGATGGACACAAAAGGAATCTCACCTCAGGGGCTGAGATCAAGCTCCATAGCAACAGCTTGTGGCTCAGGAAACTTTCTTGGAATGGTTTGGGGACCTTAAAACCCATCCAGTGCCACCCCTGCCATGGCAGGGACACCTTCCACCATCCCAGGCTGCTCCAAGCCCTGTCCAGCCTGGCCTTGGACATTCCAGGGTTGGAGCAGCCACAGCTGCTCTGGGGACTTTGTTAAATATCCACATGCTCAGTGTGTAGCACACATCATATTGGCACATTTTGGGTTGATCCTAGATTAGATTCCATCTATTCCAGCTTCCATTGGGAATTTTTCTGCTGCTGGGTGAGTGCAGAGTGCTGTGGAGCCAGCAGGACACTGCAGCTGTGCTGGGTGGGTCCATTCCTTGTGCCCCAAAACAGCTTCTTGAACACCAGGGCCGGGAGAAAACCTGGAAAAAATTCCAAATGCATTTAAAATTTACATTAAAATTTGGAGATGTTCCTGGAGCTGGTGTTCCCTCAGGGGTCCCTGGGGGATTCAACAGAGCTGGAGCAGAGCCCAGGAGCTGCTGGGGCTGGTTTTTCTCAGCCCTGACCTGGGCTCTGCATTATCCACCACTTCCCTGGTCCCTTGTGTGCTCTGTTCATTCCATTTGTAATTAATTCATTTTTCTCCTATTTGTTGATAGAAATGGTTAGGATGGGCCACGAGAAATTCCTTGTGGGATGTAGCCAGAAACCTGCAAGCTTGGTATTGATTTCCCATTTAGCCTTATTTTCAGACCAATTAGGAAGGTTCTAATCGGGGTTAGTATTGATTGCTGTATTTTTTAGCTCTTAATCAAAATGTTTTACATTAAGTAGTCTATTGTATCAGTGAAAATTTAATTTGTTTAAAAAGGAAATTATTTGACAGCACTTATTCTCTGCAGGCCTCTGGCAGTGGCTGCATGTTTTATAGCCTCCCATTATTTTTTAGGGGTGGTAATTTAAGATCTCAATTATCTTTTGGCCAGCATCCATCCAGAAGTGACCAGCTCATCATTACCCAGCTCAGCTGCTAATTTGAAAAAGACTTAATTCCTTAAGTCCCTGGAATGTCACTCTTTTAAGGCTTGAAAATCAGAATTAATGGTCTGTGGTTGCTTTCAGAGCTCCATGGGGTGCTTGTTATCCAGCATCACCATTTACCTGCCTGCCTTGCTTTGAGTGGAAGTGCTTCATCATCTGAGTACGTGGATGTGATTTTTGCACCAGTACTGACTAGAAGAGAAGAAAAATATTCAATAATATTCAATTGCTGGCAGCTTTGCCAGCTCTGTATCCTCCCACCCACTGCCATCTGTCTGGGACTCCAACTCTCTTGTCCTCCCCATCTGGAAAGTGGGATTCTTCCTCCGCAGGGCACTGCCAGGATAAAAGTTTGGCAAAGATTCAGGGGGCACCTTGGATAGAAAGTGGAGCTGAAAAGCAGCACCTACTTTTCTTAGACACAGCAGAAGCCCTCCAACAGCCTTTTGTGTTTTTGTTCCTGCAGTTTCCTGGCAGATCTGATGGACAACTCGGAGCTGATCCGGAATGTGACTCTGTGTGGGCACCTGCACCACGGCAAGGTGCTGTCAATGGCCAAAATAATCCAAAATCAGGGGTGGTGAGGGTGACCTGCTGCTTTGCCAGCCCTCCTGGCCTCTGGTTCTCTGCAGCAGCACCCTCTGCTCCTCTGCTCATGCACTTATTTACAGAATCTAAGGATGGGTTGGGTTGGAAGGGACCTTAAAACCCATCCAGTGCTGGGCAGGGACACCTTCCACTGTCCCAGGCTGCTCCAAGCCCCGTCCAGCCTGGCCTTGGACACTTCCAGGGATCCAGGGACACCCACAGCTTCTCTGGGCACCCTGTGCCAGGGCCTGCCCACCCTCCCAGGGAACAATTCCTTCCCAATATCCGCCCAACCCTGCCCTCCTCCAGCTTTAGTCCATTCCCCCTTGTCCTGGCTCTAGATTTCCCTGTGAAATGTACAGATATTTTTGTAGGTTGAATTAGTAGATTTGCAGCGTGCTCTGTGCTGCTGCTGGAGGGATGGGGCTGTGTCTGTGTGTGTCTGGAGAGAGGCAGCTCCTCTCTGTGCTCTTTTGCAGACGTGTTTTGTTGACTGCCTGATAGAGCAGACGCACCCCGAGATCCGCAAGCGCGACGATCAGGATGTGAGTGAGCTGCTGGGGACCTCCCACCCTGGGGACACCCTGGGGTGGCTTCTGCACCCTCAGGGAGGGGACACTGCATGGGGACAGGGTGCTGCTGTGACTGGAATGTAGGATTGGGTAGCCAGAGCTCAGTCCTAGCTCTGCATTATTTATTATATACACCCTAAGGGAGTATTGGGTGCATATAATAACTAATATGCACCCTATACATATATAGGGTGCATATTATTTATTATAATAAATAATACTATATATATAATATTACTTATTATAATAAATTATATATAATAATATAATATATAATTATAATATTATATATAATATATAATAATTATATATAATTAATTATATATAATATATAATAATAAATATATAATATATACATATAATATATATGAATATATATATTATATATTCATATATAATATATATACATATATATATGAATTATACATATAATGTATATATGAATTATATGAATATATATATATAATATATATTCGTTATATTATACATATAATGAATATATGAATTATATGAAAACGAATTTATTAATTATATGAAAATGTATACAAATATGTGAAATGTATATAATATCCACATAATGCATTATATGAATGAACATATGAATTATATGAAAATGTATACAAATATGTGAAATGTATATAATATCCACATAATGCATTATATGAATGAACATATGAATTATATGAAAATGAACATATGAATTATATGAAAATTTATATAAATATGTGAAATGTATATTATATACACATTATGCATTATGAAAATGAATATATGAATCATATGAAAATATACATAAATATATGAATTGTATATAATATACACATAATTCATTATATTAATTCTATGAAAAGGAATATATGAATTATATTACAATGTTCTTGCTTCTGTCCCTTACTTGTCACCTTAGTGATGTGCCTGAGTTATTGTGTCCTGTTTCAAACTGGTACCAAAATGTGACTCTCTGATTTTTGTTTTGCCTTTGCAGCTCTGCTACACTGATATATTGTTCACAGAGCAGGAGGTGAGTGGTCTTGTAGTGATTTTATCCAGTTGTCTCATGCTTTACTCACAGTTATTGTAGGCAGTTTCCTTGTCCATTTTAATGCCTTTCTGTGCTTTCCACATTTTGGTTATTTTCTTTATCAATAAAAAAATCTGCTCGTCTTGTTTGCCTCAGGCAGATTCCTGATCCAACTTCCTTCCCTCATCTCCATGTATGATTTTATAACTTGTGTAATGTTAAATCTGCACCAGAGTCACCCCAGTCAGGGACTAATTCTTACTTTCTTTGAGAGAAAAAGGAGCAAGGGATTTGCAGCAGTGGTAGATGAGGAAAAATTTTTTTTCAAAATAAATACATTTCTGCTTCTCTGACTCCATGTGGTTGGGCATGAGTAGGAATGTTATTTTATGCCATGACCAGAACAATCCTTTGAAGCTTTTTTTTCTCCTCCTCTCAATGTTTATACTTTATACTCTGTGTGATCAAATCTTGTGCTTTCAGGCGTAACTTGGTGGCAGCAGAGGGTGAAAGCACAAACAAACACCCACATTCTGCCTCAGGTGTTGCCTGGAGTACCTCAGCTGAAATCAGCTGTGCAGGGTGCAGTGGTGCTCACCAGTCTGGCCAGTACAGATGGGAGAGCTGGGCTGGCTGATCTGAGGTTATTACTCTCTTCCAGGATGAATGTTTACTTCTTTCCATCTTTCTGATTTTTTCTTCATCTTCTTTTAGATGCTGATCCCTGTGTTTCTGTACAGGGTGATCCTTTTGTTTGTTTATTTTAACCTGTAATCCTGGTTTCCTGTGTTTCAGAGAGGGGTGGGGATCAAGAGCACCCCAGTGACAATTGTTCTGCCAGACACCAAAGGAAAATCTTTCCTCTTCAACATCATTGACACTCCAGGTGATTGTGCAGTCCTGAAAATCCTGCTGTGGGAAGCACCTAGCTGTGTTTTGTGCTTTTTGTGGCTGACTCCAGGCTAGTCCTGAGCCTTCAGCTGAGTTCATTCCTGTGAAGTCGCTCCCAGCAGTACTGACCCATAATCACCCAGGCTGGTTTGGGGTGAAGGGACCTTAAAGTCCATCTAGTTCCAACCCCCTGCCATGGGCAGGGACAGGTCAGGCTCATGTCTGTGATTAGCTGGCCTAATTAAGAGCTGGTGAGGCTGAGGAGATGTTTCTCAAGCAGCACAGGGAGAATTTTCTTTCCCAGATATTGCCATTTGCAGTATTGACCCTGCTTTGCTCAAATGCTGTTGCCCCACAATAAGACTCAGCAAGTTCCTCAGGCTTCTGTGGAGGGAACATGGTCACAGATGAATTTGTAAGAAACTTTAGGGAAGAGGGTCTTGGGACACATCAGCTGAGCTACAGCTCAGGATGAGGGAGGTTAGAGTGCAGGAGGAGGCTGGGGGGAGAGACATCTGTTGTCTTTGAGAAGAAATCTTCCTTCTTTCCCATAGTCCTTCCACAGAGCTGTGAGAAAAACAGTCACAAATGTGAGGAAAAGTGGCTGTTAAACAACTTGTGTGCATTCTCAAAAAATAGCATCAGGGCTGAGGCTAAACCCCTATGGGGAGCTCTGGCAGCTGCTCCCAGGTCCCCGAATGAGGAGGAACCACCTCTGTTCTGCCTCTTGGGGTACCAACAACCAGAGGAGTCTGCAGAACCCCGTGGCTTCCCAGCCTGTGTGTAGTAAATGCCACAAGCCTTCCCAAAGCACTGTGGAGGCTTTAACAATGGGAATGCTGACACAGCAGCAGAGAGGGTTCCGACCCCAGACTCACAACGTATCTTTGTACACTTATAAGGAAAAAGCCTTGTTAACCCTATTATTGGTCACTTGTAAACCCTCTAACCTTTGCCCATTGGTCAAGTTTGGAGCCTGGCCAAGGGTATAAAAGTAGCTCACTGTACCCTACTAACTCAGAAGAAGAACCGGGTCCTTTCACATCCCCCTGAATAAACCATCCCGTGGAACAGCCGGTGTCTCCCTTCTCCTCTCTCTGCTCTGCCTGAAGCCATGCCCGGGGAAGCCAAGCCTGCAGCAGCTGCAATCCCCAAGAGCTGATATCACTGTCAGAGCTGTTATCACCCTGCTGGCTGGAGGGCTCCCCGTGGCTCAGGTCTGAGCGGGCTGGACTCCGGGACTCTGTCCTTCCCTGGGATAGAGGTCTGGGGCCAGCGCTCTGCTATTAAGACACCCCAAGGCTTCAATACCTGTGTGCTGTTGCTGCACCAGGGCTCTCTGTGCCTCTCACTGTGTCCTGTGTGTGGTTTTGAAGGTCACGTGAATTTCTCTGACGAGGTGACCGCCGGCCTTCGCATCTCGGACGGGGTCGTGCTCTTCATCGACGCGGCCGAGGGGGTGAGTGCCACCTCCTCCTCCTCCTCCTGGGGCTTCCATCCCTCCCTATGCACTCTCTGCTCCTCCCTCAGCATGAAGGCCTGGGCTGGGTTCAGCTTTCTGGGGTGAAGGGTTTTTGGAGGACAGTTTGAGGGTGTTTTCCAGCTGAACAGGCAGCCAAGCCTGTGGCTGCTGTGTCCAGACTGATGTGATGCTGTGGCCTGCAGGCTGATTGTGTGACTTGTGTGCATCTCCATCCCCATGATACCTAAAACTGAGCAGGTTATTTATATCAGTGATGTCCACGGGCTTGGATTCAAGGAATTTGGTTGGGTTAGCACCTATTTGTGAAATTCAGAAGGATTAGCTGTTGCTGAGCTTGGGCTTTTCTGCAGCCTGGCAGCAGAGTAAGGGTCACTGGTTGTCCCTCATGCCTCAGATAACATTCTGGGGGGGCTTTCCTGGGGCTCTGAGCTTGCTGTTCCCTGCAGGTGATGCTGAACACGGAGAGGCTGATCAAGCACGCGGTGCAGGAGAGGCTGGCAGTGACTGTGTGCATCAACAAGATTGACAGACTCATCCTGGAGCTCAAACTGCCCCCCACAGATGCTTACTACAAGCTCAGACACATTGTGGATGAAGTTAATGGTCTGATCAGGTGAGGCTGCATTGTTAGTGCTGCTGTCCCTGTCCCATGGCTCTCTGTGAGCCCTGCACGTGCCTGAAAACTCATCAGTTTGTCTCTTGATGTGTTGAGTCATAGAAAATGGGCCAGGAAAAACCACTGGGAGTTCATCTCAGCTGATACATTGAATTAAGGAGGATTGGCTCTTCCTGGCAAACTCCAGGGATTTCATTTCCCCTGCCCCATTTTGTTTTTCCTCCATTAAAAAGTAGAGAAGGTGGACATATGACCAGAGCAGAGAATTTGTGCTCCCAGATGTCTCAAATACACTGAAATGATCCAGGTTGTATCCCAAACTGGAGGCTGAGATATCTCAAAGCTCCTAAACACTTGCTACAAAACTAAAAGAGGATTTGCTGTCTCAACTCCTGGACAAGGATCATGATACTGACACAGTCCAATCTCCTTGCCAGGGACATCTTAGACACTTCTGTGGCTTCTTCTGCACCCAGGGGTTTTTTAACAGCATTCTGCCCTTCAGGTGTGTGTGTTTGCACACAAGCTCCCTGGCATGTCTCTGTTCTGTTCAGTGTGTGAGTAATTCACCCTGCCTAGCATGGCTGTGAGCTCATTAAACCTGTTTGGATTAAATGATATCCCTGTATTATCTTTTCCCTTACTTGGTTGACCAACTTGGCTGCTTTTTTAGAGGAAGAAAAGTTATGCCAGATAAAAAATCTGAAGCATTTGTGCTGGTGACTTTTTAGTTCTAGGATCTTAAAATCTTTGCATTAATGCTTGAAATTTATAGGCAGAAAATGTTCCTGACCCTGAGATTCTGATGGCAAGCAAGCTGCAGCCTGTTTAAAGATGCTTTTTGGCAATGCAGGCTCCTTGCCTGTCACTGCTGTAGGGTGTGGGAAGTGGGCTGAAGTGTCTTCTTTGGTTCATAACATTGATTTGATTTTATTTTTCTCCTCTCAGCATGTATTCCACCGATGAGAACCTCGTGCTGTCTCCCCTTCTGGGGAACGTGTGCTTCTCCAGCTCTCAGTACAGCATCTGCTTCACACTGGGGTCTTTTGCAAAGATTTATGCAGACACATATGGTGAGGATTAGCCAGCAACCTGGTGCACTTCAACATCTCATTTCCCAACCTTTCTTGTGGGGGTTTTCTGAGCCATTCAGCTTCCCCTGCACATGGCCAGTGTTTGTGTTCTGGAATTGCTGAGAGTTGAGTGGTGCTGCAGAGCTGAGCCTCGGGGGTTAAAAAGCACAAACACAGTTTTAGCAAAGATATTTTCTCCTGATAAATGTTTCGTGAGTCAGAAGCCAAGATTTTTTTCATACCCTGAGCAGAAATAACAAGCAGTTGAAGGCAGGTGTGTGTGTGTTGTGCTTTGCCTCCCTGTCAGCAGCTCAGGACTGAAGCAGTTAAGCTCTTCCTGCCTTTTCCCAAAAGTCCAAGACTCAGCTGCAGCTGGGCACAAGCTTTGCCCACAAGGTTTTGCACTCTTGCCCTCTTTCTTTTTTAAGAAACTGTCTTTTTCTGGCCTGGATTTAATTTTCTGCTCCCCAGGTGCCCACTCAAGACAATCTGCTGCATGTAGCAGTGGGCTCTGTGCTGGCATTAGCAGCTGCACAGCCCAGGTTTTTGTAGTGCCCCACTGGGGAATTTGGGGATCTGGAGGAGCTGAGAGCAGGGGAAGAAGGAGGTTGTAAAGCAGCTGGGCCAGCTCTTGCAGAGAACTTGGCCTGAGGGAGGAGGAAGTTGTTGAGGTCAGGGACTGATGGTGCCAGGGCTGTCACGTGTCCTGAAGTTTGGAGCAATAAATGAGTCCCTGAGTGTCACAGCATTAACTCAGAGCCTGCTGGGGTGAGACCCCTCCTTGGGGAGCTGAGGACAGCACAGCTGGCAGGAGATGCCAACCAGGTGGGGAAGGCAGGAGCTTGGATTGGGAACAGTGGATTCTAGTCCCCAGGAATTGTGTGTGCAGCCACCACATGTCACTGACAGGGGTTAGAGCAGCAGCATCAGTGTCCAGACTGCAGCCACCAGGCAATTCCTTGTGTTCACACACCTGCCCACAGCTAAAGCTTGTTTGGAGCCTGCTGTAGGTGCTCATTCCATCCTGGGATTTGTAAATTCACCATGACAGGACCTTCAGTGCTGGGTGTTTGGCTGTGTGCACCCTGAGGAAGAGGAGGGAGCCTGGAGATGTTCAGCAGGGCAGAAGGTGCTGGTGCTGAGCCTGCAGGGTGAGGGGTGGAGGCTATCCCAGCACCTTGGCACTGCAGCAGCAGTCACAGCATTCCTGTTTGGAAGTGCAGCAGATGAGGTTGGGCTCCTGCAGCACTCTCAGTTCTGACCCTGTGGGTGGTAGAGAGCTGCAGTGTCCCTGGGCTGCTGGGGCTGCTGGGGACATCCCCACTGGACTCTCTCTGCTCATCTCTGCCTGCTCTCCTCAGGACAGTTCTTAATCTTTCACTCAGAATTGGGATGAGGCATTCACTCATCAGCATCAGTTCATTAAATTGAATCCTCAGGCTTGTTTTAAAAGCCAAAATATAAAGATCTTTAAGCTAAGAAAAAAGCAGTGACATCTGAGAGGCTTTTTCATTTGCTTTTTCCTTTAGGAGACATCAATTACCAGGAGTTTGCCAAGCGGCTTTGGGGCGACATCTACTTCAACCCGAAGACGTAAGAACCCTGTTTAAATGTTTAAATGTTGCTTTATTCCTGGCTTTTGCCCTCCTTTCCCTGTAAAATGTGGACCCAAGGTCACTCCTGATCCTGTGATCCTGTGGTGGAGTGTGGCAGCGTTCACAGGGGTCCAAGGATGAGGGAAGAGATGAGGATCTGACTCCATGTTTCAGCAGGCTTGATTTATTATTTTATGATTTATATTATATTAAAACTATTCTAAAAGAATAGAAGAAAGGATTTCATCAGAAGGCTAGCTAAGAATAGAATAAGAAGGAATGAATAAGAAGGGTTTATGTCTCGGACAGAGAGTCTGAGCCAGCTGACTGTGATTGGCCATTAATTAAAAACAACCACATGAGACCAATCACGGATCCACCTGTTGCATTCCACAGCAGCAGATAACCATTGTTTACATTTTGTTCCTGAGGCCTCTCAGCTTCTCAGGAGAAAAAAATCCTAAGGAAAGGATTTTTCAGAAAATGTGTCTGTGACAGTGGAGTAGTAACTGGGAAGGATTGAGTCAGCCCTCCTGGCTAATGGGAATCCATGCAGATTCACACCTGAATCCCACAAGCAGCAGCAGAGAGGCTCCTCTGGCCTTCATGTGGAGTAAACCTGGCCCATGTGTCCCTGACAGCTTCCCAGGGGATGGGAGGGAGGAGCAGAGGCTGTGCAGGGCTGCTGGCAGGCTGCAGTTCTTGCTCCTCACCTCTCTGGTCTCCAACAGGCGCAAGTTCACCAAGAAGGCCCCGACGAGCAGCTCCCAGCGCAGCTTCGTGGAGTTCATCCTGGAGCCCCTCTACAAGATCTTGGCTCAGGTCTGTCATGGGTCATCCCTCCTCCCACAGCTCCAGGCAGGAGCAGCTGGGGCTGGGCAGTGGATCTGGTCCTGTCCCGTTCTGCAGTGGGATCTGCACAGGGGGGTGCACAGTAATCATTATTTCTTGCAAGTGCAGTGCTGTATTTGCAGTGAATAGAACAGTCCTTGCTCTTCCTTGTGTGCTCTGATGGCAGCCAAGTGACAGTGCTTGGACTTGGAGCAAAGACTTGGAGCAAAGACTTGGAGCACAAGTTGGATGAGGAGGAGTTGTGGGGGCTCAACCTGGAGAAAAGGAGGCTCAGGGGACCCTTCTGGCTCTGCACAACACCCTGACAGGAGAGGGCAAAAGAAGGCTGGAAGAGGTTGGGCTTTGCTCCCAAGGAACAGGGACAGGAGGAGAGAAAATGGCCTCAGGTTGTGCAGGGGGAGCTTTAGATTGGAGCTTAGGAAACATTTCTTCCCCCAAAGGGTTGTCCAGTCCTGGCCCAGGTGCACAGGGCAGTGATGGAGTCACCATGCCTGGATGGATTTAAAAGCCATGTAAATGCACTTAGGGACTAAGATGATTTAGTGGTGGCTTTGGCAGTGCTGGGGAGATGTTCTTGGAGAGCTTTTCCAGCCTTAATGATTCCATGATTGTGTGATTTGACCCATCTGGTTCTTGTGTGAGCCATAACCCAGCGCAGGCCCAGAGCCCTGTGGGTGGTGGCTGGTGTGTGATGCTGCACTGGGGAGTCACTGACTGGGGCCCCCACAATGAACCTGAGAGTGAGACTTGTGCTGCAGGTGGTGGGGGATGTGGACACAACCCTGCCCAGGACTCTGGATGAGCTTGGCATCCACCTGACCAAAGAGGAGCTGAAACTGAACATCCGGCCCCTCCTGCGGCTCGTCTGCAAGAAGTTCTTTGGGGAGTTCACAGGTACAAGCTCTTTGTCTTCCCCTCCACAATCCTCCTTAGATCCCCAGGACCTCACACCAGGAGTTGAGGGTTATATTTTGGCCAAGGAGTGCTGACTTGCACAGATCCTGCTCAGTTTCCCAAATCTAAGCTGTGACACCACAGGGCAGCTTGAGGCACTGCTCACCTCTCCCTGCTGCTCTGGGTGCTGCAGTTGGCTGGCTTTGCCTTGTGTTTATGGAGTCCATTTCTTTCTTCCACACTGCTTAACCTTGTCCTCACCAAGTGTTCCTGTTGCAGGTTTTGTGGACATGTGTGTGCAGCACATTCCCTCCCCAAAAGTGGGGGCCAAGACAAAAATCGAGCACACCTACACCGGCGGCGTCGACTCCGACCTGGGCGAGGCCATGAGCGAGTGTGACCCTGATGTAAGGAAACTCCTGTGCTTGCTCTGAGTGTGCAGAACCAATTCCAGCAGGCTCTGCTCCCCCTGCCCTGCCAGGGCTGCTGCCTCCCAGCCAGCTCTCTGCACAGATTTGACTTGCAGCACTCTGAAACCTCTCATCCGACACTGGAACAAATCTCTTCACTCCAAGGAGCTTCAGCTGCCTGCCAGGGCAGCCCTGGAGAGAGGGAATTGTTTCACTGTGTTCAGAGAAGAACAGGACTAGGTCAGGACTCCAGAGCATGTGGGAGCTGCAGGGTAGTTTTGTGTCCTTTTGCAGTCTTTTTGTCTCTTTTCCTTGAAGTTTAAGTCTCTCTCCAAACTCTAAAAAACTGCATGGTGCTGATAAAAATAACCCTGTGTTAGTTAGTCAGCACCTTTCCTCTCCCAGCCCTGCAAACCCTTCCTCCTCCAACAGCTTGCACTGAGCTGTCATTTGGAGTTGTCTGGAGCCACCAACGCTGGCAGCTGAGTGAGAAATTTGCCTGTGACTTTTGCTCTGATGTCTGCAGAGAAATTTATTTTAATGAGTTGTGATTATCCACATAAAACTCCACAGTGGTGACTGTCACCACATCACCAGTGTGGAGTGACCTTGTGGCCCTGGGAGCTGTGATCTTGGGGAGCTCAGGTGCTGTGCCCTGAGCAGGTTTGCAGGCCAGCAGGTGACATTTTTCCTCATGGCTTTGTCCCAGCCACCATTTGCTGCTCTACAGGAGCTCCAGAACAATCCACCATGGTCATTCCAGAGCTTTCCATACAGGGCAAGGAGATGCAGGGCTTCCAGTGGCAGAAACTGAAGGACTTGGCTAAATTCCAACCCACTTATCCCTTTTGTCCACAAATCATAGACTGTTCTGAGTTAAAAGAGATCCACAGGGATCATCAGAGTCCAGTCCTGCCAGAGCTGTGTGTGTTTCTTTACTCTGTTTTGAAAGAAGCTCATTTCTGTCTCTCTGTGTCACGGGAAGGGTCCCTTGATGTGTCACACCACCAAGATGTACAGCACTGATGATGGTGTCCAGTTCCACGCCTTTGGCAGGGTGCTCAGTGGCACCATCCATGCTGGGCAGCCTGTGAAGGTCCTTGGGGAGAATTACACCCTGGAAGATGAGGAGGATTCCCAGATCTGCACCGTTGGACGCCTCTGGATCTCAGTTGCAAGGTACAGAAATGTGTTTATTGGGAGAGGAGCCACCTGGTGAGGGACTGGAGGGAGGGAGAACTGTCAGAGAGAGAGGGAGGAGGAAGGTTCTGGAAGGTCTGAGGCTGCAGTGGTGCTCTCCTGCCTTTCAGGTATCACATTGAGGTGAACAGAGTTCCTGCTGGCAACTGGGTGCTGATTGAGGGCGTGGACCAGCCCATAGTGAAGACAGCAACTGTGACAGAGCCTCGGGGCAATGAGGAGGTACCAGGCATGGCTGGCACTGCTCAGCCTGGCAGGGGGGTGGGACACAGCCCAAAAGCTCCTCTAGGGGGGTTAAAGAATCCCTGTCTGATGTGGCACAAGAGCCACTGAGTGTGGTGGTGTTCACAGGGGTCCCAGGGTGAGGGGAGAGATGAGAATCTTGACCCCATGTTTCAAAAGGCTGATTTATTATTTTATGATATATATATATTATATTAAAACTATACTAAAAGAATAGAAGAAAGGATTTCATCAGAAGGCTTGAAAGGAATGATAGTAAAATCTTGTGATTGACCAGAGTCTGAGCCAGCTGACTGTGATTGGACATTAATTAAAAACAACCACATGAGACCAATCCCAGATGCACCTGTTGCATTCCACAGCAGCAGATAACCATTGGTTACATTTTGTTCCTGAGGCCTTCTTCAAAATGTTTGTGAGAGGATCATTTCAATGGTGCTGATTTTCAATACACTTTGGAGCACCAGAGAAATTCAGTAAGACTGCTAGCATTTTCTGCTAATGGTTGAGGATGGTAAGCAGTATGATCTCAGTAATTATTAATCTCAGGCAAAGTAACCACTGAGCTTCCAAAGGATAAATTCACTGGGAAATTATATGAACAAAACTGATGTCAGTCAAACACCATTTTACAGAAATTGGCTAAATAAAATAGATAATTTTACTTAATCATTTGATAAAGTTACAAACTCTGGGCTGTGACCATGTTCACAGGGGTTTTTGGATGAGGGAAGAGATGAGGATCTGACTCCATGTTTCAGAAGGCTGATTTATTTTATGATATAATATATTGCATTAAAACTATACTAAAAGAATAGAAGAAAAGATTTCTTCCGAAAGCTAGCTAAGAATAGAATAAGAAAGAAAGAATGATAACAAAAGCTTTGTCTTGGACTCTCTGTCCAAGCCAGCTGGGCTGTGATTGGCTATTAATTAGAAACAACTAACATAGCCTAATCAAAGATCTACTTGTTGCATTCCACAGCAGCAGATAACCATTGGTTACATTTTGTTCTTGAAACCTCTCAGCTTCTCAGGAGAAAAAATCCTAACAAAAGGATTTTTCATAAAATATGTCTGTGACACACTGAGGGAAAGAGAAGAGCTCACATGCTGTGTATGACCCTGAGGACATGCAGGGCTGCAGTTTCAGCTCTTTGTCCTCTCTGGTTCCAGGCTCAGATCTTTCGTCCCTTGAAGTTCAACACCACATCTGTTATCAAAATAGCTGTGGAGCCAGTGAACCCCTCAGAGCTGCCCAAAATGTTGGATGGTCTTCGTAAAGTCAACAAGAGCTACCCCTCACTTACAACCAAGGTACTGCTGGGGGCACCTGGATCTGATGATTTCCAGAGGTCCCTTCCAGCTTAACTGTTCTGTGATTTCTCTGTGTGTGTGTGCCTGTTTCTAGCCAGTGCTGGGGGCAGCCCCTGGGCTGATCTTCAAAATAATCAGGTTTTTTACCACAGGTTGTTATGTTTGTTGTGGGTCTTTTCATGCTGGTGCAGCTGATCTCATAAATTATGTAGAAATAGCAGAAAAATGTAAATCCAGCAGAATAACACACACCCTGCTGTGCCAGGGAGGAGCCCAGCAGCACTTCCTCCTGGACAGGGCTCTGGGAGCTTTCCTTGGGGTGTTCTGACTCTAACAAAGTCTATTTAAGGCTGATCCTTCCTCAGGCTTGAGAAGGAAGGAGCTGTGAGCAGGGGGGCTGCCAGCTGAATCTCTCTTTTCTCCTCCAGGTGGAGGAATCTGGGGAACATGTGATCCTGGGAACAGGAGAGCTGTACCTGGACTGTGTGATGCACGACCTGAGGAAGATGTACTCTGAGATTGACATCAAGGTGAGGGAATAGAGAGGGATTTTCCCACTGGAAACCCTGGACAGGGTCTTGCTCCCCTCTCTCAGAAGGATGAGAAAAATAACCTACCTGAACATACAGCATGGATTTTGTCATATTCCTGTAAAAATAAATGAAAAAAAAAGTTGTTAGTGTGTAAAAGGAACCTCTTCCAGCCTGTCACACCAGTGGGACTGAGAGTAGCACATTGGGTGAAGAAGAGTTTTCCATATTCCAGACTTCCCTGTGCTCAGAGCATTGCCTGGCCAGCAATTTATTTATTCCAGCCTTCCCTGTGCTCAGAGCATTGCCTGGCCAGCAATTTATTTATTCCAGCCTTCCCTGTGCTTAGACCATTGCCTGCTCAATTTATTTATTTGATGCTAGCCATTGCCTGGCTAGCATCAAATAAATAAATTGAGCAGGATTTTTCATACTTGGAATTGGATTTAAATTTTCCTGTCTCATTTGAAGGCCTCAGTGCTTCATGCACAACCCTGATTAACACACTGCCAGTTGAACTGGTTTTTCCTTGTAGCTGTTCAGAGGTTTCAATCAGTCATTTTACAAACAAAAAAATACTGAAAACTTGACAAACCCTTTGTTCTTTTAGGTGGCTGATCCAGTGGTGACATTCTGTGAGACAGTGGTGGAAACATCCTCCCTGAAGTGCTTTGCTGAGACACCCAACAAGAAGTAAGGGCAGTGGGTGAGCTGGGATGGGAGGGTCCATCCCTCCAGGGGGGCTGTTCCCACTGGTTGTTGTCCACCCAGTGACACAATCCTGAGTGAGCAATGAGCTCCTCAGGGACACACCAGAGTCCCAGGGATGTTCCTGTGCTGTGTAGGAGCTCTGAGAATGGAGGGAGTAAAGCCAAATCCACATCCTCCTTTTTCCCTAAGTGTCACACCTTCTCAGCAGTCCTGGGATCCTGGAGCAGGTGCCAAAGTGCTGCCTTCAGTAATTCCCCCAAGAATTTCATGAGGAAGAGCTGTGTGTTCTCTTATCCATGTGTAATCTTGGATTTGCTCTCCTGGTGATGCCCTGGAGCCTTGCAGCTGCTCTCATCTCCCTCCTCCAGCCCCTCACAGTGCCTGTGATAGGAAGAGGGAGGCCTGGGAGGGAACATGGGGGAGATCTGAGTGCACAGGATGTTCCCATACCTGGATTTTCAGAGAAATCATGATCTGCTGAAGTGGACTCTCCTGTGGTTTCTGGTTCTTCTTGCCTTTCTTTATTCTGAGACAAATCTCACCATGTTTGGCAGCCTTGTTTCTGGGAACAGAGAGGTTCCAATCTTCACAGAATCACAGGATGGTTTGGCTTGGAAACAACTTTAAAAACCATCCAGTTCCAAGCCCTCCTGTGGACAGGGACAGCTCCCACCAGACCAGGTTGTTCCCAGTCTTAGGTCAGGCACCCTTTAGGCACATGGGATGACCTGTGCTGGGGGCAGGTTTCAGGCATTGAGGTGGCTTTTGGTGTGTCAGATGCAGCTCCCAGAGGCACCTTGCCCAGCCCAAGGGCTCCCTCCTGCAGCCCTGGATGTGGGACAGGGGGGCTGCAGCCACTCTGTCCCTCAGCTGTCCCCTTCTGGGGCTGGGCAGGCTTTGGGGAGCCCCTGGGCTGTGTCCACAGGGACACAGGAACAGCACTGGGTGCAGGTGGCTTCAGCAACCCAGCTGCACCCAAGCTGGGTGCAGTCAGAGAATCACAGAATTGGGGAGTTATTAAGGTTGGAAAAAACCCTAAATGAAATCCAGCTGTCAACCCAGCACCACCATCATGTTCACCACTGAACCATATCTACAAGTGGCACATCCATGTGGTTTTTGCACAGTTCCAGGGATGATGACTCCATCGCTGCCCTGGGCAGCTGTGCCAGGCCTTTACAACCTTTTCTGTGTAAAATTTTCCCTAATATCTGACCTAAACCTCCTCTGGCTCAGCTTGAGGCTTCTTCTTCTTCTCACTCTGTCCCTTGTTCCCTGGGAGCAGAGTCTGATCCCCACCCCTGGCTGCCCCTCCTGTCAGGGAGTTGTGCGGAGCCCAAAGGTGCCCCCTGAGCCTCCTTTTCTCCATCCAGGCTGATTCCCCCAGCTCCTCAGCTGCTCCTGGTGCTCTGTTCCCTTCTCTGGACACATCCCAGCCCCTCCAGGGCTGCCAGTCTTCCCAGTTAGCCCCATTTCCATCACTGTGGCTGATGGTGGCTGTCTCTCCTCAGGAACAAGATCACAATGATTGCTGAGCCCCTGGAGAAGGGACTGGCAGAGGACATTGAGAACGAAGTGGTGCAGATAACATGGAACAGGTATGAGCAATCTGGAGGGCAGGAGTGCAGCTGGAAGTAAATAACTGGGGGAAAAGGGAATGCTGGAACCTGCAGGGTGCACAGGATCAGGCAGAGATCCTGGTTTGGTTTTCCTGCCAGCCAGTCTGTGAGCATCTCTGGCTCAGAGATTCCTGAAGGGAACAGGGTTGTAAATACATGATTGTCACAGACATCTTTTATGAAAAATCTTTTTCTTAAGATTTTTTCTCTTGAGAAGCTGAGAGGCTTCAAGAACAAAATGTGAACAATGGTTATCTGCTGCTGTGGAATGCAACAGGTGCATCTGGGATTGGTCTCATGTGGTTGTTTTTAATTAATGGCCAATCACACTCAGCTGGCTTGGACTCTCTGTCCAAGCTACAAGTCTTTGTTATCATTCTTTCTTTTTCTATTCTTGGTTACCTTTTTAATGAAATCTTTTCTTCTATTCTTTTAGTATAGTTTTAATATAATATATATCATAAAATAATAAACCAAGCCTTCTGAAACATGGAGTCAGATCCTCATCTCTTTCCTCATCCTTGGACCCCTGTGAACACCATCACACATGATGAGTTCAGGTCAGATTCTTGTTCTCCTAAAGCTTCTTCCCTTTCTCTCTCTCTCAGAAAGAAGCTGGGTGAGTTCTTCCAGACCAAATATGACTGGGATTTGCTGGCTGCCCGTTCCATCTGGGCCTTTGGGCCTGATGCCACTGGCCCAAACATCCTGGTGGATGACACACTGCCCTCAGAGGTGAGGACTGGGGGCCACTCTTCAGTGAGACCTTTGTGGTGCCAGGAGGTGCTCACTGCTCCCAGAACTTCCAGCAAGGCCCTGGTGCTTTTGGGGTGTTCATTGTTTGCCTCAGATCTGCTGAACTTTCCCCACAGAGATCCTACACTGGTTACCAGATCACCTGTTCTTTTTCAGGTGTTGCTGTTTGAGCCAAAAGGCAAAAAAAAAAACCTTTTTATTTTTTCACCTTGCCTTTCAGAATCCCCAAAATGTGGGCTCTTAATTTCTAGTGCTGTAGAAATTACATAGTGCTGATGCTCTTGGGCTGTGAGAGGGAGTGGGTGGACATGGGGGCACAGGGGAACACTGCTGCTGGTTTGGAAACTAGCTGTGTTACTGGCTGTGATGAGGTGTGGTCTCTGAAGCTGTCTGTCTGTCTGTCTGTCTCTAGGTGGACAAGTCTCTGCTGGGTTCAGTGAAGGACAGCATCGTGCAGGGCTTCCAGTGGGGGACCAGGGAGGGGCCTCTCTGTGATGAATGTAAGTGGGACCTGTGTGGAAATTGAGACAATGAGAGATTGGTTAAATTCTTCCATTTTTAAGCAATTCAGGTGTTCCAGGCTGAGCAGGCTTTGGAGCAGCCTGGTCTGGTGGAAGGTGTCCCTGCCCATGGCAAGGAGTTGGGCTGGATCAGCTTTAAGGCTCCACTCCATGATTCTGTGATATGCAGGGTTATGATGTGGTGATGCTGGAATTAAATTTATGAGAATTGCTGGGTGTTTGGGCATCTGGGGATGTGGTTGGTGCTGGCAGAGGATGTCCCCTGGGGTCACTGGCTGTCATTTCTCCCTCTGCAGTGATCCGCAACGTGAAGTTCAAGATCCTGGATGCAGTGATTGCTCAGGAGCCCTTGCACAGGGGTGGAGGGCAGATCATCCCCACGGCCCGCAGGGTGGTGTACTCTGCCTTCCTCATGGTGAGGGCCTGCCTGAGCTGGGCTGATCCCACAGCCCTGCCTGGGGCTCTGGGTGCACTCTGACTCATTCCCCCATCACTGTCTGCAGCGCCCTTGTGGGCTGGCACACGAGTCCTGCAGGCCTGGTGTGCATCTGCTCACCCTCCCCTGCCTGCTCCTGCTGGGCTTGCTGGGAAGGGTGGGCATGGGGGAGAGGGAGGCGTGTGACTCATGCCCAGAGGGAGAAAAGGTCCTTGCAGTGCTTGTGCTGTTGGTTTGGGCAGCCATGGAGCAGCAGGATCCCTGTAACCTCATCAGGCAGTGAGTTTGACTGTGCTGTTGTGCTGTGAGAGACTCAGTGGCTCATGTCCTTGTCCCCTCACAGGCCACCCCTCGTCTGATGGAGCCCTACTACTTTGTGGAGGTGCAGGCCCCTGCTGACTGTGTGTCTGCTGTGTACACCGTGCTGGCCCGGCGCAGGTGAGCTGCTCCTGCTGCCAGCACAGGGGGCTTGCAGAGCTGCAGCACTGGGATCTGGGCTGCTGGAGAATTCCTGCCACTGGTGCAGAGGGTGAAGCTGTTGGGATCTGGGCTGCTGGAGAATTCCTGCCACTGGTGCAGAGGGTGAAGTGTGCAGAGGGTGAAGCTGTTGGGATCTGGGCTCTTGGAAAATTCCTGCCACTGGTGCAGAGGGTGAAGCTGTTGGGATCTGGGCTCTTGGAGAATTCTTGCCACTGGTGCAGAGGGTGAAGCTGTTGGGATCTGGGCTCTTGGAGAATTCTTGCCACTGGTGCAGAGGGTGAAGCTGTTGGGATCTGAGCTTTTAGAGAATTCCTGCCACTGGTGCAGAGGGTGAAATGTGCAGAGGGTGAAGCTGTTGGGATCTGGGCTCTTGGAGAATTCCTGCCACTGGTGCAGAGGGTGAAGCTGTTGGGATCTGGGCTCTTGGAGAATTCCTGCCACTGGTGCAGAGGGTGAAGCTGTTGGGATCTGGGCTCTTGGAGAATTCCTGCCACTGGTGCAGAGGGTGAAGTCTCTTTGAAGTGACAGTTGGAAGCTTCCTGACTGATCCTGGCCCTGAGCAGTGTGGGGAGGGATGCTGAGGATCACACACAGCCTTTGGGTTGTGCCTGGTTCTTGCTGAGTGTCAGAGAGGGGAATGTGCACAGCACTGTGCTCAGCCCTGGGGCCCCAGCACAGAAAGGACTTGGACCTCCTTCAGTGGCTCCAAACAAGATGCTCAGGGAGCTGGAGCAACTTCCTGTAAAAACAGGTTGGGAGATCTGGGGTGGTTCAACCTGGAGAAGAAGAGGCTGCAGGGAAACCTTAGAGCCCCTTCTAATGCTTAAAGGGACTCCAAGAGAGCTGGAAAAGGGCCTGGAGTGCCAGAGTGTCAGCACAATGAGTCCCCAGCTGGGTAATGATTGACACAGACTCCATGTGTTACAGAAGGCTGATCATTTTCTTTATTAAGAAACCCATTGCTTTTTAATACCCTAATTCACTACAGGTGAACTTAATTGGTCCTTTACTTAAACCACCATCACCACTGGCTAATTAAGAAACCACCCTTTGGTAAACAAATCTCCCTAACACATTCCACACATTCACAATAGCAGATGCAGCAAGTAAAGAATTGTTTCTCATTCTTTTCTCTGATCTTCTCAAGCCTTTCCCAGAATGATGCCTGGGGAACTTGTCTGTTTTTCTCTGCTGCCACACCAGGACAAGGGGGAATGGCTTCCCACTGCCAAAGAACAGGGTTAGATGGGGTATTGGGCAGAAATTCTTGGCTGTGAGAGTGGAGAGGCCCTGGCACAGGTTGCTCAGAGCAGCTGTGGCTGCCCCATCCCTGGCAGTGCCCAAGGCCAGGTTGGGCAGGGCTTGGAGCCACCTGGGATAGTGGAAGGTGTCCCTTCCCATGGCAGAGGGAGTGGAACTGTGTGGGGTTTGAGGTCCCTTCCATGATTCTGTGACACCTGGGGATGCTGATCCTTTCACACTTTTGCAGAGGCCACGTGACCCAGGATGCTCCAATCCCGGGCTCTCCCCTGTACACCATCAAAGCCTTCATCCCAGCCATCGATTCCTTTGGCTTTGAGACAGACTTGAGGACCCACACACAGGGACAAGCCTTCTCTCTCTCTGTCTTCCACCACTGGCAGGTGAGTCCATGCCCTGGGGAGGTGGGCAAGAGGGACAGGCAGGATCAGGCACCAGCAGAGCAGGAAAGCTCTGGAGAGCATCCTCAGAGGATCTTGGGGAGGCTTTGTGCACCAGCTGTTCCATGTCTGCCAGGGCTTTGTTCCAAGTCCCATCACTCCCAGTCCTTGTTAGGGAGCCCTGGAAGCTGCTGCTGGCTGAGTGTCAGGGTCCTGCAGTGCCTGGAGAGGGGACAACCCCCTTGGGAGGAGGGAACCTGTTTGGGTCCACTTCATGCAGCAGAAATCTTGGATTGAGGCTCAGACTCACTGACCTGCCATAGGAAGTTGGATTTGTGCCACACTTCAGCTTTGCCTCTCAGAGATGGTGTTTTAAACCTGTAGGAAGCAAAGTTTGGGACAAAATACTGTTCTGTGGCCACTTCTGTGTTGGGGCAGATCAGGTCCTGTGAGGTGCACAGTGCTTTGGGGTGCAGCTCCATGAGAGCAGCAGCTGCAGGCTCAGCCCTGGCCTAAAGGTTGGTGTGTCAAAGCCCAAGGCTCAGCTCTGAAACAGTTAGCATGCCTGCTTTGTGGAGGGGGTTGTGCTGACCAGGACTTGCATGGATTGCTCTGTTAGGAGGTGTTATGGGGTCTTGCAGTGCTCCCTGGGGAAGGGACATGTCCTTGGCTTGAGTTCTCAGCACTGTGTTATGACTTCTCACAGGCATGATCACCAGCAGTGACATGGCTTTGTGTGCCAGGAGAGCAGCTGGGGTGTCTGTGGGACCCAGGGATGTGTCTCCAGGAGGGTGAAGCAGCCCCAGCATCACTCTCACACCTTGACCCTGTGTTTCAGATCGTGCCTGGGGACCCCTTGGACAAGAGCATCGTCATCCGGCCTCTGGAGCCACAGCCAGCCCCACACCTGGCCAGGGAGTTCATGATCAAGACCAGGCGTAGGAAGGTGTGTCTGGGGCACATCCCTGTGCTGTGCCTCTGCCCCAGCAGGGACAAATCCCTGTGCTGTGCCTGTGTCCCAGCAGGGACAAATCCCTGTGCTGTGCCTCTGTCCCAGCAGGGCCAAATCCCTGTGCTGTGCCTCTGTCCCAGCAGGGTCAAATCCCTGTGCTGTGCCTCTGTCCCAGCAGGGTCAAATCCCTGTGCTGTGCCTCTGTCCCAGCAGGGTCAAATCCCTGTGCTGTGCCTCTGTCCCAGCAGGGCCAAATCCCTGTGCTGTGCCTCTGTCCCAGCAGGGCCAAATCCCTGTGCTGTGCCTCTGCCCCAGCAGGGGACAAATCCCTGTGCTGTGCCTCTGTCCCAGCAGGGGTCAAATCCCTGTGCTGTGCCTGTGTCCCAGCAGGGTCAAATCCCTGTGCTGTGCCTCTGCCCCAGCAGGGGACAAATCCCTGTGCTGTGCCTCTGTCCCAGCAGCTGAGCTGTTGCTGTGCTGTCCCTTGGCTGTGCCACATCCCCTCTGTGTTCCCAGAGGGGTCTGATGGCCTTTGTGCCCCAGGACCTTCCCCGTGCTGCCCATCAGAGCCTGCCAGTCCCACCAGTGACTCCAGTCCAAACCAGGATCCTGTGGTCTCTGCTGAGCCCTGCTCCCTCCCCAGCCCCTCTGAGCCCTCAGTGCAGCCCCCTTGTCCAGCAGGAACAGCAGGACTGGTTTCTGTGCTGGTTTAGCTGGACTGAGGGGCTGCAGAGGGAATCAAGCTCTCCTGTGGGGAGCAGTGAGCTGGCAGAGGTGCTCAGCAGCAGAAACCACATGTCTGCAGGTTCCTGAGGAGTGTTAGATGCCTTCCAGCTGCAGAGAAGCACCTCATGCCTTTTTTGGAGCCTGAAAATTTATCTTACTGTGGGACACAAGGTCTCTTCAGTGGGCTGTGTGGGGAATAACCCTGGCTTTGTGTTACCTGCAGGCCCTGACTGAGGAGCTCAGTGGCCTGGTGCAGCCCCCTTGTCCAGCAGGAACAGCAGGAGCTGCTTTCTGTGCTGGTTTAGCTGGACTGAGGGGCTGCAGAGGGAATCAAGCTGTCCTGTGAGGAGCAGTGAGCTGGCAGAAGTGCTCAGCAGCAGAAACCACATGTTTGCAGGTTCCTGAGGAGTGTTAGATGCCTTCAAGCTGCACCTCATGCCTTTTTTGGAGCCTGAAAATGCATCTTACAAGGTCTGGGCAGTGGCTGTGTGGGGAATAACCCTGGTTTGTGTTACCTGCAGGGCCTCAGTGAGGATGTGAGCATCAGCAAGTTCTTCGATGACCCCATGTTGCTGGAACTGGCCAAGCAGGACGTCGTTCTCAACTACCCCATGTAACCCTGCTGCCCTGGCATGGGGGCTGGCCCGAGCCCTGGCTGGCACCTGCTGGTCCCTCCCCATCCCTGCTTGCCCAGTCTGGCTCCTGGAGGCTCAGGGCAGGCAGGGAGCTGCTCCTCGTGGCTGTAGGAGTCTCCATGGACCAATTGTGAGCAGCCCAGAGCCAGAGCCCTGATCCATTTTGTATTGCTGTTGCCTCCAGGGAGGTTTTCCTTTTGGATGGGCTCTTCCAGCTCACAGAGCTGAGCAGTGTCAGTGTGGATTCCTGAGGACTGAGCCTCAACTCTGTCAAACATTTCAGGCAGCTGAGAAAAAGAGGGGGATGCTGGGGGGGCAGTGCTTTACCAGCCTCCCCAGGAGGGGAAATGTGGCTTTGACCTTTCTGTATCCCTTTTTTGAACCCTTTAAAATGTTTAGTACAAACTTCCAGGCTGGGCTTGGTCTGATTGTGCCCAGACATGGCAGTGCTGGGGGAGGCTCTGCTTTCCCAGTGCTTCCAGTACACACTGCCAGGATTTCTCCCACCCTCAGCCCCAGTTCCCCCTGCCCTCAGCACTGTGCCACTCCCAAGGACTCCCTGTCTCCCAGCCACCCCAGGCTTATTTTTTTCCTTTTTGAATTTTCAGGGATTTCCTCAGCTGCTCATCTGAGAGGTTTTTGGTGCTTCCTCTCCACTCCCCTGCTCTGTCTCTCTCTCTGAACTCTGCCCCAGTTTGTCCCAAGTGTGTGCTGTGAAAGCAGGGCTGATTTACAGGGATGAATGTCTGCTGGGGACATTCCTGCCCTCCCTGTCCCCTGGCTGCCCCCAGCCTGGGCTGGCCTGGCCAAGTTGGGCCCTGACAGCCTCGTTCATCCCAGCAGCACCCCTGGGAACCTGTCCCAGAGCATCCCTGTGCTCACAGGGGCTTGAGATGGCCCTGGGGCAGCAGGACAGGGGGAACAGAGGGTAAAGCTGAGGACAGCCTCCTGCCCCATTCCCAAAACCTGCCAGCTGCTGGTGGAAACTGGGAGGCACTGGGCTGACATAAGCACAGGAAACATCCATGGGACAGCACATCCAGCCATCCCAGCAGGTGCTGGCTCTCTGTGGAAATGTGGGGGATAATTGAGGCCAGAGGAGCATGAAAAGCAGGGAGGGGAAGGATTTCCTGTCAGCCACATGGGCATCACCCCCAGGCCGTGCTGCTGCCCCACCCCATGGCCAGCAGGAGGGCTCTGGCCTTATCAGCAGGCTCAGCTGTTCCAGGGATGCAATCCTGCTTCTCCAGCCCTGTCACCAGGCTCAGCCTTTCCTGCTGGCAGTGCCAGGAGGGTGCCCCTCCCCTCCCACATCTGCCCTGGCACTGTGGCCTCACTGATGGCAGGTCCCCCCTCTGTCCTGGGGGAAAGTGGGGCTCAATCCTGGTTTGGTGCAAGCAGAATTCAACCCTGGCACCCCCATGGCTGTGACCGTGATCACAGGGGTCCAAGGATGAGGGAAGAGATGAGGCTCTGACTCCATGTTTCAGAAGGCTTGATTTATTATTTTATGATATATATTATATTAAAACTATACTAAAAGAATAGAAGAAAGGATTTCATCAGAAGGCTGGCTAAGAATAGAATAGCAAAGAATGATAACAAAGGTTTGTGGCTTGGGCTCTGTGTCCAAGCCAGCTGACTGTGATTGGCCATTAATTAGAAACAACCACATGAGGCCAATCACAGATGCACCTGTTGCATTCCACAGCAGCAGATAACCATTGGTTACATTTTGTTCCTGAGGCCTCTCAGCTTCTCAGGAGGAAAAAATCCCAAGGAAAGGATTTTTCATAAAAGATGTCTGTGACACATGGCCACGCTGGGGGTGCTCATCACCTCCCAGTACAGCCCAGCAACAAACTGGGCCCGCAGAGACCAGGCCAGGCATGTCCTGGGGCAAACCTGGGATGCTGCAGCAGGATCAGCCTCTGGGGCTTGGCAGTGCTGCCCTGCCCATCCCAGGGCTCGGGGGTGGCCCTTCCTGCAGCGCTCTGGTCCCAGGGTGTTGGAGTGTTGGGGGGTAGGAGGGTCGGGATGGATGGAGACGAGAGATCTCTGCAGCCAGGCTGTGGAACTTGGGGTTCATTGCAAAGGGCCTGGGTGCAGGGCCCTGCTGGGAGCTGCCAGCCACAGCTCAGAGCAGGATGAGAGAAGAGAGGGGGTGAGAGGGTGAGAGAGTAGAAGGGCAAGACAGCGAGGTTCCCGTTACAATATCATAAATCTTCTGTGTTGAATATTCTAATTCTCACTAACCAATCTAGTACAAGATACAAATCCTACAGCATCTCCATACAGCCTGTAAGAATCATTACATTACCATACTGTGTTCCATTTTAAAACATAAAAACTCCTCTTTGGGTCCCTTCTGCCAAGCTGGCAGGGTCTGCTCTGACCCTTGGGCCTGTCTGCAAGCAGAGGGTGTTGTTCCATCCAAAGGGGATCACCTTCAGCTGGCCACACCATTGTTTTCCCGTTGTTCAATAACTGAGGGATCTCAAAGCTTTCTTTCATTTCAATCTCACTTATAGTTTCCATATTCTCAAAATCTTTTGCCAGACAATCACATTTATAAGGCTTTCCTGTTTCATCTTCTCCAGCACCGGGGCTCGGGGCTGGCCGCTGCTCCGCAGCCGGGCTCTGCTCCGGGCGGGTTTATAGGAAGAAGACATCCATCATCCCAGCCTGGGCTCTCCAGGGCTGGATAAGGGGCCGGGCAGAGCCCTGGGGACACCCGTGTGTTGGCATCGGTGCCAGTCTCGCCTGCCCTGGGAGAGCAGAGCCCCGAGGCTGCGGTGCCCGGTGGATCCCCGCGAGTGCGGGCAGTGCCGAGGGCGGCGGGACGCGGCCGTGGGAAGGAGCCGGTTCTCACGCAGCCCTTCCCAGCAGCTGGAAAACGCTGACCCGGAATGGGGCCGCCGGCCCCGTGCACGGGAGCTGGGGATTTTCCGCGGAAGCTGCTCTGCCCTGGCCCCAGCTCTGCCGTGCGGGTGGAATTTCCCCACACAAAGGATCCGTGCGGGTGCGGGATGCCCCAAGGGATGTGCCTGGGGTGTGCCTGCCCTGGCGTGGCGCAGGGAAACTGAGGCACGTGGGATCACGCCCAGGGAAATCGGGGCTCCATCTGTGACACGAGTTGGGCTCAGCTTTGGGACATGCCCTGGGGATGTGTCCCCACCCTCAGTGGGGCCATCAGCAATGAGTGACCCTGTGCTGACCCCCCATTTGTTCCCGTTTGTCCCCATCTCCAGGGATTTGGGAGGTCCCAAATCTGTCACCTTGAGCAGCCATCTCCTGGTGGGATGAGCCCTCACCCTGTGCCGTGTCCCTGTCTCCATCCTGGACACAGGCTGCAGTCCTGCTGCTACTGTTCTCATCCCTGTCTTGTCCCCAGTGCCTCCACCCTGGTCCTGGTGTCCCTGTCCACAGCCCCATTCCCACTGTCCACTGCTCCCTGTGTCCTTGTCCTGCTCCTGATTCCCACTTTGCTTTGTTGTCCCTGTCCCCATCCTACCCCAGTCCCTGTCCTGCTTCTCAAAGTCCCTGTCCCCACCCTGCTCCTGCTCTCTCCATTTCCATCTTGCTCCCATTGTTCCCACCACCCATTTTACTCCCAGTACCTCCACAATTTTCCTACTCTCCATGTCCCAGTGTCCTTGTCCCTTTCTTGATCCCATCGCCCCATCCTGCCCCTGTTGTTCATCCTGTTTACACTGTCCCCATCATTGTCCTGCTCCCTGTGTCCTTGACCTCATCCTGCTTGCAGTGCCCGTGTCCCTGTCCCGCTTCTGATTTCCCAATCCCTCCCTTCTCCTGTCCCTATACTGCTCCCAACGTCCTTGGTTTCCTCCCTGCTCCTGGTGTGCCTGCCCTGTTCCCATCCTGCTCCCTGTGTCCTGGTCCCTGTCCCAGACCTCCACCCCGCTCTTGGTGTCCATTGTCCCCATCCTGTCCCTTTCCTGTGCTCCATGTCCCCATCCCATCCTGCTCCTGGTGTGCCTGTCCTGGTGCCCATGTCCCTGTTCCTATCCTGCTCGTGGTGTCCTGGTCCCTGTCCAGACCTCCACCCTGCTCTTGGTGTCCCTTGTCCCCATCCTGTCCCTTTCCTGTGCTCCATGTCCCTGTCCCCACCCTGTTCCTGATGCCCTCATTCCCATTCTGCTCCAGATGTCCTCTATCCCCACACCTGTCCCAGTGTCCCCACCCAGCTCCTGCTGTCCCTGTCCACAGCCCTGCTCCCACTGTCCCCATTCTTGTCCTGCTCTCCATGTCCCTGTCCCAATCCTGCTTCCTGTGTCCCCATTCCCCCTCTGCTCCTGATGGCCCAGTCCCTGTCCTCATCCTGCTCTCCCCATCCCCACCTTGCCCCCAGTGTCCCCATCACCCATTTTGCTGCCAGTGCCTCATACTGGTCCCACTCTTCATGTCCCCATTCCCCTCCCAGCATCTTTGTCCCCTTCTTGCTTCCACTGCCTCCATCCTGCTCCTGTCCCCATCACTGTCCTGCTCCTTGTGTCCTCGTCCCTGTCCTGCTCCCAATGTCCCCATCCCACCCTGTTTTGGTCTCCACATCCCCACCCTGCCCCTGTCCCTGTCCTCATCCTATTCTTGCTTTCCCCGTCCTCATCTTGCTCTCAGTGTCCCCATTCCACTCTGCTCCTGTCCCTATCCTGCTCCCAATGTCCCTGTCCCCACCCTGTTTATGGTGTCCTTGTCCACAGCCCTGCTCCAGTGTTCTCCCTATTCCTGTCCTGCTTCCCGTGTTCTGTCCTGCTCTGTGTCCTTGTCCCTATTCCCCTGCTGCGTCCCCATCCTGACCCTAGCCCCGTGTCATTGTCCCTGTCCCCTGCTGTGTCCTTGTCCCGTGTCCTTGTCCCTGTTTTCTGCTGTGTCCCTGTCCCGTGTCCTTATCTCTGTCCCCCATCCTGACCCCAGTCCTGTGTCCTAGTCCTGTGTCCTTGTCCCTGTACCCTCTCCTGGCCCCAGTCCCCTGTCCTTGTTCCTCACTGTGTCCCTGTCCCGTGTCCCTGTCCCCGCTGTGTCCCAGTCCCGTGTCCTTGTCCCTGTACCCTCTCCTGTCCTGTGTCCCTGTCCCTTTCCTTGCTGTGTGCCTGTCCCCGCTGTGTTCCTGTCCCTATCCCCGTCCCTGCTCCTGTCCCTATCCCTGTCGTTTTCCTTCTCCCTGTCCCCCTGTCCCTATCTCTATCCCTGTGTCTCTGTCCCTATTCATCTGTCCCTATCCCTGTCCTTATCCCTCTTTCCCTATCCCTGTCCCTATCCCTGTGTCCCTGTCCCCGTCCCTATCCCTGTCCCTGTCCCCTATCCCTATCCCTGTGTCCCTGTCCCTATCCCTGTGTCCCTATCCCTGTCCCTGTCCCTCTGTCCCTATCCTTGTGTCCCTATCCTCTATCCCTGTCCCGGTCCCTCTGTCCCTATTCTTGTGTCCCTGTCCCTGTGTCCCTGTCCCTATCCCTGTGTCCCTGTCCCCCTGTCCCTGTCCCTCTGTCCCTGTCCCTCTGTCCCTATCCCTATCTCTGTCCCTGTGTCCCTATCCCTCTGTCCCTGTGTCCCTGTCCCCTATCCCTATCTCTGCCCCTGTGTCCCTATCCCTGTGTCCCTGTCTCTATCCCTGTGTCCCTATCCCTATTCCTGTCCCTCTGTCCCTATTCCTGTCCCTGTCCCTCTGTCCCTATCCCTCTGTCCCTATCCCTCTTCTTGTCCCTGTCCCTCTGTCCCTGTCCCTCTGTCCCTATTCCTCTATTCCTGTCCCTATTCCTGTCCCCGTCCCTCTGTCCCCGTCCCGCTCCCCGGTCCCCGCCCTCCCGGCCCGCGCGCTCCGAGGGGCTCCGCGCATGCGCCCCGCGCCCCCCGCCCGGGCTCGGCGGCCGAGGGGCCCCGGCGCGGCCACGGGCCGGACCCGGTGAGTGGGGGCTGAGGGCGGGCGGGGCCGGGCCGGGCCGGGCGGGGGCCCGAGGGCTCCGAGCGGCGCCCCCGAGGGGCCGGAGCCACGGGGGGACGGCGGGGGGCTCCGGGAACCGAGCGGCCGTTCCGGGGGCACCGAGGGGCGGGAGCGCAGCCGCGGGCCCCGAGGGGACGGAGCCGCGGCGGAGTGAGGGGGGCGGGAGCCCGGAGGGACCGAGCGGGGCCCTCCGGGGGATCCCGGAGCCCCCCGGGATGAGCCGGGCGCGCTCCGCCGCCGGTGCCGCCGCGAGGGGCCGGTGTCACCCCTGGGTTCCCGCGTCCTCCCCGTTCCCCGCTGCCTTCCCCGCTCCGGACGGAACTCCCGGGGGGTTTATCCCGGGGGAAGCGATGCCTGAAGGGCTTTCCCGGGCGGAGCGCCCGGTGCCCGCCCGCGGCTGCACGTGCCGAGCCCCTCGCTGATGAACGGAGCGCGGGAACGGAGCGACCGCACCGGGAGACGCCGCCTGTGTCACCCTCCGTGCCAACCTCTCCTCCGGTGTCACCCCGTGCTCACCTGCGGTGTCACCCCTGTGCCCACCTCTCCAGTGTCACCCCGTGCCCACCTCCAGTGTCACCCCCTGCCCTCCTCTTCTCCGGTGTCATCCGTGTGCCCACCTCCATTGTCACCCCGTGCCCACCTCCCCTCTGGTGTCACCTTGTGCCCACCTCCAGTGTCACCCCGTGCCCTTCTCTCCATTATCACCCCGTGCCCACCTCCGGTGTCACCCCGTGCCCTTCTCTCCATTATCACCCCGTGCCCACCTCCCCTCTGGTGTCATCTTGTGCCCATCCCCAATGTCACCTCGTGCTCTTCTCTCTTGTGTCACCCCGTGCCCACCTCCCCTCTGGTGTCACCCTGTGCCCCTCCCGGCTCCGGGCAGGCTCCCAGTGGATGCCCAGTGCAGTCCCTGAAGCAGCAGCAGCTCCTGCTCCCGATTCCCTGCCCGGTGAAACCTCCCCAGCCCTGCCTGGAGCCGAGGGGCCGCAGCCCTGCAGTTTGGCGTTGCTTGAGGAAACGCTTCTGCAGCTCCAGGAGTGTTTGCACCAGGCTCTGAGACACGGGGGGGGATTGTTGGGGGTGTCCTGTGCAGGGCCCTCAGTTTGGCTCCGTGTCCTTGTGTGTCCCTTCTCACCGAGGACATTCTGTGATTCTCTGAGCACCATGAGAAGAATCCTGCTCTTGTGTCAGATGTTTTGGCCTCCGTTGGGCCCAACTTTCACCCAGCGTCATAAAATTTCACAGGAGTGACATTTGTGCAGCTATTTTTACTGGCCTTTTAAAGGCAATTCTCATTTCTGTTGGTAGGAATTAGTCCTGACACTTTCTGGTCAGTGTGACCTTGCTTCCCAGTGAATTGCTGATTTGGTTTCACAGTCAAATTAATTACAAATAGGAGATAGTTCATAAGGATTAATTGGGGCATGGATGTACCATATGGATTCTGGAGCAACAGTTGGTACCACCAGGTTCTGATTTGTCACTGGGTGTTTGATTGGTATTTGGAAATGAGAGGGAGAACAAAACCCTTCTCTCTGACAGACCGTTGATTGCTGTTATTATTTCCATGTCTCTTGCCTGCTCTAAGTCAGGATAATTGGTTAAAAAAACCCCAAACTGTCCCTTCCTGTTAGAAATCTGTGTCCTGGGGATGTTCAATGAGCCAGCTGTCAGTGCAGTTACCAAACCCTCCGTTCTTCAGGTCATTTAAGGGAAGATGTTGCTTTCTGTCAAGACTCGTGTTTAGGAAAACGCAAGGTGCCTTTCTCTGGATTTTTGGTACTTTCCAAGTCTGCTCCAAAGTTCTTCTTGTGCTTTCTGAGGGAACAGCTCAGCTCACTGGAAAGCAGGATGGGTAAGGAGTTTTAAGAGGGAATTTGAGCCTTTTTGTGCTGTTTGACTCGGAGGGAGCGTCCTGCGTTTGCAGCGGGGACGGAGCTCTGTGGTCACTGCTGGCTCCTGGGGGTGGGCTGAGCTGTCACATTCTGTGCCTGGCGAATGCACCAGAGCTCCAGCGAGGGGCTGGCCCCGGGTGACACGGAGGTGGCAGCAGTGGAGCTCTGGCTGTCCCCGTGGCTGCCGGGCCGGGGCTCTGGGCATGTCTGCGGGCACCGAGGCTGCCAGGTAAGAGCTGAGGGGCTGGGGCTGGGCTGGGCGAGGGCTCCCTGAGCCTTTCCCTGCTGAGAGGAGCCCTTGGCAGGGTGTTCCTCCAGAATCAGGAGCTTGTCTGGCATTTCCAAATTGAAATACAATTAAATTTCAATTTCCAAATGGAAATGCCAGCAGGAGCGCAGTGACAGGTCCCTTTGGAGGTGTCACATCACATGGAGCTTGTTTTACAGGAGTGTCTCTGGGTTTTGGGCTGTGTTGGAAACACAGCTGCAGCACCTCTTGTGTTTTTTATCAAGGTTTAGATCAGTTGGAGTGATGAAAACTTATTTAAAATGTTTTTCTGACAGGCTGTTCCCTTACCAAAGGGTCTGACTGCCTTTAGTGCTTGCAGACTAGAGTCTATAAGTTTGTCCTTCCATTGATGGAGGAGACTATTGAGCTATTGCTAATGAAAACATTTCCATGTACAAATTTAAGTGTTTTTTTAATTTATAGAACAATATTACAATTATTTTTAAAGTGGTTTTTTAAAGCAGTTTGTTTTACAGGAGTGTGTCTGCTTTTTGGACTGTGTTGGAAACACAGCTGCTCCTTGGAGTTTGTTACCCAGCACCTCCTGTCTTTTTTGAAATGGGTTTAGCAAGGTTTAGATCAGTTGGAGTGATAAAAAGTTACTAAAAACGTTTTGCTTAATTCCCTTACCAAAGGGTCTGACTGCCTTTAGTGCTTTCAGACTAGATTTTGTTTGTCCTTCCGTTGATGGAGGAGACTATTGAGTTATTGCTAATAGCATTCCCATTTACAAATCTGTTTTCTTAATTTATAGAACAATATTACAATTTTTTGGGGTTTTTAAAGCAGCTTGTTTTACAGGAGCATCTCTGGTTTTTGGACTGTGTTGGAAACACAGCTGCTCCTTGGAGTTTGTCACCCAGCACTTCTTGTCTTTTTATCAAGGTTTAGATCAGTTGCAGTGATGAAAAGTTACTAAAAATGTTTTGCTTAATTCCCTTACCAAAGGGTCTGACTGCCTTTAGTGCTTTCAGACTGGAGTTTGTAACAGTTTTTCCTTCCACTGATGGAGGAGACTATTGAGTTATTGCAAATGAAAACATTTCCATTTACAAATCTAAGTGTTTTCTGCATGTATAGAACACTATTACAATTTTTTTGTTGTTTTTTAAAACAAATTTTTGGGGTTTTTTATTGTTCTTATAGAACAATATTACAATTTTTGGGGTTTTTAAAGCAACTTGTTTTACAGGAGTGTCTCTGGTTTTTGGACTGGGTTGGAAACACAGCTGCTCCTTGGAGTTTGTCACCCAGCACCTCTTGTCTTTTTTGAAATGGGTTTATCAAGGTTTAGATCAGTTGGAGTGATGAAAAATTACTAAAAACGTTTTGCTTAATTCCCTTACCCAGGGTCTGACTGCCTTTAGTGCTTTCAGACTAGAGTTTGTAACAGTTTTTCCTTCTATTGAGGGAGGAGACTATTGAGATATTGCAAATGAAAACATTTCCATTTACAAATCTAAGTGTTTTCTGCATTTATAGAACACTATTACAATTTTTTTTTGTTTCTTAAAACAAATTTTTGGGGGTTTTTATTGTTCTTATAGAACAATATTACAATTTTTAGGGTTTTTGTAAAGCAGCTTGTTTTACAGGAGTGTCTCTGTTTTTGGACTGTGTTGGAAACACAGCTGCTCCTTGGAGTTTGTCACCCACCACCTCTTGTCTTTTTTGAAATGGGTTTAGCAAGGTTTAGATCAGTTGGAGTGATGAAAACTTATTTAAAATGTTTTTCTGACAGGTTGTTCCCTTACCAAAGGGTCTGATTGCCTTTAGTGCTTTCAGACTGGAGTTTGTTTGTCCTTCCACTGATGGAGGAGACTGTTGAGATATTGCAAATGAAAACATTTCCATGTACAAATATAAGTGTTTTCTTAATTTATAGAACAATATTACAAATTTACAGCTCACAAGTCTGAATGCAGGATTCTAGGCAAGGAATTGTCATGAAACACCTCTTTTTTAGATGTATACCATCCCCAACCCTTCATTAAGGGATTTTTTTTTGCCCCTCACTTCAAAGCAAACACCCAGCTCATGACAGATAATGTGCAAGTGATGCAAATACTGGTAAATAACTGGAAAATTTGGGTCAAGGACTGAGAGCACAGTGCTTGCTTTGAACAAGGCAGAGAGGGTTGGGAATGTGAGGAATTCCTGGGGTCCCAGCCCTTGGTTTTAACTTTCCCCAGGAAAGTTAAAGCTCAGATGCTGGGGAAATTGAGACCAATTTTAAAAATTTATTTTGGTACACCCTAGAGAGTTTTAATTATAGGCACAGTTTTCTAAAGAATTCTGTGGTTCTAAAGGTAATTGGTGTGGAAATTATACTGCTTAGATGAAACTTTATCTTAAAAAGTCTTTTCTGGGTTTGGATAGTCCTAGAGTTTACAAAAATCAATATCTTATAAGCTCTGAAATTTAATCACTCATGGAGAGTTTGTGATGAATTTTAACACCTAAATTTGTTGATTTAGTAATTTGCTGACTGCCAGCAACTTCTGTGAGTCAAAAAAATCCCCAGACTTTCCTCATCCACCCCTTTTGCCAAGGAAAGGATGAGATCCAGTGCCTGAGGTTGTACCTCAGGATAATCCAGAGGATCAGCAGAGCAGTTTGGGATTGAATCACTGAAAATCCAGTGCTTTGGGGAGCTGGGGAATCCAGAGCCACGAGGGCTTGGTGGTGCTGCTGCTGCTTCATTCCTGCCCCAGCTGTGGGGCTGGAGAGTGAGGAGTCCTTATGGAATGGAGAGATTTCCATGGAGAGTGTGTGAGCCCAGGCAGACCCTGCTCATTGAGGTGAATTTTGGGGATTTGTGGTCATTGGCACCTGCAGGGGGCTGCTGGTTGAGTAAAAGTGATGGGATCAGGACTTGGATGGTTTTTGTGGGTCTGTTCCAGCTCAGGATATTCTGTGATTCTCAGAAATCAGGCTGCAGCCTCACCATCACAGGGGGCTGATCCTGGGGCTCTTTTCTTAAACCACTTCACATTTTCAGCACCTTTTTCAAAGGTGGAAACCACAATGAACGTTGCCTTGTACAAGGGACCTCTCTTGGGCCTCACCATCTCAGGGGGCTGATCCTGGAGCTCTTTCCTTAAACCATTTCACATTTTCAGCTTTTTTTTCAAAGGTGGAAACCACAATGAATGTTTCCTTGTACAAGGGACCTCTCTTGTGCCTCACCATCTCAGGGGGCTGATTTTGGGGCTCTTTCCTTAAACCATTTCACATTTTCAGCATTTTTTTCAAAGGTGGAAACCACAAGGAGTGTTGCCTTGTACAATGCACCTCTCTTGTGCCTCACTATCTCAGAGGGCTGATCCTGGGGCTCTTTCCTTAAACCATTTCACATTTTCAGCACCTTTTTCAAAGGTAGAAACCACAATGAACATTTCCTTGTACAATACACCTCGCTTGTGCCTCACTATCTCAGAGGGCTGATCCTGGGGCTCTTTCCCTATACCACTTCAGATTTTCAGCACCTTTTTTGAAGGTAGAAACCACAATGAACGTTTCCTTGTACAATACACCTCGCTTGTGCCTCACCATCACAGGGGGCTGATCCTGGAGCTCTTTCCTTGAACCACTTCACATTTTCAGCACCTTTTTTAAAGGTGGAAACCACAAGGAGTGTTGCCTTGTACAAGGGACCTCTCTTGTGCCTCACCATCACAGGGGCAGATCTTGGGGCTCTTTCCTTAAACCACTTCACATTTTCATCACTTTTTTCAAAGGTGGAAACCACAATGAACATTTCCTTGTACAAGGGACCTCTCTTGTGCCTCACCATCACAGGGGGCTGATCCTGGGGCTCTTTCCCTATACCACTTCAGATTTTCAGCACCTTTTTCAAAGGTGGAAACCACAATGAACGTTTCCTTGTACAATACACCTCTCTTGTGCCTCACCATCACAGGGGGCTGATTTTGGGGCTCTTTCCTTAAACCATTTCACATTTTCAGCACCTTTTTTAAAGGTGGAAACCACAATGAACGTTTCCTTGTACAATGCACCTCTCTTGTGCCTCACCATCACAGGGGGCTGATCCTGGGGCTCTTTCCTTAAACCACTTCAAGTTTTCAGCACCTTTTTTGAAGGTAGAAACCACAATGAACATTTCCTTGTACAATGCACCTCTCTTGTGCCTCTCCCTTCCTGCTGGGACAGGATTCCCTGAATCCCAGCAGGAACTGGGACAAGGGTGCTGATCATTAGACACGGAGTGAAGCCCTGGTGGATAATGGAGCCCTTTGTTGTCCCTCCCGGGGGATGGGCACTGCTCCCTCATTAGGGGGAAGGTGATCCTTTGCTCCCATCCCATTTCCACACTTTGTTTCTGTGCTGCCACAGAGCTGACCTGTGCTCCACATTGATGTATTTTTAATCTGCTTAATAGGAAGGAAATTATTGCCGTTGAAAAAGTTCCACTGCAATTCCCTGATTTTTATGGTGGCTCTGCTGAGCTGCCCATGGAAGCACATCCCTGCCCAGCCAGCAGGGAGACTCCCCGAGTTCCAGATGGCCCCTGGACCCTGCTGCCAGCCCCTCACGGGTGGCTGCACGGCCACCCCTGTGTCCCCTGCTTTGGAAGGGAGTGAAGGTTTTATTCTGCAGCATTTATCAGTGTTTGCAGCTGCTCTCAGCACTTCCTGCAAGCAGCAGGAGAGCAATTCCACAATGTGCTTGTGCCATGGAATAACAGGCTGTGCTTTTTATTGGCTGAAATTATAATTAATAATGGTCAGAATTATTAAATCACATTTCACTTGCTGTGTTCAGTATTGCTCAGCATGGAAATTCCACCCCTGAGACAAACCCATCTTTTTAAAATGTCAATGTCACCAAATTTCCCATTCACTGCCCATTCCTGGTCCTGGTTTTGGGAAGCTCGTTGCTTTCTATTAAAAGCTACAAAAAGGAATTTATCTCCAAAATGCTTCTTGGAGGGGAAAGGGCAATGTTAGCATTTGCTTTTCTGACCTCCTCATACCATAAATATGAATTGTTATTGCTGCTTGGTTGGTGACACACAGTTCTTCCCAAATTCAGGACTGTCTGGAAGATCTGGCTGGGATTTTTAAAAACTTGACTTTGTTTTGGTGTAAAATGAAGATTTCAGGTGAAAGTTCCTGCGTGTGGTGTGGGATAATTGACATACTCAACGTGTGGCTGGGCAGTTGTAATCTTACTGAAGGAAATACTGAGAATGGCAAAAAGAAATCCCTTTTCTTTCTGCAAACATAGAGAGCTTGGTTTCATAGCTCTGTACTGGCCAGTAATTCCTCAGTGATTCTGTTTTAAGGAAGAATGTGATTCTATTTCAAAGCAGAACCCAGGCACAACCCGAGCAATAACACAAGTTACAAGGTTTTCTAGCTATAAATAAAAAAATCTATATTTGGAAAAAACAAATAGTGTATTTATGGACAAAACTGTATTAAAGGAAATGTGATGGAAAAATTGAGTCAGATGAGCTGATGTATGAAGCATTCCCCTCTGGAGTCATTGGGCTGAAAAATGTTTTATATGCCTAAACTTGAACAGATGCTTCAGCACACACACACACAGAGTCCTCCCCCGGTTCATATTAGCACTTCTGCTCATACCACTGTGATTAATTCCCAGACCAGCCTGGTTTGGGCTCTTTTCAGGGGGCTCCGGGGTATTTCCAGATCATCCAGGTACTTAAACCATGCCTAGATTTAAATAAGCACCCCAGATCATCCAGGTACTTAAACCATGCCTAGATTTAAATAAGCACCCCAGATCATCCAAGCACTTAAGCCATGCCTATCTTTAAATAAGCACCCCAGATCATCCAGGTACTTAAACCAAGCCTAGATTTAAATAAGCACCCCAGATCATTCAGGTACTTAAGCCATGCCTAGATTTAAATAAACACCCCAGATCATCCAGGTACTTAAACCATGCCTAGATTTAAATAAGCACTTAAGCCATGCCTAGCTGTAAATAAGCACCCCAGATCATCCAGGTACTTAAACCATGCCTAGCTGTAAATAAACCCCCCAGATCATCCAGGTACTTAAGCCATGCCTAGATTTAAATAAGCACCCCAGATCATCCAGGCACTTAAGCCATGCCTAGCTGTAAATAAGCACCCCAGATTATCCAGGTACTTAAGCCATGCCTAGCTTTAAATATGCACCCCAGATCATCCAGGTACTTAAGCCATGCCTAGATTTAAATAAGCATCCCAGATCATCCAGGTACTTAAACCATGCCTAGCTGTAAATAAGCACCCCAGATCATCCAGGCGCTTAAACCAAGCCTAGATTTAAATAAGCACCCCAGATCATCCAGGTACTTAAACCATACCTAGATTTAAATAAGCACCCCAGATCATCCAGGTACTTAAGCCATGCCTAGCTGTAAATAAGCACTTAAGCCATAAATAAGAGAGCATCCCGGATTATTAGCAGGATTTGTTTCAAGCTTTGCATTAAGCATGTGTTTAAATGACTCACTGAGCTGGGATTTACATTTTTACACGGGAATGAAGGATTTCTCTCTGTTACCTTGCCTAGATGGAAATTGGTGGAGTCAGGCAGCTTTTATTGCCTAAACCAGTCCATGAAACCAGCTTTGGGCTCTTACAGTTATTAGTTCCAGCGTTTTAGTTACAAATTTGTCAGGAAACGAGTCTGAGTGTGCGTGCCTGACCTCGATTGAGATACTGAGGAGGTCTGAAGGAGGGAGGGAAGGAGGGAGGGAGGGAATATCCATATGGATGACCAGCAGATTGTGCCTCGTGTCCTTCCCAGTCCCAATGTCGAATTCACAGCCGGTGGTGCTGGAGGAGGCTGACAACTGCATTGCATTATTTTCCATCGAGTCCCTGCTCTGGTGTCCCTCTGAGCCATTCATCTGCTGTGCTGGGGAGCAGGGTTTGCCTTGTAGGTGGCTGTGCACAGCATTCCCTCTCCTCTGAACACCCCCAAAATCTTCCCCAAAAGTGCCACATCTTGGGAATCCTGTCCAGTTTGCTTTTCTGATGAAGGAATGTAGAAAAATGACTTATGGGTCTGGCAGTGGTGTGCCTGGGGAGTGCAGCTCCTGCAGGATGAGGGGTGATGCTGGTGGCAGCAGGGTTTGCCTTGTAGGTGGCTGTGCACAGCATTCCCTCTCCTCTGAACACCCCCAAAATCTTCCCCAAAAGTGCCACATCTTGGGGATGCTGTTCACTTTGTTTTTCTGATGAAGGAAAAGTGCCACATCTTAGGAATGCTGTTCACTTTGCTTTTCTGATGAAGGAATGTAGAAAAATGACTTATGGGTCTGGCTGTGGTGTGCCTGGGGAATGCAGCTCCAGCAGGATGAGGGGTAATGCTGGTGGCAGCAGGGTTTGCCTTGTAGGTGGCTGTGCACAGCATTCCCTCTCCTCTGAACATCCCCAAAATCTTCCCCAAAAGTGCCACATCTTGGGAATGCTGTTCACTTTGTTTTTCTGATGAAAGAAAAGTGCCACATCTTGGGAATGCTGTCCATTTTGCTTTTCTGATGAAGTAATGTAGAAAAATTACTTGTGGGTCTGACCATGGGCCTGTTTGGGAAATGCAGCTCCTACAGGATGAGGGATGGTGCTGGTGGCAGCAGGGTTTGCCTTGTAAGTGGCTGTGCACAGCATTCCCTGTCCTCTGAACACCCCCAAAATCTTCCCCAAAAGTGCCACATCTTAGCAATGCTGTCCACTTTGCTTTTGTGGTGAAGGAAAAGTGCCACATTTGGGGATGCTGTTCACTTTGTTTTTCTGATGAAGGAATGTAGTAAAATGACTTGTGGGTCTGACCATGGCTCTGGCTGGGAAGTGCAGCTCCTGCAGGATGAGAGATGGTACTGGTGGCAGCAGGGTTTGCCTTGTAGGTGGCTGTGCACAGCATTCCCTCTCCTCTGAACACCCCCAAAATCTTCCCCAAAAGTGCCACATCTTAGCAATGCTGTTCACTTTGCTTTTCTGATGAAGGAATGTAGAAAAATGACTTGTGGGTCTGACCATGGCTCTGGCTGGGGAATGCAGCTCCTGCAGGATGAGGGATGGTGCTGGTGGCAGCAGGGGATGGAGCTCCTGCCCAAGGGGACATCCTGGCATGAGTGGTGCAGCCCTGCCAGACTCGCAGCAATCCATTGCCTGTGAAGTTCTGTATCTCTCTCTCTCATGCTTAAAATAGTCAAGAGCCTGGAAGGGTGATTGTGTGTCTTGTGTGTGCCCATGTTCCCTTGAGGGGGAGTTTTGACTCCTTGTTAACTCCTGGAAGCCTGGCTGTGCTGTGGATGCAGGGACAGGGATGACACCCAGCACTGTGTAATCCTGAGGTTAATCCTGTTTGTAGGCAGGCAAGGGGGTGGGTGTAGCTCACATGGGGCTGCCCTTGGTGTCAGTACATTTTTTAATGGTATAAAATTAAAAATAGTTGAAGTTCCTAATGTGTGTTGCAGCTGTGCTGCCCTGCATGCAGCATGTCCTCCTAAAAATCTAAAAATCTCCTGATTCTCAGGGTAAACATTGAAGTAGTTGAGAAATGACTGAATTTTACTTGCAGCACATTCATTCGCAGGAGTTACTCAGCTTGTGCTCAGATATGGAGTTAAACTATTTTGAAATGAGAAGAATTTTCGTGGTGGAAACTGTGATTCCTGAGATATTATAAAGCAAAATAAAATTGAAGCGTTTGGGAGGAAGCACATGGCGATCTTCCACAGAGCCATATGGAATTTATCTTTATTCCCTGCTTCATGTGAAGTCTTTGCTCCTTCTGGAGCTGACTTGGAGCCTCCTCCTCAGTGCTGTCCCAGCCTGGTTTGTATTCCTCACCTGCTCTTGCTCTCTTTGCAATCTGTGACCAAAGCCATCGATCCGGGTGCAATCCCATTCCCTGGAGGGCTGTGCTGGACAGAAATGAATCAGGGCTGCCCTTCAGGTGTTCCCATTGCCCAGGCTCGTCTGGCACGTGCAGAGTTCCAGGGGGCTGGAGCTGAGCAGTGATTGTCAGCCCCTGAACCAATTCCCTCTGGTGTCTGCTGGTTCATGGAGGGGCTTTCCCCAGCCCCTGCAGCGCTCACTCCTGGCTCCTTTGGAGCAGCCACATGGATCAGATGGAATCGTGCCTGCTCCAGGTCCTGTTCCTGACCTGCCCCGTGTGGGGCTGCAGCAGAGCAGGGGAGGAGCTCTGGACTCTCAACTGCTTTGTGCCTACAGACTTACCCTTGCCTGAGGCACTGCTCTGGCTTTTTTTGGGGGGTTTCCTTCTCCAGGCTGCTCCAGGTGTCACAGATCCCTGCCTGTTTCTACCTCATCCTTCTGGTTTTTTTCCACTGTCCTTCCCCCAGCAGCCACTCCATAGCTGTTCTCCAAGCTCCTTCTGTTCTCCTGTGTTCCCATGATAGGAGGTGGCAGAGTGACCAGAGCCACACCGTGGCTGAGCCATGGCACTCAGGGGGACATGGCAGAGTCACACACCATGGGTGAGCTGTGGGCACTTGGGGACATGGCAGAGTGACCAGAGCCACACACCATGCATAAGCCATGGGTACCTGGGAACATGGTAGACCAGAGCCACACACCATGGGTGAGCTGTGGGCACTCGGGGGGATGTGGCAGAGTGACCAGAGCCACATGCCATGGGTGACCTGTGGGCACTCAGGGGGACACAGCAGAGTCACAGACCATGAGTGAGCTGTGGGCACTCAGGGACATGGCAGAGTGACCAGAGCCACACACCATGGGTGAACCATGGGCACTGAGGGACATAGCAGGGTGACCAGAGCCACACCATGGGTGAACCATGGGCACTCAGGGACATGGCAGGGTGACCAGAGCCACACCATGGCTGAGCCATGGGCACTTGGGGACATAGCAGGGTGACCAGAGCCACACCATGGGTGAACCATGGGCACTCAGGGACATGGCAGGGTGACCAGAGCCACACCATGGCTGAGCCATGGGCACTCAGGGACATGGCAGGGTGACCAGAGCCACACCATGGGTGAACCATGGGCACTCAGGGACATGGCAGGGTGACCAGAGCCACACCATGGGTGAACCATGGGCACCCAGAGGGATGTGACAGAGTGACCAGAGCCCCACCATGGGTGACCCATGGGCACCCAGAGGGATGTGACAGAGTGACCAGAGTGACCAGAGCCACACACCATGGGTGACCCATGGGCATTCAAGGGGACACAGCAGAGTGACCAGAGCCACATGCCATGGGTGAGCCCTGGCACTGAGGGGGACACAGCAGAGTCACAGACCATGGGTGAGCTGTGGGCACTCAGGGGGACATGGCAGAGTGACCAGAGCCACACACCATGGACACTGAGGGGGACACAGCAGTGTGACCAGAGCCACATGCCATGGATGCATGTCACAGGCACAGGGTGGCACAGCAGTGTGTGCTGGGTGTGCTTGTCCTCTGACACTGGTGAAACTGTTTTGGGGCTGTGCTGAGCAGTGCCAGAGCATTCACAGAGCAGCCTGACAGCCCCTAGACCTCCTGCTTGCTGAAGCCATCTCAGGGCATATCTATTTTTAGGTGAAACTGAGATTTATTATTCTTATTCAATGTATGCATCACTTTATCCATGTGGAATTCCATCTGCCATTTTATTTCCAGGTTGCATAGACTCAGATGGTCCCTGTGCTGCTCTTCATGGTTGCTTATCCACCCCCCTCCTTGAATATTTCCTTCAGGATGCTGGGTCACATCCAGGCAGTGTCCTGGTGTGGCACAGCCAGCCTCTCCCTGTGACCCTTGCTCTGACTTCCCTCCCTTGCAGGAAATCATTGTTTACTCCTGCTGCCTTGCCTCCCACCCAGCTGTCTCCATACAGGGACAAATCCCTTTTCCAGTGGCCTTTTGGGGTCCCTACAGGAAGCCTCAGATGAGGGAGACTCACAGAGGTTAAAACCCAGGAGATCTGGAGCCCTCTGTGGGGCTGGAGGTGCCTTTCCACGCTGACTTTTCCCCTGGTTTATTGTATTTATACAGAGGATCAATGATCACTAATTGTGCTCTGTGTAATTAGTCCTGTGTGAATGTTGGGTTTGGACAGCTACATTTTGCCAGGATTTTCTTCACAGCCCCTGTCTTGCAGAGTTGACAGGGCAGTTGCTTCCCTGTCCCAAGACAGTTTTAGGAATGGCTGTGCTCCATGCTGCATTAACCCCTTGGTGGATCCACCCAGCCCTTCCTACTGTGACTCCTCAGTTTGGCTCTTTGCTCTGTAACCTCCCCTCCAGTCCCTCCAGCACTGGGAACCAGTTTCCCAGTGAATCCCAGGGGAAAGGGCTGGCAAAGAGCCTGGAACTGTGACTTGTGTGTAAAGCAGTCACATCATTTTCCCTGCATGGGTTTGTCATCTCTTTTGGTGACATTAAAGCTGAGCCTGTTCCTGCTGGTGGCTTTCTGCAGGGAGACTCTGTCAAGGTACAGGTGGGAACCTGAAGTGGGAGTGCTCTGAGGGCTGGAGATGGGCTGGGAGAGCTGGGGGTGTTCAGCTGGAGAAGAAAAGGCTCTGAGGACACCTTACTGTGGCCTTCCAGCTTAGAATAAAAACGGGGACTTTCTGCTGTCTGCTGTAGTGACAGGACAAGGAACAACACTAAAATTGAGAGAGGACTGGGTTAGATGGGACATTAAATGAAATATTTCACCATGAGGGTGGGCAGGCCCTGGCACAGGGTGCCCAGAGCAGCTGGGGCTGCCCCTGAATCCCTGGCAGTGCCCAAGGCCAGGCTGGGCAGGGCCTGGAGCAGCCTGGGACAGTGGAAGGTGTCCCTGCCATGGCAGGGGGAGGAACAAGAGCTTTAAAGCCCCTTCCAGCCCAAACCAGTCTGTGCTTGTGTTTGGGTGTGATTGCCTGAATGAGACAATCCACCAAACAGCCAGCGGGTCCTTATCAGGAGCCTCTTATCAGGAGCCATCTTATCTGCAGCTAATTCCCCTTTGTGAGGGTGAACGAGCTGGGACGCGGCAGATTCTCAATTTCCCTTTGTTTTTAGGATGTTTTTGTGAGCAGACCTGCCGGGATCTGCGTTAGGGAGTCACCCAGTAGAGGTGATCTGCTGGCTCCTGCTTGGAGCAGAAGTTCACTCTGTGATGAAGATGTCAGCAGCCTCCTAAAACCTTGGAAATGAGAGGGAGGGAGAAGCTTGGCCCTGCTGCCCTGACCATGGCTGCAGTGTCCCACTGGGTTTTTCCTGCAGCCCCACAGCTCAGTGCACACCATCCCCATGTGCCCTTGGTGCTCCCCTGTCAAGTCTCACCCCTGTCTCAGCACTGGGGAGGCTGATCTGCCTTCAGTTTGCTGCTAATTGTCCCAAGCTGTGCTGATAATAAGTCAGATAAAATCCTTGGCCAAGGGAGAGCAGTCAGGTGGAAAAGCTGACCCGTCTGCCACTGTGTGCTTGGTGAGAGTGCCTGTCACTGGGAAAAGGGCTCCTGGCCTCCTTTCATGCAATAGGAGTTATTTCCAGCTGTTCTCAGGGGGAAAAGCCCCAGTTGGTGTGTGTGTGTTTCCCAGCTGGAGCGATGGAGCACAGGGAGTTCATCAGTGCTTCAGGTCTCTTCCCAAGGGAGTCTCAAAGTATTCAAGTCTTTCAGAAATGGACAGTTTTATGTTTCTTATTTCATTACAGGGATAATTTTTTTCAACAAATAAGTCACTTAGTGAATCTATGCATATTTATATTCTAAATTTTATCTTTGGCAAAATAAAGCTGTTAAGACTCCTGTTGAACTCAAGCTGGAGTAACATTTTAATGCCAATATGGCAATCTGCTGCCTTACTCTGCTCCTTGCCTCAGAATAAACTGTGTGTAAAACCAACTTTATTGAAACAAAACTCTTCAGCTGTTTCTGTGGTTTAGCAGCAACTTAGGAGAAGTTGAAGCAGCAGTAAAATGAGTGAGGTGCTGCTTGTTGTGGTTCTCTGATAAGGTGCTGTCCTTGGCTATTTGTCCCAACACCATTGTTAGGAAAATTAATCCACAAACAGCAGAGGTTTGTGTCCAAAAAGGAGACAGAGGAGTCCTTTGACTTTATTGGAATAAAGGAAGAGGCTATGGGGCATTGCCCTGGGATCTCTCAAATTTTTGGAGGACACAGCCTCCTTTTTATCCCAATTTCCCACATTTCCCTCTCTCTTTCCCCACTGGCTGAAGTACTTGAGAGGTTCAGACTTCCCAAAACACCTGATACCAAAGATTTCCCTCTAATGTATAACCCTCCCTTTTTAATTCTTACAGAATTTAGGGGTTTTTCTTCCCCATTGTTTCTTTCATCTTTCAACATCTAATTTCATTTATCAGCAAACCTAAAGTTTATTTGTAAAAGCAAGTATCTTTTTCCATTCATCCATCAGTAGAATAATTTCTTTTCTCTTCCATTGCTGGTTTTATCTACCAGCAGACCCACAGCTTTTTTGGAAAGACAAATCTGCTATTCCTCTCCCCATCCTCATGGATTGTTGTGCCATTTGGCACAGCTGGCTGCTGTCCTGCTCAGTTTGGTGCTCTCCACTGGGCAGTTGCAGAGTTTGGTGAAGTCCCAAGGGGCTGCAGGGCTCTCTGCTCCTGTCTGTCCCAGCATGGGGACAATCCAGGCCCAGTTTAGCAGAGTTCCAAGTTTTGGGTGCCCTGAAAGCCCCAGCAGGGCAGGGAGGGTTTGCAGTGGTGATGTTTGGTTTGCAGTTTCCTCCTCTGCCTCTGAACATCCTTCCCTCTCTGCAGAGCTGCTCTTGTAGAAAATGTGATGTGGATTTGGTGGAGTTGCAGGCTGAGGCGGTGGCTCCCACTAGACCAGACAGAGCTGGGGAATAAAACTCTTTTTTTTTGTTTTTGAATGTAGGTCACAGAGAAGCAGCTGCCATGTTGCAGGATGGGTGACTGGGGAGGTTGTGGCAGACTGTGTCGGGCTGTGTGGTGTCTGTTTCATTGACAAGCTGTTCATGGGAGTTTTTGAGGCTTATCTATGAAGCAAACACTGCCGTGGTTTCTCTTGACTGCCATAAGATGGTGGTGGGAGCATGAGGTGTTCATCCCCATCCCGCTCAGCCAAGTGAGAGCCTTTGATTGTGATGTACAGGAGCCGACAGAATTGCTCTCTTTTGGCTTCTCTCTCCTTCCCTGAAATGGCTGTGAGAGTGATATTTGGGTCAGCTGCCTCCAGTGTGTCATTTTCTTTTGACACTCATCCCTGTGAGCACAGAGGAGGAGCCCTGGGGAAACGCTGTGGAGCTGTTGGCTGCACTGGAATGGGGTGTAGTTAAAGGGTGTTGTGGTTATTTGAGTCTCTGATCACACTCAGCCAGGGAGGTCTCTCTGATGCCTGACTGGAAGGATATGGCAGTGAGGATGGCCTTTCCCAGGGAGCTGCAGGGATCCAGGTAAGCACATGGATGTGCAGTGCCTGTCCCTCTGTGCTTGCCAGGGATGGAACACCCAGAGTTCTGTGTGTTCTGTGCCTTCTTCCCTTTGGACCCTTTTGGCTCTGTCTGGGGAAGCAGATTGTTCCTCCTTGCCTCACTGCAGGCTCAGGGTTGTAGTCTGAAGTCTTGGGTGGGCCCAGGTGCTGCCATTCCCTGGGTTTGCATTGTCCAGGCTCTGCTCACCCCAGGTTTCAAGGCAGGGAGATCTCTCTGAGCCTGACTGGAGCTGTGTGGGAGTGAGGATGGCCTTCCCCAGAGCTCACTGCCAGGGAGCTGCAGGGATCCAGGTAAGCACATGGATGTGCAGCCTGCCCAAAGGGCCCAGTCCTGCTGCAGGGATCCAGGTAAGCACATGGATGTGCAGTGCCTGTCCCTCTGTGCCTGCCAGGGATGGAACACCCAGAGGTGCTGTGTGTTCTGTGCCTTCTTTCCTTTGGACCCTTGTGGGGAAGCAGATTGTTCCTCCTTGCCTTCCTGCAGGGCTTGGGGTCGTGCTCTGAGGTGCTGCCATTCCCTGGGTGTCACAGGTGGGTTTGCATTGTCCAGGCTCTGCTCACCCCAGGTGTCCCCAGTGCAGCCCTGAGTGACAGAGCTGGTGCTGGGCCTGCCTGCACAGGCAGAGTCTGCAGCAGAACCCTCTCCTTCCCTTCCCTTCCCTTCCCTTCCCTTCCCTTCCCTTCCCTTCCCTTCCCTTCCCTTCCCTTCCCTTCCCTTCCCTTCCCTTCCCTTCCCTTCCCTTCCCTTCCCTTCCCTTCCCTTCCCTTCCCTTCCCTCCCCTCCCCTCCCCTCCCCTTCCCTGTCCCTGCAACTTGTCCTCTCTCTTTTATGTTCATTCTTACAGGAAAAATTGCTAAATTCCTTTGTTTTTGTTGCTGTTGCCCAGACTGTTCTTTATGGTGCCCAGGGAATGGTGATGTAAAACTGATACACAGAAAATTCCACTTAAACAAAAGAAAACCTTTTTTTTACTGTGAGCATGGTCAGATGTAGGATCAGACTGCCCAATCTGACTTTTCAATTCTTTTGTCTTTGGAGGGGTTTAATAGCATCAGACTGCCCAGAGAGCTTGTGTGGAGTTATTTAAAACCTGGCTGGACATGGGCCTTGCAGCCTACTCTGGGATGTAAAATATGGTGGTTTAAACTACCAGTTATCACAAGTTTGCACATTTCTGAAAGGGAAGCGTGTGATACAAGGGAACTTAGGGGTTAAGCACCTTCAGAAGTGACTGAAATAAAGATCAGTCACTTACAAAGGGGCTGTCAGTCAGTGTTGGGGAGTTTGGTCTCATGTTTTGTGAAGGTAGCTCATTGTGTGTCTGAGCCAGGGTTTGGTGGCCCTGACTGAGGAGCATCAGATGTTTGTCTTGGTGCCTCAGCAGATGTTTGCCAGGTCCAGGAGCTGCTCCTGGAAGGAGAACTGTGGTGTTTGGGAGATGATGCTGACTGTGTGTGCTCATGGAAACACCTGCAGGATCCCTGTGGTGAGGGAGAATGGGAATTGCCAGCTCACACTTGGGGTACTCTGTGCACCTGAGGCCACCCTCACCCAGTCTGATGGTCACTTCAGCTGGTAGGAACAGTGTTTCTCCAGGATGCCCTCTGGATCTTTGGATTTTAAGGGTATCAGTCCCCAGCCCTGTTGTTTGCTGCCATTTGGTTAAACACTTGGAACAGTAGTGTTGGGTGTTTTCTCTAGTATGGCTTGAACTTCAGATTCAAATTCTTCAAAAAAAAATTAAAATTGTCTTTTACCTACCCTGTAATTCCTTGTTTTTTACATCCAGCTGAATTACACAGGGAAAGCTTCCCTGTGCTTTACTGAATTCACAGAATTCACACAATCACAGGGTTGGAAGAGACCTTCAAGATCATCGAGTCCAACCCCAACACCCAACTAAACCCTGGCACCCAGTGCCACATCCAGGCTTGTTTTAAACACATCCAGGAATGGTGACTCCACCACCTCCATTCCAGAACTTTATCACTTTTCCTGTAAAAAACTTTTTCCCAATATCCAGCCTGTATTTCCCTTGGTGCAGCTCCAGGCTGTGTGCTCTGGTTGTGTCAGTTCCTGCAGACAGAGCCCAGCCCAGCTGAGCACAGGCACCTTTCAGGAGCTGCAGGGTGATGAGGGCACCCCTGAGTCTCCTTTTCTCCAGGCTGGACCTGTCAGTTCCAGCACAACTCAGGGCTGCAGGGGCCCAGCTCCAACCATGGGGGCTCCTGGGGTTAAACTCTGGTGGAGAAGAGCTGTGAGATGTGTGGGGCTGGAGGAGTGCTGGTGAACACTGGGTTGGTTCTGAGCCCTTCCTTGGGTTATTCCTCATTAGCAGCAGGTTGTGGAGAGGGTTTGTTCCTGCTGCAGGCTGCAGTGGCAGCACTGTGCTGATCCTGGGTTTGGTGTTGGAGTGGCCCAGGCTGCCCAGGGAGCAGGGTTTCAGTGCAGCCTGAAGCAGCACACAGGTCTGTGAGCACTTGGTTTCCTCCTTGATCTCATTCCACATCACCACAGTGCTGCCATCACCTGGGGCTCCGTCTGCCTCCTGACACCTGGCATCTGCAGCATGGGCTGAGGAGCAGCCTCAGGCTCCAAGAAGTGCCAAAATTGGGAGCTCATTCTCCCAGCCTCTGAGCTGGAACACCTCATTCCCATGCTTTGGAAGGGATGCTGATTGCTGAGCCTGTGTGAAGGGATTCAGGCTGACACAGGCCCCACAATGGGCCTCCAAAAATCTCCTGAGGTGACAGAGACTGTAGAGCCCAGTGTCCATTTCCCGTGGTGTTGGGAAGGAGGAAAGTTTGACAAGAAAGTCTCACAGGTATGGATGCTTAGCAGAATGATTGTTGAATATAGAATCTGAAGAAAGAATAGAAATAAAAGCAAATTTTGATATAGAAGAAAAGAATTGCTGAGCCAGTTTGCTGGATAACCAAGGAGGCAAAGGGTGTGTTAGTTAGAAAGGGTTATTATGACTTAGAGCAAAGGATAAACCCACCTCAAACAAGATGTTTTTACCAAGCAGAAAGATGGCACAGACAAACAAGTTAATAGAAAAAAGGCCTCAGAATTTTCCACTGCAAGAAAACTGAAAAACAACTTCTAGCTTAAACTGTAATGTACTGACTTTGAGTGATTGGAGAACAGTAACATGAATATGGTAATTACAGTAGTTCTGATAGGCTGTAGATAATAGTTAAGGTATAGATTGGTTCTATTGTATGAAGATGCTCAGCAAAGAAAAGTATAGAATGCAATGTAACCAAAAGAAAAGTCTATAATGCATTTTAACCAAAACCAAAGGGTCTCCAGGCCTGCCTGCAGCTGGAGCTGACAGCTGTAGGCACAGCTCTGTCACCCACGATCCTGGGCTGCTGGAACCTCTTGGATGGAATAAACTGCATTTTGAAGAGCCCCCTGGAGTCCTGCATCCCCCATTCAGGCTCTCACACCCTGGAGCCTGTTGGCCCTGCAGGCTGCTGCTCTCAGATGAGCTCGAGTCAGGCTCAGCTCCTCCTGTCCTGGTGCTGCTGGGGTGCTCCTGCTGTCCCTGCTGGTCTCAGGGGTCTCTGTGGTCAGGATGACCCAAAATGTGTTAGAGAGTCTCTTTTCCCAGCCTGGCAGCTGAAGAAGGAGTCAGGATTCTTCTGTTCTCATTCTCAAAGTTATTTATTATTTCTTATCTATAACATTCTTCTCCTCCGACCTGCTGAGGTCTGGCTGGCAGGTTGGGTTGAGGCACACTGGTGTTGTCTTTTATACTAAAATCTACGTGTACATTATTTACAACAATTTCCCAATATTCACCTATGTTAGACAGTGAGTTTCTACTCTAAACCAATCCAGAAGTGCCACCATCACCCAGAAGATGGAGGCTGAGAAGAAGAAGGAAGAAGGACAAAGCACACCCAAATCCCTCCATCTTGGCTTCTGAATCCCCAGTCTAAAAACCCAAAATCCTACTTTTCTATCTTATAACAAACTATCATTCTACTTAAACTTTCATGGCTTGTGAATCCTCATATAAGGTTGGTAATTTTTTCCAAGGGCTAAAATTGAAGGCACAGATGTTTATGACTCTGAGCCCCCTGGCAGGGTCTCGAGCCCTCCAGGGCAGCCAGAGGAATTTCCTGGGTTCTGAGATTTCCTGGGTCCTGCCCTGCCCTGCACTCGCTGCCTCCTGCAGCAGCACATTTGCTGGAGGTGCACTAGAAGCTGGTTTGGGCCAGCACAAAACACGTCGTGATTTCATCTGAATTTTGTCACTGCGGGGGAGTGTTGCTAAAATTGTCACTTGGCTTCCCATGTTAGCAGTACCTAGAGGGCACGCCGAGGCGACCGGAGCTTCATGTCTTAGCTGCAAATTCCAGTTTATCTGTAAGCTGAATGCTGGAGTGGGTATATGTTGATTTTCAAAGAGATACGTACTTGACATCTTTATTTTTTTGACAGCGCAAGAATCTTATTATATCCCTACCTCTTACCCATATTTTCCTGTTCTATTTATATCCCACACAGGAGCTGTGGTCTCATCATTCAGCGTGGGGTTTTGCAGACTCGGGGGGTTGGTCTGGGAATCAGCAGAGCCTTGTTAGCATGCCTGGGATTGGAAGGCACCATTCAGAAATGGTTTCCAAATTGACATTGACATTGTGGCTTTTTCCAAACCGTTCTCTGCTGTTGCCACGTGAGCCCTGCCAGATGACAGAGGATTTATTTGAAGGAGCACTGTGTGCTCTCCAAAAAGTCCCAGCCTTTTTCCTTCCCAAGTATTTTATAAGATTAAAAATAAAATCCAGTGCACTCTTCTTATTCCTTTTCATCTTTGCTGCTGAAAATAGGAGTGAAATTGGTGGTGATTGAACCCATTTCCTTCACAGAGGATAGAAGGGTGTGAGTTGTGTTATCCCAGGGATATCCCCACATCCTTGCTCTTGTGCCACTCAGGACAATGGAAGCTGGAATTGCTGCTCAGGGAGTGCAGGTGGCATCAGCACAGCACTCACCAGGATTCAGGTTCAGAATGGTGTCACCAGCATTCAGGTTCAGAATGGTGTCCCCAGGATTCAGGTTCAGAATGGTGTCACCAGGATTCAGGATCAGAATGGTGTCACCAGCATTCAGGATTCAGAAGGTTCTCACCAGGATTCAGGTTCAGAGTGGTGTCCCCAGGATTGAGGATTCAGAGTGGTGTCACCAGGATTCAGGTTCAGAGTGGTGTCACCAGCATTCAGGTTCAGAACGGTGTCACCAGCATTCAGGTTCAGAATGGTGTCACCAGCATTCAGGTTCAGAATGGTGTCCCCAGCATTCAGGTTCAGAACGGTGTCACCAGGATTCAGGTTCAGAATGGTGTCCCCAGCATTCAGGTTCAGAACGGTGTCACCAGGATTCAGGATTCAGAGTGGTGTCACCAGCATTCAGGATTCAGAAGGTTCTCACCAGGATTCAGGTTCAGAGTGGTGTCACCAGCATTCAGGATTCAGAGTGGTGTCACCAGGATTCAGGTTCAGAATGGTGTCACCAGGATTCAGGATCAGAATGGTGTCACCAGGATTCAGGATTCAGAGTGGTGTCACCAGGATTCAGGTTCAGAATGGTGTCACCAGCATTCAGGTTCAGAATGGTGTCACCAGCATTCAGGATTCAGAAGGTTCTCACCAGGATTCAGGTTCAGAATGGTGTCACCAGCATTCAGGTTCAGAATGGTGTCCCCAGGATTCAGGTTCAGAATGGTGTCACCAGCATTCAGGTTCAGAGTGGTGTCACCAGGATTCAGGTTCAGAATGGTGTCACCAGCATTCAGGTTCAGAATGGTGTCACCAGGATTCAGGATTCAGAAGGTTCTCACCAGCATTCAGGTTCAGAGTGGTGTCACCAGCATTCAGGTTCAGAGTGGTGTCACCAGCATTCAGGTTCAGAATGGTGTCACCAGCATTCAGGATGTGTTGGCACCATTCCAGTGCCAGGTCTGGCCATGGCTCTCTGCTTCCTTGAGCAGTTAAGTCTTACTTGTTTTTCATGTTAAAAAAAGTTAAAGGAGCCCCTCTGCTTCCTCAAAAGTACTTGTAAATCATGTAATTTCTTGCTTTTCAATGTAAATGAGATCTGAATGAATAATGCTAATTATTCATTCATCCTAATTCAAATACTATTTTAATTAGCCTGTGGGCCCAATTTCACTTTATGCAGCATGAAACCTCTTTTGATTAACAACAGAATTGCCATGCATTTCTTCTTTTTTTCCCTGCTCAGCACATGTCTTTTTAAACTGCTTAAAAACAAAACAAAACAAATAAATCATTAATAAATTAATCAAATTTCATTAGCATGACCTGGGAAGACATAATTTAGAGAGGGAAAAAAGTCTTCTGTGGATATATTCATTCTCCTTAACAACTGCCTTGAGGCTGTGAAGCCTTCAGAGAAGCCTTGTCTGAGGAACTGCTGGTGAAATATGGAAATTTAGGGACCCTCCACCACTGCTTGCCATCAAAGGGCAGGAACACCTTCACCAGAGCCAGCTCCATCCAGCCTGGAGTGGATGGAAGTGTTAAGGACAGGGAAGTTTGTACTGGGCTGGGGTCAAGGGGCTCCAGTTTGTGCTGGGATGGGGCTAAGGGCTCCAGTTTGTGCTGGGCTGGAGTCAGGGGGTTCCAGTTTGGACTGGGTTGGAGTCAAGGGGCTCCAGTTTGGACTGGGCTGGAGTCAAGGGGCTCCAGTTTGTACTGGGCTGGAGTCAAGGGGCTCCAGTTTGTGCTGGGCTGGATTCAAGGGGCTCCAGTTTGGACTGGGCTGGATTCAAGGGGCTCCAGTTTGTACTGGGCTGGGGCTAAGGGCTCCAGTTTGTACTGGGCTGGGGCTAAGGGTTCCAGTTTGTGCTGGGCTGGGGCTAAGGGGCTCCAGTTTGGACTGGGCTGCAGTCAGGGGGGTTCCAGTTTGCATTGGGCGGGGGCCAAGGGGCTCCAGTTTGTGCTGAGCTGAAGTCAGGGGGCTCCAGTTTGTACTGGGCTGGGGTCAAAGGGCTCCAGTTTGTGCTGGGTTGGAGTCAGGGGGCTCCAGTTTGTGCTGGGCTGGAGTCAAGGGGCTCCAGTTTGTACTGGGCTGGGGCTAAGGGCTCCAGTTTGTGCTGGGCTGCAGTCAAGGGGTTCTAGTTTGTACTAGGTTGGACTCAAGGGGCTCCAGTTTGCACTGGGCTGGGGTCAGGGGGCTCCAGTTTGTACTGGGCTGCAGCCAAGGGGCTCCAGTTTGTGCTGGGCTGGGCCCAGTCTGTGCCAAGACAAGGCCAGGAGATGGTTCTGAAGCTGTTTGGGATTTCACAGCCCTGAATGAGGCTGCCTTGACACCCACCTGGTGAGGCTGTGCTGCCCTCCAGGTGCCCTCCATCTCAGGGCAATGGGGGCACTGCTGCAGTGTTTTGGTTTCCTCCTGCCCCCCTGCTGTCCCTGCCACACCTCTGCTGTCCCACCTGAGGGCTGGATTTGGAACATTTTACAATAACTGCTGCTGCACAGTACAGTTCTTCCCACCCTGAGTGGCAGGAGGTCATCTCTGTTTGAGGAGAAAGCTGAAAGGAGGTGAAAATTTGAATGCTAAAATGTTTAAATTCATAGCCAGCCCCCCATGGGCTGGGTAGAGGAGAGGGCACACATGAGGGGCCATTCCCAGCTGTGTTAACTCCAGAAATTCTTCGCCTGAAGCTGATTTCTTTTTTCCCATGTACCTGCTTCATATTTTTCTTCATTCTCTCTGGATGTCAGAGCCTGAAAAGCTTTAATTCAGGAGCCAGCCCAGTGTCAGAGATAAGCCTCCTGATATTTCATCTTGGATCCTGCCCGCTCCAAGGAGCCTCCTCGGCTGGAAGTGCTGAAATGAACTTATGACAAATACAAGAAATGAAAGTCTCTCTCAAATGCACTTTCTGGCATGACTTAAATTAGCTGAAATTGCTGACATTCTGCCTTTCTCAGATACGTGTCAGTGTCCATAGACTTTCCTTTCAAACATTGGAAAATTATTGAGTTAAATGTTGCCAGAAACAGCAGCTGCAGGAGCCTGGGTGTACGTTGGGTGAAGGTTACTGTGATGTGTCTGGGTGCTGCAGCACACGGTGGAGGAGAGGCACAGGGTGCCCCTCTGACCTTGGCTGATCCCAAGGACAGAAGGATCAGACAGAGGAGAGGCACAGGGTGCCCCTCTGACCTTGGCTGATCCCAAGGACAGAAGGATCAGACAGGAGAGGCACAGGGTGCCCCTCTGACCTTGGCTGATCCCACAGAACGGAAGGAATTCCACTTGGAAGCTCCTGAGTTTGTGCTGCATTGAATTTGGATGGGCTGAACCTTTCCAAGACTTAATGACTGTCATTTTGCTTGAACCAAAACATTTCCTTAAAGACCAGGAAGTTCTTTGCCTGCTCATGGATCCTCCTGTGTTTGTCCCAGCTGCTCTGCTCAGGATTAGGGCTAAATGGACAAAGTGGCACTTTCTTGGCAAAGACAATCAGCTCTTGGGCAGCTTCAGAGCTGCACTGCCAGCACCCACTAATTGGCAGGTCCTGGTTGTTAATCACAGGTTGGGTAAATCCTCCTGCACCCCAGGGCTGTGAGAGCCCCAGCATATGTCTGTACATATATCTGGCACCCTGTGCATTGATACAACTGCTGGAATTCAGGTTGGGAATCACAGGAATGCTTCCTGTGGTGTTTTTGGTACCTGTCTGCAGGTAGAAAATGCACTGTGAAAAGCTGGCATGTACCTTGAAGAAATTTCTTAGATGGGAGGTAGCAGCTTGTCTAAAAGTAAAGATTCTCTCACTGAAATCTGCACTCATTTCAAACTTCCCTGTCCTTAACTCCTGAGGAATGTGACAGTATATGAAAATTTAAAGGCTGGTTCCCGCTGTTACTCCAAATTTACACTGGCAACAGTGTTTAATTAATTTCAAATTGACTCAGTCGTTTACTTTCAGTGAAAAGTGTGGCCCTGACACTTTCAGTGAATAAGAATTAGCCTCTTAAACTCCTTTGGGTTTTGTCTCTTTTTCAGTTGATGAATCACGAGGTGCCAGTTGGTGCCCAGGGTGATGAGATGGGCAGAGCAGTGTGGTGGCAGAGGGGTTTTGGGGTTCCTCCCCTGTTAACCTCCTGTTCCAGATGTGGGGTTCACCTGCCCTTGCTGCCCATTGCCCTTCTTAGGCACGTGCAGGACCCCCAGACTCACATGCCCCTCATCTGGCCCCCAAATCCGAGTGGGAAATGCTGAGTGTGGGGTGTCTGAAGCATTGTCTCATCCCACTAACACAAAATTCAAGTGCTCTTGGGTACCTTTCTGAAATGGGGGTGCCAAGCCCTTGCTGCAGGAAGGGGCTGCACTGGGACTGGAACCTCTGGTCCCTTTGCCTGTTAAAAATGTGTTATTTCAGCCAGTGCTCCATGGAATGATGGCAGCAGGGATTTCAGCCAGTGCTCCATGGAATGATGGCAGCAGGGAGAGCTTGGATGGAAGCCCTGGGAGGATTGCATGCACCTCTAATAGCTGTTATCTATGGAACACATCTGATTCAAACATGTCTTTCTTCAGGGCTGAGTGCAGGTGGCCTGTCCACCTGAGGGAGGGCTGGGGATTTTTGTCCTAATTGGTAATTTTAATGACACATCATCATCCTGACTCGTTGCTGTTGGGATTCGCTTTCATTTTCCTCCTATGTTTCCCAACTAAACGAACTGATCTTTGTAAATCACTCACTTTTAGGCATCCTCCCTGTCCCTCAGCTGGTTTTGAGCCTCCTGTCCCCACTGTCTGATGCTGGAGCAAGTGCTGAAGGATGCAGCCGCAGGCGGCCGGGGCTGTCTCGCTAACAAGGAGGTAAGATCACCCCCCTGGCTGCTGATTGCAGGTGACACAGCCAGGGCTCCATCCATCCCCTGCACTCTGCCAACAGCCCTCCCTGAGACCCTGATCCTTCAGGGGCCTCATTCCCTTCCCTGGTGACTGAGCACCCACAGCAGCCTCTCCCCCTGTTACAAAACCCTGCTCTGCTGGTCCTGGGCTGCCCTGAGCGTGGTTCAGGCAGTGGGGCTGTTCCAGCCTTCCCAGCCATCTGTGTTTTCCTGTACTGGTAACTCTCATCTCCAGTTCTCAGCCTGCAAACTCGTGTCCCATGAGCCCATTTCCCAGCTGAGCTTGGGAAGACCAGCCTGGCTGCCAGGGATTTTCAGAGCTGCTGTAATTATGGAACTGATCTTGGACCTAATATGGGAATCATTTGTCAAGACTTTTGTTACTTCTGATCACTTAATATGGCCTTTTTTAATACTCTCCTGTGCTATTTTTTTTCTCCCACTGTCATGAAGTGATAAATCAAATGTCCTGCACAGCCCATCCACACCATATCCCTGCTCTTGACTTTTCAGTGAAACACTGAATTCCACCAGAGGGAGATCACATTGATATCCTTTAATTCTGCATTGCTTGCATCTCCTCACATTTCATTATTTTCCCTATAAACAACTCTGTAGTTACGTGGAAGAAGTTGAATAGTTCCAAGAATTAGTTTTTGCCCCAGTCTCCTGGGAATTCTTCAGGTTAAGAATAAGAATTCTTAATTCTTATTCTAAGAATAACAATTTCTTCAGGTTAAGATGAGAGTGCTAGAGATTTGTCCAGTTCTGGGTTCAGGATCTGTCACCAAATGTTTTTATGATGTAATAATTTCCTTTAATAATCTTTATGTCAAACTGATACTTGACATCATTAAAAGTCTGAATGATGCCTCATCCCCTGTTGCTCTAACAGTGTCCAACAGTGTTTTATCACTTTCACTCCTTGGAGCTCCAGGAGAGCCTGCAGTGTTGCTGGGGCTGCCTGACTGGAGTTTCCAAGGATGGGATTTTACTGTTAGGATTTCAAATTTATCCTGGAGTCCTGGAATGGTTTGGGGTGGAAGGGACCTTGCAGCCCATCCAGTTCCACCCCCTGCCATGGACAGGGACACCTCCCACTGCCCCAGCTTGCTCCAACCTTGAACACTCGAACACTTCCAGGGATCCAGGGGCAGCCACAGCTTCTCTGGGCAACCTGGGCTCTGCAGGCATTGGAATTTGGCAGGGCTGGCCCTGGCAGGCTGTGCCAGCCCTGCTCGGGAGCGTGGCCAGGCCCGGCAGTTCCGGCGCTCGCTCAGCTCCTGCCAGCGCCCTCCCTTCTCCCCTCACCCCCCCTCCACTCACTGCTCTTCTAAAAGTTTTGACAGGTAACTCTTTCTAACCAGGTTTTCACTACAAAATCCACACTGAAATCCTTTCTGACCCTGGGAGGAAGGGTTTGAGCCTCCCAGAGGGGCTGGACCCAAATCCATCCACAGGATGGTTGGAGCATAGTTAGGAGTTCCTTGGCCCAGCTCTGTCCTTAGGCTGGCCCTGCAGGGTGACACTGCTCAGGGTGACACCAGGTTGTCCTGCCTTTGCATCACAGATGGGCTGGGCCATCCCTTCCTGAATTAGGACAGCAGTGTGTCCCGTGGGTTGTGGCTGAGACCATGATCACCAGCCCAGGCTTTAACAAATTCAAATAAATCCTCTTGTCAGCGGTGGAATGTGGCCAATAGCACCCAAAAATCTCATGAGTGCTTGTCTTCCCATCCACTGTGCTTTGGAGTCGTCAGCTTCCACTTTAAATGTTGTTATCAACCTGTGACATACCGAGCAGCTGTGTGTCTTTCTTGGGCTGGGAAGTAGCTGTGGAAGCACTTTTACAATGAAATTATACTGAATTATACTTTTTCTTCCAGCAGATTCCTCAAAAGCCTGCGGAGGAGACGTAGGATCTTCAAGCAAATTCTGGCAGCTGGATCCCGATAGCAGGTGGTGGTCACAAACATGGAGGGGTGTTGGGTGTAAAGGTCAAGTTGAGTTTGAACCATTGAGGCTCGAGCTGATAAACTCATAAATACGTGGGGGTCTGTTTGTTTTTTAGATAAACTCATTTGACCACCATGAGTTGGAGTTTTCTGACCCGCCTGTTAGAGGAGATCCAGAACCACTCAACCTTTGTTGGCAAAATCTGGCTGACAGTGTTGATTGTGTTTCGGATCGTCCTGATTGCCGTGGGAGGAGAATCCATTTATTACGACGAGCAGAGCAAGTTTGTGTGCAACACGGAGCAGCCGGGCTGCGAGAACGTCTGCTACGACTCCTTCGCGCCCCTCTCGCACGTCAGGTTCTGGGTGTTCCAGATCATCCTCGTGGCCACTCCCTCGGTGCTCTACTTAGGCTATGCCATCCACAAAATCGCCAGGATGGTGGAGCACAGCGAGGCCAGCAGGAGGGCCCGGAGGAGGAGCCTGCCCATCCGCTGGAAACAGCACCGGGGCTTGGAGGAAGCTGAGGGTGACCACGAGGAAGATCCCATGATGTACCCGGAGATCGAGGTGGAGAGCGTGAGGGAGAGCAAGGAGAAGCAGAGCCCTGCCAAAGCCAAGCACGATGGCCGGCGGCAGATCCGGGAGGACGGGCTCATGAGGATTTATGTCCTGCAGCTCCTGGCCAGGGCCCTGTTTGAGGTTGGCTTCCTGGTGGGGCAGTATTTCCTCTACGGCTTCCAGGTGAGCCCCGTGTTCGTGTGCAGCAGGAAGCCCTGCCCGCACAACGTCGATTGTTTCATTTCCAGGCCGACGGAAAAAACCATTTTCCTGCTGATAATGTACGGGGTGAGCTGCATGTGCCTGCTCCTCAACGTCTGGGAGATGCTGCACCTGGGCTTTGGCACCATCCGGGACACCTTGAATGCCAAGAAGAAGGAGCTGGTTGACTCTGGGACCTTTAACTACCCCTTCACCTGGAACACGCCCTCGGCTCCCCCGGGCTACAACATCGCGCTGAAGCCGGAGCAGATGCAGTGCACGGAGCTGTCCAACGCCAAGATGGCCTACAGGCAGAACAAAGCCAACATCGCTCAGGAGCAGCAGTATGGCAGCAACGAGGGCAACATTCCCAGCGACCTGGAGATCCTGCAGAGGGAAATCAAAGTGGCTCAGGACCGCCTGGACCTTGCCATCCAGGCTTACAACAACCAAAATAACCCCAGCAGTTCCAGAGGGAAGAAATCCAAAGCGGGCTCCAACAAAAGCAGTGCCAGTAGCAAGTCAGGAGATGGGAAGAACTCGGTCTGGATTTAATGTTGGCTCAGTTGATATGCTGTGGTTTTTTCCCCCTAGTTTATCATAACCAGCAGTCCCATGAATAATGGCTTCCATTAAGGGAATATTTGACTCTGCTGATTTTCAGGGATACCGTTGGCTCGTGATTCAGCCCCAGCAAGGGTTTATACACTGACTCTAGGACTTTAGAACTTTATTCTTTTGTCTTCCAAGTCAGGAGACAAATAGGTATATTTAATTCATTCTCATTGAACGGTTTATGCTGTATGTACAGTATTATAGTACATTTATTATGCACAATTTTTTTTGTATTTGTACACTGGATCTGATGTTACACTTTTTATATCAACAAGGACAAAGCAATGGATAGCCATTAGCATTTTGTTAATTTTATTATTGTTGTCTGCAGTTATGTCATTGTTCTTCCTTGTTTCCAAGTAAAACTTTTTATAAAACTTTTCTATGCTGCGTTTCCAAAGTGCCTTGAATGTGCAGAAGTGGAGTCTCTGGGCAGCTTATGGGTGGGGAAAGATTTGGGAAACCTCTGTCAGTGGTGCTTCTTTACTAAATTAATGTGCTGCTTGCAACCTGGAAGTGTCATCCCAGAAGCTCCTGTGTCCTACAGGCTCTTTCCTTTATGGAAAATGACTTATAGGAAAAATTTGTGTGTGTGTGTGTGTGGGGAGCAGGAGTGCCAGTTGTGGGGCAGAGAGGGCTCAGGGTTCCCCCCACACAGCAGGAGGGAGGAGACACTGCAAATTCACTGCAAATTCCTGCAAAACATCCAGGAAAAAGCTGAATAGAAGTGACTGGATTCAGTAACTCGGCGTGTTTCTGTGAGAGTGATGGGAAGAGAAATTTGTGAGGCCTCCTGTTGTGTAACACCCTGTGCCCAAGGGCAGGCTGTGCTACCTTTTGGGGAGGATTCCTGTGCTTTCCAAACTAATGGGGTCAGATGGAGCCCTGGTAGCTCTGTCTGACTGGAATCCCCTCCCTCTCCTGCAGCAGCACACACGAGCTGGCTGGGGAGTCTCAGCCCTCTCAGAATATCAATGATTCTGCCTTATTCCAGACCCCTCTTCCTTCCCTTCTGTCCAAGTTTTGTTCAGACAGAGCAATATGTATAATTTAGCTTTCTGCTTGACAGACCAGTCCGACCTGACATTCTGTGGGTTTGGCATTAAACTTGAATTTACAATTAGCAGAAGGGGAGTGAGGGACTGATGCCTTTGGCTCTGTCTTTCTGGCAGGGAGCCGGCTCTGCTGGGAGAGACACTGATAAATGTCTCTGCTTTCTGCTGCTATTTATAAGGGATTCAGGACCTTGCTCTGCTCCCTTTCTTTTTTCAGGTTTTCATGCATTTAAATATCTTTTGGGGGCCTGTTTCAAGCAGGATTGTTCTCTTTCAAGGCTACCTCTGTCCCTCATCAGATCTGGGTCAGGAGCAGGATTGATCCTAGAAGGATTGAGGTGGGAAGGGACCTTAAAGAGCATCTCCTTCCACCCCCTGCCATGGGCAAGGACCCCTTCCATTATCCCAGGGTGCTCCAAGGGATGTCCAGCCTGGCTTTGGACGCTTCCAGGGATGCAGGAACAGCCAGGGCTGCTCTGGGCAGCCTGGGAGCAGTGAGGGATGAGGACACAGATAAATCCCCGCCCTCTTCCTGGCCCTCAGAACATCCAGGGGCAGCCCCCACATTAAATTCAATCCAAGGGGACATCAGCATGTCCTTGCTGTCCCCTCTGCCTGAATACCTCCTGTAAATGGGTGTTGTGCTGAGTTGTTTTGGTCTGTTTTCCCTCTGGGACAGCAGGCAGGCCAGGCATGGATCCAGACTGTCCCTGAGCAACCCTGCTGTGCCCAGAGCCAGCACAGCCCCTGTGGGAGCCCCTCTGGAGCTGGGGGGACTCTGGGAAGGGAATTGCCCCCCTGGCCTTTGGCACTGCCCCCTGGCTGCTCCGGGGGTGGAGGAGTGCCAGGGTGGTCTCCAAGGAAGTGTGAGTGCCCCAGGACGTGTGTGGCAAGTGGATGTGGGCAGGGGTGGCCCGGTGAGCTGGGTGGTCCAGGGCAGCTCAGCTGTTGTGTTCTGTGCTCCTCTGACTGAACGGCCTGAGGAAAGTCACAGTGATGGGCAGGGGCTCTGCCAGAGTGAGCTGAGGGTGGCTGGGGGGACACCAGGTCTGAAAATATGAGTGAGAGACATTGGAGCCTGGAGAGAAGCAGGGCTGGAGGCCACAGGGCACTCATCACCCCCAGCACTCCAGCTCCTCTGGTCAGTGTCCTGAACTCTTCAATGTCCCAAAAAGGTGACATTTAACCCCATGTGCTGCTTTGGGAACAGCCTTTCCTCAGTGAGAGCAGGGAAAATCCTCACTGCTCTCTTCAGTGTCCCAAAAAGGTGACATTTAACCCCGTGTGCTGCTTTGGGAACAGCCTTTCCTCAGTGAGAGCAGGGAAAATCCTTCTCACTGCTCTCTTCAGTGTCCCAAAAAGGGGACATTTAACCCCGTGTGCTGCTTTGGGAACAGCCTTTCCTCAGTGAGAGCAGGGAAATCTCACTGCTCTCTTCCCAAACTATAGCAAATTCCTGTCAAGGACTTAAAGCAGGCTCCCACCTGTTGCTCCCTGGTTTTGTGTTATTTTGTGTGAAGTCCTGTGGGCTTCTGCCCACCCAGTAAATCCCTGTCAATGAGCAGAGTGTCCACAATATTCCAATCCCAGTGCTGGATTCATTCTGAAAATCCCAAGTAATGGAGTTGTTTCTGTTGCTGCTTTTTATTTTTACTTTCATTGTGTACAAAGTGCACATTTGGGTTGGAGCTGAGTGTGTGTTGCTGATTGTGGGGTCTGTCCCAGCTCTGTTCTGGCTGTGGCTGGTTTTGGAATATCAGACATTGTTTTTCCTTCTGAAGAAACAATAATTTGCTTTAAAATGCTCTTGCTTTGGCTTAATTTAAACCATTTTGAAATAAACATCCAGGAGAGACTTTGGGACAAAAAATGCTGGATGGAATTTGGATTTGTGGTGACATTTTAAAAATTGTATTAAATCCAGTGGATTACTCCAGTCTGAGTGAGATGGCTTCTTTTTTCCAGCAGTAGAATATGGGAGGGGGAGGGAGAGGGATATTTAACAATTTGTCTTAGAGCCACAATTTGGAATTTTTAATAGATGTGACCTTATTTGGGTCAACAAAGAGTCAGCTCAGAACGAGATGAGAACAAACGCATTAGAAAAGGAAAAACCCACCAAGCTGGGAAAAGATGGCAAAGAGGGAAATGTGCATTTCTCATACGGATGAGGGGCGGGCCGTGCCCCGGCTGTGGCTGTCACCGCGTGGCTCCGCTCGGTGTCCCCGCTGTCCCCTCGCTGCCAGCCTGACCCGGGGCTGCGGAAGGAGGCACGGGCTGTTTGTCCTGCCTGCAGCTGGCAGGGAGCTGGGAGGGAGCTGGGTTTTGTTCCGGAGCTTGGAACAAGGGCTGTTTGTCCGGAGGGAGGAAAGGGCAGCGGGGCTGGCCCTGCCCTGCTCCCGGGCTGCTGGGCAGGGGATGGCAGACACCCAGGCCAGCTCCAGCCCTGACAAATTCTCTGTTCTGCACTGCCAGGGCAGCCCACAGAGGGCACAGCCTGGGAGAGGGGGTGCTGGGGCTGTACCCACATTTTCAGCTGGGGTTAAAATAATTTCGGACCTTCTCACTGTGAATTTGTTGTTCAACAGAGGCTTCTGACCCTAAAACCAAGAGACTTCTGATCCTAAAACCAAGAGGATTATGTACCTAGCCCAAGAGGATTCTGTACCTAAATCCAAGAGGTTTCTGTACCTAAAACCAAGAGGATTCTGTACCCAAAACTAAGAGGCTTCTGACCCTAAAACTAACAAGTTTCTGACCTTAAAACCAAGTGGCTTCTGTACCTAAAACCAAGAGGCTTCTGTACCTAAAACCAAGAGATTTCTGACCCTAAATCCAAGAGGTTTCTGTACCTAAAACCAAGAGGATTCTGTACCCAAAACTAAGAGGATTCTGTACCCAAAACTAAGAGGCTTCTGACCCTAAAACCAACAGGTTTCTGACCCTAAAACCATGAGGCTTCTGTATCTAAATCCAAGAAGCTTCTGTACCTAAAACCAAGAGACTTCAAGAGGGTCAGGGAATGCCTTTGCCAGCTCCGTGCCTGGGAAGAGCAGCCCCAGCCTGAGCCATGGTTCCACTACAGGGATAACTGGGGCCAGGGCTGCTGCTGGACCAGTGCAGGGACCACCAGGATTTGGGCTCCTGCTGCTCCCAGAGCCCCCTTTACACTCATGGTTATCCCTGGGTGAGTCCCTGTAGGCAGCCACAAACCCCAGCTCAGCCTTGCCCTGGTGGTTTTAGGGTCAGAAACCTCTTGGTTGTAGGGTCAGAAGCCTCTTAGTTTTGGGTACAGAATCCTCTTGGTTTTAGGTACAGAAACTTCTTGGGTTTGGGGTCAGAAGTCTCTTGGATTTAGGTACAGAAGCCTCTTGGTTTTAGGTACAGAAGCCTCTTGGTTTTAGGGTCAGAAGCCTCTCGGTTTTAAGGTCTGAAACCTCTTGGTTTTGGGTACAGAATCCTCTTGGTTTTAGGTACAGAAACATCTTGGTTTTGGGGTCAGAAGCCTCTTGGTTTTAGGGTCAGAAGCCTCTTGGTTTTAGGGTCAGAAGCCTCTGTTGAACAGCATATTCACAAGTGAGAAGGTTTGAAATGATTTTAACCCCAGCTGAAATGTGGAAACAGCCCCAGCACCCTGCCCTGGTGCCACATTTTTGGGACAATGGTTGGGTGGAATCCCATCCTGTGGTGTCAGGAGAAGCAGAGGTCAAAGCTGGCATCACACCCAGCACTGCAGATGTGGGCAGATGTGCAGAGCTGCTGGAGGTGCCCCTGGGTGTTTGTGTGGCCTCCAGCTGCAGCTCCAGGAGGGAGCAGAGCAGCTCCCAGGGGTCCCTGTCACATCTGCCAGCCCTGGGAGGATGCCTGGGGTGCCTGAGGAGCTCTCCCAGCACCACACGTCTAGACGTGGTCCCAGGGGAGCCTTTGTGGTGCCTGCTGACAGCTCCACGTGCTTTTCCTCAGCTGGGAAGGGAGGGTGAGGGTAGGGATCCTCTCTGCAGAGTGATTTTCCCTTTGGAGGCATAGGTTGGCTGTTAAATATTGTTAACGTTAAATGTTCCTGCCTGTAGTTCTGCTACGCTTGTGTGGAAGTTGTTACATTCCTGCAGCTTGATTTGTTAATAATTCAGGAATTCCTGCTCCCAGGAACACCATTTGCTGCTGTGAGGCTCCATCCAAAGGAGCTGCTCATTGAGATGTGCTCAGAGCCTGGTCCCTGTGAATGGGAGCAGCTCCTGAAGGGCAGAGCCGTTTGCACGAGTTAAAGGATGCTCTGGTAATCCATAACTCGCTGTAATCCACCCTCCAAAGCAGCAGGGGAAGGAGCCTGAGGGCTTCTGCTCCCAGGGAAATTGTCATTCATTTTCTGTGTATCAGAGGAGGCTCCAAATACCAGCTCATCATTGCTGGGGAAATGACATTTTGTTTTCTGCAGCGTGACATTATCGCTGTTGTGTAAATTCCATGTTGATAGCCGGGCAAAGTGCCTTGGAAGGAGGATTTAAAGACATCTGAATAGTGCTCTGGGACTTGGGAGCCATTTCTGTGCAGGCCAGGATTTGCTGTCCTCCTCCCTGCTGTTTTTATTGCACAGGATGTTCTGGTGACTCTGGGGCAGAGGACCCAAGGAGTGGAGCTGTGGCATTTTCTGGGGTCCCCATTGTTGGAAGGAAATGATGAATCTGACTCTATGTTCTTAGAGTCTTATCTGACTCTTAGTTCTTAGTAATAAATCAAATAAATCTGATTTATTATTTTATGATAGTAATTAATATAATATAATATAATATAATATAATACAATACAATACAATATAATACAATACAGTACAATATAGTACAATACAGTACAATACAGTACAATACAGTACAATACAGTATAATATAATATAATATAATATAATAATATAATATAATATAATCGCTATATTATATTATTATATAATGTTACATTATATAATATTATATAATATTATATAATATTATATAATATTATATTATATTATATTATATTATATTATATTATATTATATTATATTATTTTAATAGAATACTATATAATATATAATTTTAATATTCTACATAAAATATAGAATATTTAAAATTTAAAATATATATATTGTATGTATTTTATATATAAAATATTCTATCTTTTTATAGACTACTATATATATAATATACAGTATTCTATAATGATATGTTTTATATATATACTATAAAACGATACTAAAGAATAGAGAAAGGATACGGGCAGAAGGCTACAATGAATGATAATGAGAACTTGTGACTCTCTCTGGAGTCTGACACAGCTTGACCATGATTGTTCATTGAGTCAAAGCAATTCCCATGAAACCAATCAAACAATTCACCTGTTGGTAAACAATGTCCAAACCACATTTCCAGAGCAGCAAAACACATGAGAAGCAAACCAGACAATTATTGTTTTCATTTTTCTCTGAGGCTTCTCAGCTTCCCAGGAGAAGAAATCCTGGTGGAGGGATTTTCAGAAAATGTGACAGTGCCAGTGGAACCCCTGTGGCTGCTTCCACCTGGACCTGGAGGGTGGCACTGAGCCCTTCTCTGTGCCCGAGCTGTGGCTGTGGCTGCCCCAAGCCTGGATTCCCTCTGTGGGGTGACAGAAGTGCTGCTGCTGCAGACGGGTCAGAACAGGGTGAGGAAATTGGGAGTGGGGCTGGGCAGGGTCAGGAGAGCCTGGCAGGGCTGAGAACAAACCCAGATGCATTCTCTGCTTCTCAGAAAAAGTGAATTTATTGAGTGAAAGGCAGGGAGAGAGGAGCAGAGAGGAGCAGAGCATGAGCCCATGTGGGGATGCTGAGCAGTGAATCCCACCTGGTGCTGCTGGGCAGGCTGGGAACAGGAATAAATCACCCACCTCACCCTAAGGGATGGAGATTTGTGGTGAGAGATATCCCTTGGCTCACCCAGAACCCGGGATTGCCCCAAAGTTTCCTTTGGCAGGGTCTCCAAGAGGCCACACTGTCCCTGGGGCTTGTGCCCTGTGCACAGGGGAGGGGACAGCCCATGGCTCAGCAGGGTGGGATTGAATCACCCTGGGGCACTCTGGGTGACTCTGAGTCCAAGGCTGATGGTCTCAGAGGTCTTTTACAACCTCAGTGATTCTGTGATTCTGTGAAATGAAACCCTGCTTTAATTGTTGCCTCTGAAATCTGATTTCTTTTCCCCTCTTGCCTCCCCTTGCTGATGGAGCAGCACAAGGAGCCTGCTGGGTTTTTAACAAAGCAGTGCATTAGGATGCTCTGCAGCGCTCAGATTTAGCCATTTTGGGTGTTTGGCTATCCAGGGAAGGAAGGGGAGGATCCCTGTGAAGAAAGGAGAGTCAGAGCAGGGCGAGGAGGGAGTTACATAAAATTCTCTGACCTGGAGGCTGAGGCACCACCGACATCCCAGAGAGGAGAGCCAGGACCTCAGGAGACCTGACTGAACAAACTGCTCATTCTAAATTCCCAAAGACCAGGAAGAAAAGCTCAGGAAATGGGGAAAACAAACCCTCCCTTTGGGTTAAAGCGAGCTGGGATAGCACGGGCTGTGAGCTGGGAAAGAGCTCCAAGGGATGCCTGGCTGTAAGAGCCTGAATGAGAGATGTGGGACTGCAGGTGGCTCTTCAAAATGCAGTTTATTGTATCCAAAATGCAGTTTATTATTTATATTGTATACAAAATGCAGTTCATTGTATTTAAAATGCAGTTTATCGTGTACAAAATGCAGTTTATTACATCCAAGATGTTCCTTCCAGCAGTCCAGGATTGTGGGTGACAGAGCTGTGCCTACAGCTGTCAGCTCCAGCTGCAGGCAGGCCTGGAGACCCTGAGTTTAGGTTACAATGCATTTTATACTTTTCTTTTGGTTACATTGCATTATTTACTTTTCTTTGCTGAGCATCTTCCTACAGTAGAACCAATCTATACCTTAACTTTTATCTACAGTCTATCATAACTACTGTAATTACCATATTCATGTTACTGTTCTCCAATCACTCAAAGTCAGTACATTACAGTTTAAGCTAGAAGTTGTTTTTCAGTTTTCTTGCAGTGGAAAATTCTGAGACCTTTTTTCTATTAACTTGTTTGTCTGTGTCATCTTCCTGCTTGGTAAAAACATCTTCTTGTTTGGGGTGGGTTTATCCTTTGCTCTAAGCCATAAAACCCCTCCTAACTAACACACCCTTTGCCTCCTTGGTTATCTGGTAAGACTGGCTCAGCAATTCTTTTATTCTATATCAAAATTTGCTTTCATTTCTTTTCCTTCTTCGTATTCTATATTCAAAAATCTTTCTGCTAAGCATCCATATCTGTGAGACTTTCTTGCCAAACCTTCCTCCTTCCCAAGGCCTGGCAGCGCAGGGGTTAAAGGAGCTGGGCTGACACGGGCTGTGAGCTGGAAAAGAGCTGGGAAAGAGCTCCGAGGGACGCTGGCAGCAGGACAGCGCTCCTTAAAGGGCATTGGGGAGATGCTGCCGCCCTCTCCAGCCAGGGATTTGGGTTTCCCCCGTTTTCCCCGGGAATTCTGCGCCCTCCCTCCGGAGCTGGCGAAGTTAAAGGACACCAAAGCCTTCAGTGCTGTTTCCGGGCCATTGGCCGGTGAAAATCCTTCCCTTCCCCGACCGTCTGGGCTGGAGCAGCGCTGGTGTGACTGAGCTGTGACCCCCGAGCTCCGTCCCCATTGTCCCGTGGGATTCCCGCGGGGATCCCCGGTGTTCCCGGTGCCCCGGGGCTGCTCCTGCGCCTCAGTCCCTGAGCTGGCCCGGGGCTCTGAAACAGGAAAGCCTTATAAATATGATTGCCTGGCAAAAGATTTTGAGAATATAGAAACTATAAGTGAGATTGAAATGAAAGCAAGCTTTGAGATCCCTCAGTTACTGAACAACTGGAAAACAATGGTGTGGCCAGCTGAAGGTGATCCCCTTTGGATGGAACAACACCCTCTGCTTGCAGACAGGCCCAAGGGTCAGAGCAGACCCTACAGCTTGGCAGAAGGGGCCCAAAGAGGAGTTTTTAGGGTTTAAAATGTAACACAGTATGGTAATGTAATGATTCTTATAGGCTGTATGGAAATGCAGTAGGATTTGTATCTTGTACTAGATTGGTCAGTGAGAATTAGAATACTCAACACAGAAGATTTATTGTATTGTAACAAGAACTTAGCACTTACTTTTCTATGCTCTTACCTCTTGCCTTTTATGCTCTTACCCCTTTCACTCTCTTACCCTTTTACTCTCTCACCCTCTCACCCTCTCACCCTCTCTCCCCCTCTCTTCTCTCAGTCCTGCTCTGAGCTGTGGCTGGCAGCTCCCAGCAGGGCCCTGCCCCCAGGCCCTTTGTAATAAACCCCAAGTTCTGACCTGGCTGCAGAGATCTCTCATCTCCATCCATCCTGACCGTGTTACCCCCCTTCAATCCCACACTTTCCTTTTCCCTTTCCCCACGTTCAGTGCTCTGGGCAGGGGATGCTCCATCCCCGGTGCCCCTGGCTGGTCCCTCCCCTGAGCTCCTCAAGCCTCCAAAAATCCTTCCAAGGGATTTGGGACTGGACCTGGGTCTGTTTTGTGGGAAACCCGATTTTCTGCTCGTGTCCTTATCCTCTGCTGTTGTGGGGTCCCCTCTGCTGGTAGAAATCGAGTCAGGGGTCAGCAAAGGTTTCAGCTCAGGGATCTTTACCTAAAAGCTGAATAACTCCCCTGCACATTCCTTGAGCACTGGGGAACTCTGGGTTATCCCAGGATTTTCAGTATTTAAGGGGATAAGAGGATGGGGACCAACTCTTCAGTGGTGCCTGTTGTGACAGGAGGAGGGGGACAACGAAGATAAAAATCTTCTTTCTTAAATTTGATCTAAATCGATCCTTCTCCTTATATTGGAGGAGGATGGATTTGGATTAAATTTAAGAAAGAAGATTTTAATTACTATATTATTATTATTAATAATAATAATAATATAGTAATAATTTATAAAAATTTATTATATATATTTTAAAATTATATAATATATATTTAATAAATATATAAATATAGAAAATATATTTAAATATAAATATATATTTAAAATTTATAATACATAAAAATATAATAAATTATCATATTTATATATTTTTATATAATGTATTATAGATAATTATATGTTATAATATAATTATAATAATATAATACTATAGTTCTTATATTATTACATTATAATAAACATAATAATTATATTTATAATAATAATAATAATAAATTTATATTTTATTATAATAATTATTGTAATAAAAATAATATTTTTATTACTGAGGCATAGCACAGCTTGTCCAGAGAAGCTGTGGCTGCCCACACCCTGCAGGTGGATGGAGCTGTGAGCAGCCTGGGAGGTGCTCCTGACCCTGGCAGGGGGCTGGAGGGAGATGGGTTTGATTTTAATCTCCTGTGGTTCTCTGCTCAGCCCAAATGGGGCAGCACAACCAGCAGGGAGAGCCTGGGAGGTCACTGCAGCCACCAGGACCTGCTGGCTTTGCCCTTGCTAACGCTCCTGTGACCTTTCCTGATCCATTCCATTCCTGCCTGGCTCCTCCTGGTGCACCCAGAGGTGGAACCACCACCCCTGGGCATGGCAGAGCCTTGGCAGCCGGGCACTGGCTCTGTCCTCCCCCCGTGGCTGTTTCTGCAGTGCCCTGGGCAGCGCCAGCTCTTTCCCCAAATGGCCTCTTCCCCACGCCTGGCTTTGTGTCTTGTTTCCATCTGGAGCCTAAAAAGCAAAATTCCCACCGTGGGCGAGGCAGAGCTGGGATCTGCTTCCACCTGAGGAGTGCAAACTCCTCCTGCTGAGCTTCTCCATGGTGACAAACCCATCCATTTCCCTGAATTTTCCATGTGTCAAATAAAGGCCTCAACTGAGAGAGGCTCAGTGAAGATGCTCCATCACAGGGCACACTGTGCTGGGACTCTGGGGGAGAATCTCCTCTCCTCTCCTCTCCTCTCCTCTCCTCTCCTCTCCTCTCCTCTCCTCTCCTCTCCTCTCCTCTCCTCTCCTCTCCTCTCCTCTCCTCTCCTCTCCTCTCCTCTCCTCTCCTCTCCTCTCCTCTCCTCTCCTCTCCTCTCCTCTCCTCTCCTCTCCTCTCCTCTCCTCTCCTCTCCTCTCCTCTCCTCTCCCTGTTTTTCAGCTGGAGCACATCTGGCACAGCTGGATGAAGCCCTGCTGTGCTGCAGGATCATTCCTGGAGCTGGAATCTCTCATTCTTCCAGGTGTGAGTGCTGTGGCAGCTCTGTGCCAGGCAGGTGCCAGCCCTGGGAAGGTTTCTTAGCTGCAATCTGAGAATTGTCCTGCCTCTGTGCTCAGAATTTCCTTTCATTTGCATGGCTGTGAAATCTTTTTGGGATGTTCTTTGGGATGTAACCCAAGGATCCCTGGATGTCCCCCATGGCTTACATTCCCCCATCACACTGCAGAGGTGCTTCCTGACCATCTGATGTGTCCTGTGCTCCTGAGGTGCCCCAAAATGCCCCAAACATCCCAGCTCTGGGATGGGGGAGCAGCCTGAGCCCCCTCAGCACCCCCAGCCTGGCCCCTCACACCTTCCTGGGGACTCCTTGGGGCCTCTTGTCCTGCTCTGTGCTCAGAATTTAATTTTATTTGCATGGCTGTGAAATCTTTTTGGGGTGCTCTTTGGGATGTAACCCAAGGATCCATGGATGTCCCCCATGGCTCACGTTTCCCCATCACACTGCAGAGCTGCTTCCCAACCATCTGATGCTCCTGGGAAGCCCCAAACATCCCAACTCTGGGGTGGGGGAGCAACCTGAACCTCCCTCTGCTCATCTGAGCCCCCTCAGCACCCCCAGCCTGGCCCCCCACACCTTCCTGGGGATTCCTTGGGGCCTTTTGTCCTGCTCTGTGCTCAGAATTTCCTTTTACTTGCATGGCTGTGAAATCTTTTTGGGGTGCTCTTTCCCTCACCTGGCAGGTAACCCTGAGGATCCCTGGATGTCCTCCATGGCTCACATTTCCCCATCACACTGCAGAGGTGCTTCCCAACCATCTGATGCTCCTGGGGTGCCCAAATCTCCCAGCTCTGGGATGGGGGAGCATCCTGAGCCCCCTCAGCACCCCCAGCCTGGCCCCCCACACCTTCCTGGGGACTCCTCGGGGCCTTTTGTCCTCGAGCTCACCCCAAAAGCAGCTCCTGCCTCCTGGCAGATGGTCAGTGATGAGCTCCAAGCACCAGAGGAGCTGGGATATTTTAGGTTTGAGGGTTTCCCATTATGCAATTGCACAGACACAGCGTGGGGGAGGCGTTGGCTCCTTCTTGCTTTGGGTTTACTAATAATGAGGGGTTTGCTTGGATTTTTTTGTTTCTCAAGTTCAGGGCTTTGAGCAGGAGTCTGATGAGGAGAAGCTGAGGAGCAAAGGAGGCTCAGGGGGCCCTTGTGGCTCTGCACAGCTCCTGACAGGAGGGGACAGCCAGGAGGGTCAGGTTCTGCTCCCAGGAACAGGGACAGGACAAGGGAAATGACCTCAAGTTGTGCCAGGGGAAGTTTAGGCTGGATCTTGGGAAAATTGCTTTGTGGAAAGGTGTCAGGAATTGTCACACCTTCCCAGGGCAGGGGTGGAGTCACTGTGTGTAAAAACCTGTGGCTGTGGCACTTGGGGACAGAGGTCAGTGGTGGCCCTGGCAGTGCTGGGAATGGTTGAACTCAATGTTCTTAGAGGGAATTTCCAGCTGAACAATTCCCTGACCTCTGATCTCAGCACAGGAGCAGGAGTCTGTGGCTTCCCCATGGGCTGCTGTGGGAGGTGCAGCAAGAGCAGAGGGTGAGGAGTGGGATCAGAGCTGAGCACGGGGACAATCCCTGACAGAACCACGAATCAGGAGGAAGGAGGAGCTCGAGGCCAGGCAGGGATGCTCTGTGCCTGGGGCAGCCACAGGGGCAGCTGGAAAGGAAAGTTTGTGATGTGGACAAAGGGCAGCCTGGGGTGTTGGGTGTCTCTGGGCACCAGACCTGCTGCCCCCTGCAGCTTTTGTGGCCCTGGGCAGTTGGCCAAGGACCATCTCCCTTGTGCCAGGCACATCCAGCACGCCGTGGTGTCCTGGTGTCCCAGCCCCTGGCAGAGGAACCCTGCCCTGCTCAAGAGCTGTGGGTGTTGTGTGACCCTGCAGGGAAGCAGGCTCAGCTGGGCCCACTTGAATTCCTTGTTTTTTGCCCTCCTGACCCCGAAGATTTTGAGTAACTCAAGATTCAGAAGCAGCCAGTGCATCTGGAACGTTTCTGACTCACTCATCGTGCTGGTATCTCGACACCAGCCCAAAATAACTCCGTGCTGTGGCTCTGCTGTGGATGGAGCAAAACTGCACCAAACCCTTCATGGGCTGCAGAGCTGCCCCTGCAGCCCCCCAGGGGGACACAGGGGGACACAGGGGGACACAGGGGTCGGCAGGTCCTGGTGCAGACCCCCCTCACCCCCTGGTCACTGTCACCAGAGGGTGACACCTCACCCTGTCCTGCCACGGGGGCAGAGCAGGAGGCTGAGGGCGATGGCTTTAATAAGGTGGGAGATACTGCCTGGAGCTGGGTGTCCTCCCGAGGGAGCAGCACCCGAGGGGCTCAGACATCCCCAAAACCCAGAGATGCTCAGGCACCCCCAACACCCCAAAATGTTCAGGCACCCCCAGCAGCACCCCGAGGTGCTCAGATACCCCCAGCATCATCTGAGATACTCGGACACCCCCAGCACCCCGAGGTGCTCAGACAACTCCAGCACCCAGAGATGCTCAGGCACCCCGAGATGCTCAGACACCCCCAAAACCCAGAGATGCTCAGACAACCCCAAAACCCAGAGATGCTCAGGCACCCCCAGCACCCCGAGGTGCTCAGACACCCCAGCAGCCCTGGAGCTCAGCTCATCCCCGCCGGGAGCTGGGGCCGGTGCGTTCTCCTGCCACCCCTGGGGACACCGGGGTCCCTCCAGGGCCCCGCAGGGAGAGGGGCACCGCCAGCCCCATTCCGGGGGCTCTGGGGGAGGTGGCACAGCAGGATTGTCCTGAATGCTGCCCCTTGTCCCCCTGGGGCGGCTCCCCCAGGGCGGGGACGCTCGTGTGGTGCCCCCTGAGCAGCGCAGGACCCCGAGCAGGGATGTGCGGGGATGGCACCGAGGGGATGGCACCGCGTGGCCCTGCAGCGTCCTGGGGACCCGGAGCGGCTCCTGCGCGTCCCTGGGCCGTGCTGGGAGAGCCCTCTCCTGGTGGGAGTGCGAGGAGAGCGGAGTGACGGGGAGAGAACAGCTCTGTGTGCGGGGAGATCAGCCCGGTGTGCCCCGAGAGATCAGCCCGGTGTGCCCGGGAGTCTGCCCGGTGTGCCCGGAGAGATCAGCCCGGTGTGAGGGGAGGGATCAGCCCGGTGTGCCCGGTGATCAGCCCGGTGTGCCCGGTGATCAGCCCGGTGTGCCGGCACCTTGGCCGTGCCCGGTGACCGCCCTGCCCCGGGCTGGTGCCGCGCTCCGTCCCCGTGGGTCCCTCTGGGGGCTGCAGACCTGTCCCCAGTCCCGTCCTGCCGGGACCTGTCCCCAGTCCCCTCCTGCCGGACCTGCAGGGTGCTCGCTCAGCTGAGGGTGCTGTTCCTGGGATGGAGCCGTGTCCCCGTGCTGGGACGGGGATGGAGCAGTGTCCCCATAATGGGACAGGGATGCAGAAGTGTCCCCATGCTGGGACAGGAGTTGCAGTGTCCCCGTGCTCGGACAGATGGAGAAATGTCCCCGTGCTGGAACAGGGGTGCAGCGGTGTCCCCATGGTGGGACAGATGGAACCGTGTCTTTGCACAGGTTCTGAGCATCCCTGTGCTGGGACAGATGGACTGGTGTCCCTGTGCGGGGACTGGGGTGGAGCAGTGTCCCCATGCTGGGACAGGGCTGGAGAAATGTCCCCATGCTGGGACAGGAGTGCAGCAGTGTCCCCACGCTGGGACAGGGATGGAGCCGTCGATGTCCCCACGCTGGGACAGATGGATCCCTGTCCTTGCACAGGTTCTGAGCATCCCTGTGCTGGGCCGAGGAGCAGCCACGGGTCCCCACGGTGGGACAGGGTCCCCAGCCAGGTGGAAACCAGGAGGGAAGGAGGGAGCTGGTGACACCGTGTGCCATCTCCTCCATGCCGGGAGGATCCTTGGGTAACGTGACCGCTCTTTACGCCGTTATAAAGTGAATTTGGGTCTCCTGCATGACCGCGGTGGCTGGACCAGGATTTACCAACCCTAGACCTGCACAGGATTTACCACCCCTAGATCTGCACAGGATTTACCAACCCTAGATCTGCACAGGATTTACCAACCCTAGATTTGCTAGTCAAGTTTACACGCTCCACGCTCCTGACTCAGCGTGGCAATCGCGGGGGACAGGCCAGGCTGGAATGTGGGACACTGGGGACATCAGTGGGATGAGCTGGAGGGACCCAAGGACCGCAGCATCCCCACGGATGAAATCCGGGCACCCTCCCGGCCCCCCTGGCCGCGTCCCCCCTCCCCACTCGGGCGAGCAGCACAGCCCCATCCTTTTCCAAATCTTTATTGTAAATAAATTCTGCGACATTGCAGGAGTTGGCCGCGGCCGGAGCCAGGGCCGAGCGGCTCCGGGGGCTCCGGTGGCGGCTCCCAGCGCGTGCAAAGCGGGGCTCGGGGCCGGGGGCGGAGCGGGCGGTGCGGGGGTGGCGGCGGTGCCGGGGCCGGGCCCGAGGCAGCAGCGGGGGCCGGGGGGGTTTTGCTCTCTTGGCTCTGGAAGCACCGGGTGCCCCCCCCGCCCTCCCCCCGCCGCCCTGACAGCGTTAAAATCATTAAGAAAAATCCCGGTATTTATATTTATATATATATATATATATATATATATTAATGTCCCCGAACCCAGTGACAACGGTGGCGTCTTGCTCTGCCCCGGGGGTGTCCCCTCGCCGCAGGGAGCACCCCGGCACTGTGGCTGTGGCAGCTGTGGGGACACTCTGGTGACAGTGATAGAGAGGGGGGTTGATCCCAGACTCCTGATGCCCACGGTGGTCCCAGGTCCCCGGGTGTCCCAGCCCAGACAAGAAGCCACCACGGGATCCCAGCCAGGGGATGTCCAGCCACCCCCGTCCTGCTGTCACCTCCCACCCTGTCCCCTGGGGTGCCACTGCAGCCACAGCACCCGTGGGTGTCCAGCGGGACTGTCACACCAGGCTGGGTGCCACCACATGGCCATGGCTGGGCTTGGAGACACCTTTGGTCACTCTCTGTCTCCATGGCAAAGGGACCTGGCGGTGGGCAGGGAGGGGACACAGAGGGGACACCCACACTGCTGTGGACAGTGGGTACCATTCCCCACTGTCCCCGTGCTGGGTGTCCCCAGGAGTGTCCCCACACACACCGGGTTGTGTCACCAAGTGTCACCAGGGATGATGTCCCCTCCATGCTGAGTGTCACCAGTGGTTACAGGGACCAGTGTGGCCCCAGTGCTCCGTGGTGCTGTGCTCCGGGTGGTCCTGCAGAGCCACCCCGTGCAGGGTGACACGTGCCATGTGCCACAGGGAGGGGGTGAGGCCTCCCCCCGGCCTGCCCTGGGGCTGGGATGACAAGTGCCACCCAGCAAGCTGCCCTGTGTCCCCAGCCCAGGGCTCACCCTGTCCCCCCCAGCCCCACTGCCACCAGTTTGGGGTTCACCTGCCTGAGCTGGGCAAGGGGGGGAAGCCTTGGGGACACCCCTGGGTGCCTGTCCCACCACTGGGGACTTCAGGGTCCCATGGCTTGGGGGGTGGGGGGACAATTTGAGGGGACAAACCCCACATGGGGGTGCTGAGCTGCTTTGGGGGGCGGGGAGGCACATTTGGGGTGCAGAACCCCGTGGGACCCAACCTGGGCACTGGGCAGGGGGGGCACAACTCCAGGCCCTGAACTGGGGATGGGCACTGGCCTGGTACTGGGGACACTGGTCCCATCCTAGGGGCACTGGCCTTGTCCTGGGGACCCTGGCCCCATTCTGGGGGTGCTGGCCTGGTCCTGGGGATGCTGGCCTGGTCCTGGGGTTGCTGGCCTGGTCCTGGGGACAGTGGCCTCATCCTGGGGACACTGCCCTGCCTTTTGGGGTGCCAGGGCCCGGCTGGAAGATGCTGCTGGAGGGCAGGGGGCTGTGGGGCTGTGGGGCTGTGGGCGGGGGTCCCCTGGCCCCGCGGGTACATTCATCGCTCCCGTGCCGCCTGCCGGGGGGGCCGGGGGGTCCCCGTACATTCGTGGCCGTGCTGGGGGGCCCGGGGGGCGCTCCCGGTGTCCCCCCCCCGCTCTCCTCCTGGGCCGGAGCCTCGGCAGCGCCGCCCCTTTTAATTGGTGTTAATGAGGCGCTGGGGGGTGGGGCAGAGCGGCCCCGCTCAGGCCCCCCCGGACCTGCAACACAGAAGTGGGGAGCGTTTAGTGGGGGGCTGTGACACGGGGGGACACACGGGGGGACACTGAGCTGAAACGAGCCAGCACCAAGGGGGGGGTGGCGCTGCTGCCGGGCCCCCTCCCCTGGGGGCTGCTCCCCTTCAGCCGAGGGGGGCACAGAGATGGAGACAGCACGGCCGGACACACAGCACACGGACAGACAGGCTCCCACGCCGTCAGGCTGCCGGACGGTGACGGTGACGGTGACAGGGACGGTGACGGGACGATGGGGGGGACACGGTTACACTCCCTGCTGCGCCGGGTCGTACCTTCCTCGGCGGATGTTCCTTGGGGGGGTGGCAGGGGGAGAGGAGAGCAGCGTTAGTGCCACCACCCCCGTGTCCCCGCTGTGTCCCCACCCCGTGTCCCCGGTCCCCCCACAGGCAGCAGCAGTGTCCCGGTGCCACACACGGGGAGGGGGGGCCCGCCCCAGCACCCCATGCTTGGGGACACAGCCACGGGTGACAGTGACACCCCGGTGGCACATGCAGGCAGGGCAGGCAGGGCCGGGGGCAGGCAGGGGATGGCACAAGGGACCAGGCGGGGTCAGGGGACCAGGCAGGGACAGGGGAGCCGAGGCCACACCGCGGGGGGACTGGCAGTGTCCCGGCGGTGACGCTGTGCGGAGGGGACGTGGCCGGTGCCAGCAGCAGAGGGGACGAGCCATGCGGTGGCTGCTTACTTAAATCCCCAGCCTGTCCCCCCTAGGACGATGGCAGCCACCAGCACGGCCCCCGCGATGGAGCCGATAATGATATTGGTGCCACTGGGACCTGTGACAGACGGGACAGGGAGGAGGGGACAGGGTCACACGTCAGTGGCAAGGGGACATGGGGACATGGGGACATAGGGACATGGGGACATAGCCCCGGGGATGCCCCAGGGCCATGGGGGAGTCGGGAAAGGGACAAACCCAGCCACAGGGAACATGTCAGTGGGGAAGGGACTGGGGGACACCAGGACACAGCCCCAGCGCTGTGGGGACCTGGGAGAGGGGACAAACCCAGCACAGGGACCCACCTCAGTGTGGACAGGATGCAGGGACAGGGGGACACAGCCCCAGGCATGGCGAGAGCTGTGGGGACCTGGGAGAGGGGACAAGCCCAGCCCTGCCCGGCTGAGCTGCGGCACCAAGGGTGGGGAGGGGACACTGTGGCTGGGGACAAAGCGGGACAGCCCAGCCCAGCCTAGCCTGTGCGGGCTGGGGACAGCAGGGAGCCTCGTCCCCGCGGGCACACGGACCCTTGTATCGCTCCGTCTCCCCCGTGGGCTTCGGCTCCGGGATGGGGTCGTAGACGCTGCAGTCCTTGCCCGTCCACTCCGCCCGGCAGATGCACTTCCCCTCGTTGCTGCAAACCTGAGACAGGACAGCGTCACCCCCTGTGAGAGCCTGTCTGAATTCTCCCTCATCTGCCTCGTTTGGGGACCACTGAAGAGAAAACCCCTCCCTGTCTAAAATCTCTGGCTCTGAAGGAGAAAGTCACATGCCAACAAGGCCCAGAGACCTGAGAGCATTGCTAAGTTTTGTTTTCACAGGTGTTGTTTGCTGAATGCTACACTGAGCCCAAAGAAGGGGCACCGAGCCCTTTTTGCAACAACAGCCTTGGGAGCTGTCCCAGCTCTCAGCCTGGCTGGAGCTCTCATGAGTTTTGGGTGGTCCCCACAGAAGACCCTCGCCTGTTTTACATCACCCTGGCAGACAGACTGAGATGGAAGAAGCCTCTCCATCAAGGACTGAGACATGGAACCCCCATGTGGAAAGGCCCCTCTGCTCCTTCCAAGGACTGGGACTGAACCCCCCAGCCCGGGGAGGCGTGTGGGGGACCAAAGCTGACCAAAGCGAGATGTTTGTCTGCAGGATGTGACCACTGGGCCAAGAACACAATGGCTCTCATTCACTGCTGAGAACACGGACTACCTGTCACATCTATTCCTTATTGTATCTGTTCCCCCTCCCTCACAATTTTCAATAGAGTTATCATAATAAAAACCTCTGAGTTAGCGAGAGATTTTGAGATCTCCCCAATGTAACAGGCAGATCCTCAGCTGGAGTGGACCAAAGGAATATTCCTCTACATTTCTATCTACTGATGAGGATCTTACTCTTCTAGTATATTATTACAATCGACTCCCAATCCCTAGAATCTGGTTTCAATCCAGAGAAGAGTAATAAACATAACCTTATTCATACTCACCCTATTGCTAACCCTAAGTATCCTCCTGACTGCACTAAACTTTTGACTCACTCAAATAACCCCTGACTCAGAAAAACCATCCCCATATGAGTGTGGGGATATAGCTATGTTTGGTAGCTATATACATACAGCTATATACATATAGCTACTTCTCTCTCTCTCTCTTTCTTCTGTCTCTCTCTATCTTTTTCTCTCCCTTAATCCCTCTATCACATTTTGCTGCAGTCATTCAATAAATGTGCATTTGTTTTGATTATCACTGCAAACCCCCTCGTACCGCATCGGTTTTTTGCACCCTGAGATCAAATCCACAAACCATCATGAATCCCATGGATCGTGACACCCCCAGTGACCGTGACACCCCCCGGCTGTCCCCCTGTCCCCGGCGCGCCCCTCACCCCGTGATCGAAGCAGATCTTCCCGTCCCAGCTGCCGGGGCAGGAGCTGAAGTTAAAGGCGGTGGCTGGAAGGCATTTGCGGTCGAGACAGAGCATTCCGGGCCCGCAGGGCGTCCCGTCCTCCACGTAGCTCAGGTCCGAGCCATCCACCAGCTGCACGTGGCCGCCCCTGTGGCAGGACAGCCCCCCGGGTGACACCGGGTGACGCCGGGTGACGCCGGCACCCCGAGGAGCCGCGGCCGGCGCCGGTGCCAGCGGTGCCGGTACCTGCAGTCCACGTAGCGGTTCTGGTGGTAGAAGGTGGTGGTGGCGATCTCCCCGCTGAGCTCCCCCAGCCGCGGCGAGCCCGAGATGTTGGCGCACAGGAGGAAGCCGCAGAGGACGTCCCTTCAAGGGGGACAGCGGTGGTGTCACCAGGTGTGGCAGTGTGGTGTCATAGCCTGTCTCAGTTATCCCAGCTCTTCTCCCGGGTGTGCCAATCACTTCTCCCTTCCCCTCCCATTGCCTCCTGCTGAGTGCTGTCCGTCAATCTCGTTGTGCCAGCAAGGGCATCGTGTGATTGGTGAAGTTCAAAAGATGCCTTTCAACCCTGGGGACATTGGGCCATCCAGGTGTCATTTGTCCCTTGAGATTTCACCTCCTCTACCTGGTTGGTGGGACCCCTACCCCTTCCCTGCCCCTCTCCCTGGGGTTAAAAGACACAGCAACCACACGGTTTGGCAGCTCTGTTGGAGCTGTTGCTGCATTCAGAGGCCTGTGGGCCAGGATAAAGCTCTGGAACAAACCCTCCAGCAGGACCCGTCTCCTTTTCCCTTCACCATCGCCTAAAGCCTGAGGAAGGTTTTACCCTCCAGAGGTAAACCTGAGCTCCTCATGCCTGGCCTTGTCCCAAGTGCCAGCTGCAGCATCCAGCCAGCCAAAGGTGTCTCTGAGGTGAAACCACCACAGCTGCCACCTTTGGTCAAGCAGCAAGGGCCACACGAGCCCGGGCACGTTCCATCCGGCAATATTGGGATTTAATTCCAATAACCAGGGCGGGCAGGTGGCAGCGGGAGGGGTGGCGGCGCGGGGACAGGGGACACTCACTGCTTGTTGCACTGCAGCCAGCCCAGCCCCTCGCGGCCGCAGTTCCCCCGCTCCGTCCCCTCCACGTTCAGCTTCTCGTAGCAGAAGCGCTCGGCCGAGCCTGGCACAGAGAACCGAGTGTCACCCGCTCGTCACCCCCGTGTCCCCTCCCGCCCCAGGCCGGCACTCACTGCGGCCCCACAGCGCGTTGCACTGACGGTCCCGGGTCTTGCAGCGCCCGCCGTAGCACCGGCCCTGCGAGGAGGGGACAGCGTCAGGGTGGGGGAGGATCGGGGCTGGAGAGGGGTCAGGGGATGGAGAGGGATCAGGGCTGGGGGAAATTCAGGGACTGGAGAGGGATCGGGGCTGGAGAGGGGTCAGGGGACAGGAGGGGTCTCAGGGGATGGAGAGGGATCAGGGCTGGAGATGGGTCAGGGGTCCTGGAGGGGGCTCAGGGGACAGGACAGCAATCAGGGGTCCTGCAGGAAGTTCAGGGGCTAGAGAGGGGCCAGGGGTCCTGAAGGGGACTCAGGGCTGGAGAGGGGTAAGGACTGGAGGAGGATCAGGGAATGGAGAAGGGTCAGGCGCTGGAGAGGGGTCAGATGGAGAGGGGTCAGGGCTGGAGGAGGCTCAGGGGACAGGACAGAAATCAGGGGTCCTGCAGGAGGATCGGGGGCTGGAAAGGGGTCAGGGGCTGGAGAGGGGTCAGGACTAAGGGAGATTCAGGGGCTGGAGAGCGATCAGGGGTCCTGGAAGAGGTTCAGTGGCTGGAGGGGGATCAAGGCTGGAGAGGGGTCAGGGGCTGGAAAGGAGTCAGGGGTCCTGGAGGGGCCTTAGGGGACAGGAGAGCAGTCACGGGTCCTGCAGGAGGATCAGGGACTGGAGAGGGTCAGAGGTCCTGGAGGACATTCAGGGGCTGGAGAGGGATCAGGGCTGGGGGAGACCCAGGGGACAGGAGAGCAATCAGGGGTCTTGGAGGGGACTTTCAGGGGCTGGAGAGGGGTCAGGAGTGGGGAGGGTTCAGGGCTGGGTGAAACTCGGGGGCTGGAGAGGGATCAGGAGTCCTGGAGGGGGCTTAGGGGCTGGAGAGGGGTCAAGGCTGGGGGAGGTTCAGGGGCCAGAGAGGGATCAGGAGTCATGGAGGGGCCTTAGAGGACAGGACAGCAATCAGGGGTCCTGGAGGAGGCTCATGGGCTGGAGAGGGGTCAGGGGAAGAGGTGACAAGGCTGCAGAGGGGCTCACCCACGTGCCCTGCAGGGAGGTGCTGCAGGGACAATGAGCCCCCACACACATTCCCCCTGTGCCTGGTCCCTGCAGCACTGCCCTGGCTCATGGGGTGCAGGGATCAGAAACCACGTGTGAGCACAGCCAGGGAACAGCAGGACCCCCAAAACACACACCCAGGGGCTCAGGGCCCCCAAAACCCCCAAACCCACACCCAGGTGTGTGTGCCTGGCTCAGCTGTGGCTGCAATCGCTGACAAAAGTCACAAAACTGGTTTGGGTTGGAAGGGACCTTGAAGCCCATCCAGTTCCATCCTCTGCCATGGGCAGGGACAGCTCCCACCGGGCCAGGCTGCTCCAAGCCCTGTTCTGTGGGGCCTTGGACAGACCCAAGTGCACTTTTAACATGCACAAGCCCCAGTGCTGGAGCCTGTGGGGATGTGCAGGCTGAACTCACCTGCTCGTTCTCACAGAAGTATCCATCCAGCTTGTGGAGGTTGGGGGGACACTGTGGGGACATGGAGAAGAGGTTGGCTGATGCCACAAGGTCCCACAATGTGTCCCACGGTGTCCCCTGGCCCCTCTCACCTGGCTGGAGTCCCCGGTGCAGGTCTCAGGGATGTCACACTCGTTCACAGCCTCCCGGCAGGACACTCCACGTGGCTCGTACTGCCCGGGGCACAAATCCGGCTCAGCACGAAGGGGACAGGACCCGACCGGACCCACATGCGGATCCTGCCCCCCCCGAGCCCCCCGGATGCCCCCAGCCCCGCACCTTGCAGCCCTTGCAGCAGAGCCCGTCGCTGCACATGGCGTCGTGGGTCAGGGTGCATTTCTTGCAGCAGTTTCCGCCGCTCCTCGCGCACTCCTGCCAGGACAGCAGCTGCGATCAGCCCTGGGCAGCCCTGCAGCCCTCAGAGCAGGGGGAGCAGCCCCCGACCCTGCTCACCGCCAGCGAGCCGCAGTCGCACTCCTCGCCCGCCTCCACGAAGCCATTGCCGCACTCCGGGGGATCCAGGAGCTGCCGGGACCGAGGGGGGACAGGGGACACACACACACGGGAGCTGCTGGGGACCCCGAGCCATCCCCTGCCGTGAGCCCCCCAAAAGGGCATCACATCCCCGGGAATGGCAGCACCCCCAAACTGCTGCCAGGCACGAGGTACCCCCGCTCCGGGAGCTCAGCAGGGCCTGGGGACACCTCGAGGGACCCCCGGAGCCGCCCCCGGAGCATCGGTCCCCACTGTGACCCCCAGAGGAGCTAGGAGGGGCTGTTTCACCTTCAGGGGTTTGTTGAAGAGGCAGCTGCCGCCACCGTCCTGCAGGAACTGGTTGTACTCATCGATGCTGCAGCGGGAGAACTTCCGCGGGAGGTAATACCTGTGGGGTGGGGAAATTGTCACTGTCATTGTCACTGTCATTGTCACTGTCACTGTCACTGTCACACCGCCACACCCTGCCTGGAGGCACTGCCGGACACACCAACCCGGGCAGGAGCTCGGCAGCGGTGACACGAGGTGTGGCAGGGATGTGGCAGATGTGACAGGGGATGTGGCAGGGCAGGGGATGTGACAGAGGATGTGGCAGGAGATGTGGCAGATGTGACAGAGGAGGTGGCGGGGATGTGACGGGGATGTGGCTGGGATGTGGCAGGGATGTGGCAGATGTGACAGAGGAGGTGGCAGGGATGTGGCGGGGATGTGGCAGATGTGGCAGGGGAGGGGATGTGACAGAGGATGTGGCAGGGATGTGGCAGATGTGGCAGAGATGTGGCAGGGATGTGGCAGGGATGTGGCAGATGTGACAGGGGATGTGGCAGGGCAGGGGATGTGACAGAGGATGTGGCAGGGATGTGGCAGGGATGTGGCAGATGTGACAGAGGAGGTGGCAGATGTGGCAGGGATGTGGCAGGGAGGTGGCAGGGATGTGGATGGGGATGTGGCAGGATGTGGCAGGGATGTGGCAGATGTGGCAGGGATGTGGATGGGGATGTGGCAGATGTGACAGAGGATGTGGCAGGGATGTGGCAGGGATGTGGCAGGGATGTGGCTGGGATGTGGCAGGGATGTGACAGGGATGTGGCAGGAATGTGGCAGGATGTGGATGGGATGTGGCAGATGTGGCAGGGATGTGGCTGGGATGTGGCAGGGATGTGGCAGGAGATGTGACAGAGGATGTGGCTGGGATGTGGCAGTGCCACCCCGAGCGGGCACCCACCCTGTGTCCTCCATGATACAGCCCAGCCACGAGTCCGGACAGCGACAATCCCCTGCGAGGAGAGGAGAGGGCTGAGGCTGCAGAATGTCCCCCCGCCAGCCCGGCGGCACCGCGGCGCGTCCCCATTGTCCCCATTGTCCCCGCGGTACCTGCGGCCGTGCGGTGCTTGTTCCACATCATGCCCACGTTCTGCCCCAGGGTCTGTGCCAGTGTCACCGCCATGGCCGCAACGTTGCCGTACTGCTCGGGAGGGACGCGGTGTCACCTCGGGGACCCCCGACCCTGTCCCCAGCCCCCCTGGCGGGGGTCCCACCGCACCCACCTCGTTGACGCCGCCGGCGCGGGCAGCGGAGCAGATGCCCCCGACAAAGGCGGTGCCGCTGCGGCTGCTCTGAAACGTGCGACCCCTGCGAGGAAGAGGATGGTGGGGACGGGGGACGCTGTCCCCGGCCCCGGGGGGGACGCGCGGGCGCAGTGCTCACGAGAAGAGGTGGACGGTGTCGCTGTGCTCCGCCAGCCCCTCCCGCCGGTACTTCACAAACTCGTTCAGGGTCTCCAGGGAGTCCTGTCCCATCCGGATCCGGTCCTCCGCCGCCCACGTCTCCATGGCCACCAGCACGATGCGGGTGTTGAGCTGCTCCTTGTAGATCTGTGGGGACAAAGGGACGGTGCTGGGGACGCCACCCCTCCCAGAGAAAAACCCAGCACTCCTGGGGACAGCTCCAGGAGCTGGGCACACACACCCGTCACCAGGGACAATTCCCCAGGGACAAAGGACCGCTGGGACAAACCCACCAGGTGCCAAAGGAGAAAACATGAACGGGACAAATTCCCTGGGGCCAAACACTCAAGGGACCAACCCAGCAGGTGCTGAGGACCAAACCCCGGGATAAACCAGCAGGAATTAGGGACCAACTCCCTGGGAACAGATCCACCAGCTGCTGGGAACAGTCCCCTCAAGGATAACCCCACTGGGACAAACCCACCAGGGTGGGGATAAATCCAGGAATTGTCCACTGGGGATAAATCCCTTGGGGATGAAGGACAATGAAGCCCCCAGGGGACAAACCCTTCAGATGCTGGGATTATCCTCCCAGGGAAAAATTCCTCCCAGGGTCCCCCCTCACCATGTCAGCCAGGTTGACCACGGACTTGGCGAAGTTGCTGGTGAGAACTACGGACTTGCGGAGCTGCAGGAACTGGGGACACAGCAGGGCCGGGTGGGATTGGGGAGGGGGCCAGACCGACCCCTCACAGCCCCCGCCAGCCCGGGAACCCCCCCTCTCACCAGCTGATGGTCGTTCACCACGGCCAGCTCGATGTACTTGGTCTCGCTGTGCACCGTGTGCTGGGCTCGGCGGACCTGCAGGGGGAACCCGCGGCTGAGCTGGGATGGAGCTCCCGAGCCCTCCGGGGATGTTTGGGATGCAGGGAGCGGGCAGAGCCGCGGGGTGGGTGGGATGCGGCCCCATCCGTGTTCCAGGCAGGAACAGCACTCTGCAAACACCCACGGAGGAGCGTGAGGAAGGCTACTGCAATTAAGACTGGGAGGGCATAGGAGAGGGCCGTGATGAGGTTGATTAAGAGAGGGTAATTAGTCATGGGAGATGATTTGAGTTAAGCTAGGGAGAGGATTTGAACCTCTGAGTTAAAGGACTTAAGCCTTTTGCATTTTCCGAGCTCTGCCACGCTAGCTGGTCCTTTTCTTGGACGGGGTGGAGGCGCCTGGCTGTACCCTCAGCCACCGAGCAGAGATCAGCCAGGGTCCCCTGCCCGTGTCCTCTGTCCCCTGGGCACCCCGCTGTCCCCACTGACCTGCCGCCGCCGCCGCAGCTTTGGAATCCCACCCGGGACACGCTGGCTCAGCGCAGGGAAGAGGCAGCCTGAAGGGAAGGGACAGAGCTGGTGGCACAGCAGGACACAGGGCCACCGAGGGGACCGCCAGGGGACAGCTTTGTGAGGACGCTCACCCAGTCGGGGACAGCTGGGGATGCGCTGCACGATGTGCGGGCGAAGACCCTGCGGCGGGGAGAGGCGTGTCACGGCCATGCGCGGGACAGGAGGACTGCCACGTCCCCGTGTCCCCGTGGCCGTCGCCAGGCCACAGCCAGAGCCACCTCGGGGCGGTGGCAGCGCTCACCTGCCCGCTCTCGGCGCCCGCCTGGGGCTCGATCAGGTACGTGGCTCGGCCGTCCGAGAAGACCCCGCTGCAAACAGAGGGGGGCGTGTGGGGGTGCAGAGGGGTGCAGCCCCCCGGCCCCCCTGCCGGCCATGGGGACACTCACCTCAGGCCCTGGCAGCTGGAGAGAGCGGCGAAGGAGCGGGGCTGCCCCCGGATCCGGCCCTGGTAGTAGCAGTGCTCCCCTGCGCCCTGTGGAGCGGGGACGGCGCTGAGCCTCGGGTGCCGCCCTGCCCACACCCCCGGGGCTCTGGGGTTCAGTGCTGGGCACCCTCAGGGTGTGCCTGGTGCCCACAGCACCCAGGATGTCACCCCAGCACCATGGCAGCACCCCGCCAGGCAGGGCTGGGCACCCACGGGCACCCAGGGGAACCCAGGGGCGGGTGGGGGGATGATGAGCTGCTGGGGACACTTCCTGGGCTTTTGTGGGATTCATGAACTGGCCACCACAACCCCTGCACTGGCACAGCACATTTTGCACAGCATGGTGTAGTTTGGCACAGCACAGCAGAGTGTGGTTTGGCACAGCGTGGTTTGGCACGGCGCGGTTTGGCACGGCCGGGCACACATCTTACCGTGCTGTGGCTGCCGTTGCTGCCCGCGCCGACGTGCCGCTCCACGTAGTGGGAGGCGAGGAGGTGGCTGCCGGGAGCAGGTGAGGAGTAAGAGACCGTGGGGTGGGGAGGAAGAGGAGGAAGAAGGAGACGACAGCAGCGATCCACGTGCAGGCACCACCCCGGTGTGGGACACCACCCATCTTCCATATCCAAGGTACCACCCCAGCACGGGACCCCCCCAGTTTGGGGTCCCTGTCCCCTCTGCTCCACCCGCAGTGCTGGGATGGCTCAGCACAGCTCCCCATCCCCGGGCACCCCCAGCTCCTCCCCTCCGCCCTGGTCCCTGCCAGGAGCCCCGGGTCACTCACTGGTTCAGCCCGAGATCGAGGATGAAGGCTGAGCCGAAGGCACGCACCATGAAGCTCACCTGTGCCAGGTGCAGCCCCTGCAGGGGACAGAGCAGTCAACCCCAAAAAAATTCATCACTAAAATAATCATTAAAACCCCAACCCAAATACGCAGCCTGTGAGGATGTACTATTTTTTTTTTAACCGAAATATTCAGCATAAAGAAAAACCTTTTTTTTTTTTTTTTTCCTTGAACCCATCACCCCTGGAGCCCTGGGATGGCACCTGCATCCCGGTTGCCGTGTTGGGGGTACCGGAGAGTCCGCCCAGCGCTGGGCCCAGCCCGGCCGCGGCAGCGGAGCCTCCGCTCCTCCCGCCCTGCGGCGCCGCCGCTCCTGACCTAATTCCCAATTCCTAATTCCCAATTCCTGCCGCCGGCAGCGGGAGCCGAGCGCTGCGGCGCGGCCTCACACCCGGCAAACTCGGCGCACACCGGCGAGAGCCCGGCACCGGCGGGGAAACGGCAGAAAAGCCAAACCCATCCTGGTGTGCCCCGTCCCCTCGCTGGGAACCCGGCGCAGCTCGGGATGAGGAGCTGTCTGTCATCACAGGGAAGGGATGCCCCAGGCCCCGTTCGCATCCCGGGGTCGGGCAGCGCTGCCGGAGAGGGCTCTGCCAGCCCCGAGCTCCCCCGGGCCCCCCGCCGCTCCTCCCGCCGTTAACCCGGCCCTGGCCCCCCGCCAGCGCGGCGGCTGCCGGCGCTTCCCGGCGTCCGGCGGTTTCACTCCCGCCCGGTGTAAATCACCTCTGCGGCCACAGCAGCTCCTCATCTCGCCTTTCTCCGGCGCGCATGGGGATCGATAGGCGCCGGCCTCCGCGGCTGCCAGCACCGCAACTCCCCCGGGCCGGATGGGGCGCGTGTGCTGCTCCCCGAAACAAACCCCGAAACGCGTGGATGGGTGGGGGGCACTGCCCGAGCCTGGGCTGGGCTGGGGAGCGGCACCGGGTGGCACCCGGGGGCCTGAGCCCGTCCTTGCCGGACCCACGGGTCTGTTCCTGTGCTCCCGTTTCGTCTCTCCCAACGCCCGCTCGCCGCCGGTTCCCAGATTTAACGGGATTTTGCGGTACAGGTCCGTGTCCCCACGGGGAGCACGGCAGCGGGATGGTCCCCGGGGGATCAGGGCTCCGGTTCGGGATGCCGGTACCCCCGCACACGCTGGGGTGTGGCTGGGCCAGCGACGGCGCTGCCTGGGGACCTGGAGGTGCCACCTGCCAGGGACCCCGGGAAGGGAGCGGGTTGGGGGCTGTCGGTCACTTACGGGTCCTCCGCCTCCTCCTCCTCCTCCTCCTCCTCCGGGCTCATGCCTGACCCTGGTGTCCAACTGATGCTTTGGGACTTCTCCTCCCGAGCTCTGCCCCACCAGCCTGCTGGGGAGGGTGATCTGGGAGAGCACCCGCCCTTCCTGCCATGCGGCCCGCGGGAGCCTCCGCGGCAGCGCTCCGGCCTGCGAGGCAGGACCTGCGGGACAGGGGACAGGGACAGGGTCATGGCCACCCTGGGAGGGCTCGGGGACAGGGACCTGGGGAGGAGGAGGAGGGACAGAGACACAGGGGCCTGGGGACAAGGGGACGTGGAGGGACAGGGAGATGGGGACACACAGGGGTGGGAGCACGAGGGGACAGAGTTGGTGAACGTGCTCAGGGGGTGGCCCAAGAAAGGGACACTCGTGTCCTGGATGGGATGTCCAGGGATTGTCCCAGGGTGCACAGCTCGGGAACATCCAGGTGTGCCCAGGAGGGGACAGCCAGCAAGCACGGGCTGGGAGGGGTGACCAGGAGGGGAACACAGCAGGGTGGGGAAGCTCAGGAGGTCTCAGACACAGTGGCGTGTCCTGGAGGGGACACACAGGGGACATGGGTGGCTGATAAAGTGATGCATCCCAGAAGGGGGCATGCAGGGGAGGGGGGGCTCAGAAATGCCAGCACACCTGGAGGAAAGGTTGGGGTGGGGTCAGCATATCCTGGAGGGAGCATGCAGGGAAAAGAGGGGGCTGGAATGAGGACACATCTCAGAGGGGACACGCAGGGGACAGAGAGGGCCGGGATGGGCCCACAGAATGGGAGATGGAAGAGTGGTATGGGGACATCCCCCTAGAGAGGACAAGGAGGGGACAGCAGGAATGGTGCAGGGACACCTTTGGAGGTGACAGCCAGGGGACACGGAGCGCGGCCGCTATGGGGACACATCCCAAGGGGACGCGGAGGGCTGCTGTGAGGACATCTATGGGGCATGCAGGGCACGGGGGATGCGAGATGGGGACACAGCCCGGAGGGGACACGGGGGGCTGCGATGCGGGGGCCGCTGCGGGGACAGCGCGGTGGAGGGCGCGGGGCCGGGGCCGGGGGGGGAACGCGGGGCTGCGGGGCCGCTGCGGGGCCGGGGCAGGTGCGGAGCCGGGGCTGCGGGGCCGGGGCCGGGCAGGTGCGGGGGGATCGCGGGCCCGGCCCCTCCCGGGGCTCTGCGGGGCGGCGCTGCGGAAAAATGTGTCGATGCAGCGAAAAAGCCGCAGCGGCGGCGGCGGGGCCGGGAGCGGAGCGGGGCGATGCGGGGCCGGGAGCGCGGCGGGAGCGATGCGCGGCCGGTACCGGGGCCGGTACCGGGGCGATGGCGGAGCGGGAGCGGGTCCGGACCTACCTGCCCGCGGGGCGAGCGAGAGCAGCGCGGCCAGCAGCCACCCCCGCAGCGGGCTCATGGCTCCCTCATGCTCCGCCAGCGGCCGCGCCGGGCCCGCCGCGCCGGGGACCGTCACCGTCCCGTCCGGCCCCCCCGCCCCGGGCCGGGCCGGCAGCGCCGCCCCCGCCCCGCCCGCACGCGGCCCCGGGCCCGCCGGACCGGACCGGCACCGGCACCGGCAGCGCCGGCAGCGGCACCGGCAGCGCCGCCCCGGGCCCGCCCCGCCCCGCCCGGCCCCGCCGCCCCCGGTACCGGCCCCTTCCACCCTCCCCGCCCCGGCTGCCGCAGCGCCGCTGGCACCCGCGGCACTGCAGCACCGGAGCCCCGCTGGCATCACCCCCAAACCGGCATCACCCCCCGGCCGGTACCGGAGCTGCCGGTGCCATCACCCCCGGCAATGGTACCGGAGCCCCGGCCACCCCGCAGCAGCAGCACGGACCGCCGGTGCCAGACCCCCCCAGCCAGACCAGACTGTGTCCCCCCACAGCCACCGGGACACGGACCCCAGGCGAGAGCTCCCCAGCCAATACTGGAACCTCGGGACAGAATCAAACCCCCCTCAGCCACTGCTGCCCCCCCAGCCAGTGCAGGACCCCCACACCAGCACCAGCCCCTCCAGCCAGCCCCAAACCCTCCCCACACCAGCACCAGGGTCCCCAGCCAGCCCCAAACCCTCCCCACACCAGCATCAGGCTCCTCAGCCAGTTCAGGGCCCCCAGCTGGTATTGGAGGCCCCCAGTCCACACCGTGCCCCCCTCAGCTGGCACAGAGTCCCTGACTTGTCCCCAGTCCCCAGCTGGACCCCAGCCAGTCCCAGAGCCCCTGCAGATTGTCCTGGTGCTGCCAATCAGGACCCACAGCATTATCAGAGCCCCCCCAGCTGGGACTGAAGCCCCCTACCAGCACCACCCTCCCAGCTGGAGCTGAGCCCCTGCCTGGTGCCAGGGCTGGTGCTGCCTGTGGGAGCCCACTGTGCCAAGGGGATGGTGCTGGTGCCCACAGCAGTGGGCACACGGGGCTGAACTCCCAGTTCACATCCCTCATCTTCCTCTAGGACAACTTTTTTGGACCTTTTTGGCCCATTTTGTGTTATGGTTCCAAGTCCTTCTGAGCTCGGTCTGTTATCCCCAGTGCTGGCAGAGCCATCAGGAACTGAAACCTGAGAGGCAACTGCACAAAAGGGGCTCCAGGACCTTCTCAGCCACACTCAGGGGGCTCCTGGTTGGAAAATGGTCCTTTCCAGGCAGGTCAGCATGGGACAGGCAGGGCTTCCACACTGGGACCTGCTGCCCTTGGACCTTCCTCTTCCTCCACGCAGCGAGGGGAGGAACTGCAGCATCAGGTGCAGCAGAGATGATCCAGCACCTGCTTGGACCCTCAGGAGCTCTGAGGCTGCCAGCCCGAGGGGACAGTCCCTCCCAGTGCCCTTCTGGTGCTCCTCAGCACCACAGGGACAAAGAGGTGCCCAGCTGGGTGGATCTACACCTGGTGCCAGGGAACAGCTGTTCCAGTGGAAGGTGCCCCTGCCCCGGCCAGGGGGATGGATGATCTTTGAGTCTCTTCCAAGATTCTCCATCTCCAGCCTGGACACCTGATCCAAGGCCTACAGAGTCCCCAAAAGGCCATGAAGCAGCTGCTTCAGTCCCTCAGAGCAGGGACTCCATGGTGTAAGTCACTGCTCAGCACGAGGAGGGGGCAGATGGCACTTGGGGGTCCCTCTCCCCTCCCTGGAAGGGTCAGGCTTGGTGAAACACAACTGCTGATCTCCCAGGTCAGCTCACTACCATGAGGTACCCCAGTCTCCACAGGGTCACTTGGAGCTCTGGTCACACAGACCAAGGGCCTGGAGGGGCCATTCCCCTGTCCCCAGGGCACCCTCTTTGCTGTGTGAGGGCACAGAGCTGGGCACTCCCCCCAGCAGGCCCAAGCCCCTCTCTCCCGGGATCACCTTCCAGCCTGTGGATGCAGGGACAGCTCCATGGCAGAACCCTGAGCCCAGTGGGGTTTGATCAGCCCTCCATGACAGGGGCTGCAGCAGGTAATGAACTGGAGTTTGGCTGTGGCTCTGGAGAAGGATTCAGCTCAGGAGGAACCTCTGAAGCCTCGTGTGTCCTGAGTCCCTGCTCCCACTATATGATCCAACTTCAAGCCTCCCCTGTGAGCCTGGAGTGAAGGAGGGACTGAACATCCCCAAGGACACAGACCCCACTCCTCTGGGTGCCCGGCCAGGGCTGTCCCGCCCTCCTGGGCCCTGAGCCTTTCCTTTTCCCAACCCACACCTGGAAGCAGCTTGACACCACAGAAGGGTGGCTCCATTCTGCTTGGAACTGCCCTTTGAGAAGCACAGGCTGCTTTAAACACTCCAGAACATCCTCCAGCCATCCCTGACCTCCATGCCCAGCAGAGGTGAACAGGCTCCTACCAGCTGCTCTCCACACCCCTCCTTGCTGGGCACCTGCCCTGCCCTGGGTACAGGAGCTTCCCAGTGCCTGCTGGCCACACTCCTCTGGCAAAGCACAGATGGGGTGATGTTCTGGGGCTGGACAAACTGCTGTGCCCCCTTCATCGTGGTGCCCATTGCCCACAAAGCTTCCTCCACCCAACCCCTACTGCTCTGCTCCTGCCGCCAGCCACATTCCCACAGTAAGGCAGAGCAGAATCTCATCCCTCCATTTTATTTCAAAGTTCAAAAATTTGTAAAAAAAATCCCAAACAAGTTAAAACCACTGGAAATATGCAAAGACAACTCCCAGACCAAAACAAGAGCACAAATCTCATCCCCATGACCCTCCTCTCACAAGTCTTTGCAGCTCTGGGGACCATGTGAGAGGAGGAGCAGTTCTCCCTCTGGAAGGGTGAGGAGCACACAGCTGTTGGACAGAGACTTCCAGAGGCACTGCTGTGTCAGTGATGAGTCTTGTAAGGAATCAGAGGAATCTGCTGGCTCTGAACATGGCCAGCAGAGAGGAGGGAAGATCACAGCCAAGGACAGGAGAGCCACTGCATCCCCATCCATTCCCACCAGGAGAGCTGCCCAGGGCTGTCCTCACTCCTGGATGTGCCTCCTGGTCCTGACACAGAGGGTGCCTTGGTGAATCCCATCCCAGCTCCCACTGAGGCTCCAGAGAGCAGCCTGGAGGTGGCTTTAGCTGCCAAACAACGTTCCAAGTATGGGGAAAGAGGCTCCTCGTGTCTCTGTGCAGCAGTTCCTGCAGCTCTTGTCCAGCTCTGCCTCCCTGAGCACGGAGCAGAGCTGGGACTTGTACCCGCTGTCCCTCACCCTGCCCGGGGGCTGCTGCAGCAAGTCCCTGTCCACAGCTGGAATCCTGCAGCCCGGGGCACCCGGGGGGCTGGGGAGCAGCTGCACAGCCCAGTCTGACCGCAAGGAGCTCCTGCTGAAGCCGGGAGCAGCCGGGGGGCTCTGGGGAGCAGGCGGGAGGAGGCCGGGAGCTCCAGGGGCCGCTGCCTCTGCTGCCCTGACACAGCAGCAGCGTCTGGCTGCAGCCACGGGCAGCGTGGGACAAGGCAGGCAGCCAGCAGGGCAGCTGGTCCTGCTCGCTGTGCCCTCCAGAGCAGGCCTGTTCCCATCCCTGGCTGTGCTGTCACTGTCCCCTCCGTGCTGCTTCCCCTGGGATCTGTCCCTGCTCCGGCCACGCTCGCTGCCAGTGCTGGCCACAGCTGCCTGCCCAGCACCCAAACCTGCACACACTGCTCCCGGGGATCCTGGCTGGGACACAGGGTCCCCAGGGCTCTCACGCAGGCACAGATCCAAAGCAAGGGAGCTGTGAGGTCTGCTGGAGAGCTCTGTGCCCAGGGGCAGGCTGCCAGCTCCCCCCACAGCGGGCAGGGCTGGCTCAGACACCTGCCCTGCACCCTGTGCCCCCATCCCACCACCCACCAGCTCCAGCTGCTCACCCAGGGGGGACAGGCCAGAACCCAGCTCCAGCCTGGGCCTCTTTCTGCCCTGGGAGCTGTGTCTGGAGCACAGCTGGCGCTTCCTGCAGGCAGGCTGGGCTGGGGCAGGGTGGCCGACAGGCTCACATGAAGAAGCCACTGCCTCTCTGACAGGAGTGGGTGCTGCACGAGGCCCCCAGCCCAGCTCAGGAGCCAAGCCTAAACCCAAAGCCCCCAGCCCAGCCTCCCCCATGGCACCATGGGCAGCACAGCCCCCTCTGCTGAGCCCTGCTCCCCTTGGCAGCTGCAGGGAGCTGTGCTTTGACAAGTCCCCTCCTCCTCTGGGATCTGTGACCCTGTCCCTGAGCAGGCAGGGGGAATGTCCCTGGGTCTTCAGGCCATGATCCAGCTCTGTATCTGTTTTCAGTTCCACAGCATCCTGCTCAGGTTGCTCCCCTTCCTTTCCCAGCTCAGCTGGCAGCAGCTTCATTCCTCCAGTGTTGTGTGCTTGAGGCACCACACGTTCATCTGCCAGGCAGGACCAGGGCACCCTGGGAGGAACCATCAGTTAATGCTCACCCAGCCCCAGCAACACTCCCCAGGGAGACAAGGCCTCTCTCCTGCAGTGCAGGGTGCTTGCAGCCCTTGCTCAGGAGCAGGGAAGCAGTTTTAGCCTGCTGAGGCTCAGAGATGGGCAGCACAAGGGATCTCAGCCTCCTCAGCCCAGTGCCCAGGCACAGGAGGGCTACAGAGCAGCAGGGACAGAAGAGGTAGGTTCAGCTGCCCTTTCTAATTTAGGAGGCACCAGGAGTCCATGGGGAGTTCCCTGAGGGAGAAACCCCATGGAAATGCAGGAACATCTCCCATGGTTTGTCTGAGCTTTGCCCAGCCAAGCTGGTTCAGTCTCTGATCCCCAGGCACAGGGACCCCATTCCATGGGTGTGCCACGTGCACCCTGCTGCCTTTGGGCTCCAGGAGTTCCCAGATCCCCAGACTTACTTGGCTGAGCCCTCCATGAAGCTGTTGGTGAGCTGGGAGATGACACGATCCACAGGGATGTACTGGGAGCTGTCCTGGGCAAACCTCTGGTGCTGGGGGCTCTGGAGATGCTGGAAGGTGGCAGAGGCCCTTTAACAACACTCAAAGCTTGGCCAGGAGGGGAATTTGCAGTAACAGGCACTGCCCACAGCCCAACAGACCAGAGGGCACAGGGACAGGGCCAGTGTCTGGCAGGTTTGGGAACACACAGTGTCCTGTTCCCTGCTCCTGCTGAGGAGGAGGCTGTGCCTGGATCCAAGAGCAGCCCACAGGAATTTCCTATTTCCTCCCCAGCAGCAGGAAATAGACTCCACCACCACTGTCTGGCACTAACAGCTGGGCTCTGAAAGCCCCCTTGCTTGGCACATAAAAAACCTCCTCCCACCTTTTCAATCTGCCTGAGCCCCATGGCTGCCATGGAACAGCCTCTTCACCTTATGGATCATGCAGCAGGATGATCCCTGAGGCTCTGGCACCCCAAGAGAGGAGCATGCTGTGCTCCAACCTTCCAACCCCCTGTGCTCTGACCACACCACGCTCCCAGCTCAGGGGCAGATCCTGCTGGATGCAGCAATTCCTCCCAAAGGAGCTCACAGTGCTAACGAGCACGACACGATTCACAAAGCCTCTGAGTGCCCCCCACAACTCTTGCAAGGAATCAGCTCCCAGGGGAACCTTTACCTTCTGCAGCTCTTCAAAGGTCTCTTGGCAGCACTCACAAAACCCCCTCCTTTTCCTGGGCACGGTGACGTGTGTGGAACGAGGGCTCTTCCCCCCAGTGCTGTGCAGGGCACAGCCCTCAGCACCCCTGCAAGGGACAGCACAGGGTCACCCTGCTTGGCAGGGACAGCACAGGGTCACCCTGGCTGGCAGGGACAGCACAGGGTCACCCTGGCTGCAAGGGACCAGCACAGGGTCACCCTGGTTGCAAGGGACAGCACAGGGTCACCCTGGCTGGCAGGGACAGCACAGGGTCACCCTGGCTGGCAGGGACCAGCACAGGGCTCCCTGTGCCCACACCCAAAGGCTGGTGGCTCCCAGAGCCCAGAACCAGCAGTGAGCAGGGGCAGGGTTAAACACTTGCACAGAAGCAGCTGCAGCCTACCTGGCTTGGCAGGAATTGGAGAGGCTTTTCAGAGGCTCAAATGGGCTGGAGCTTTTGGGTGCCAGGAAGTTGAGGGTAGGAAAGCTTTGGAACTGGTGATGGAAGGGCCTGAATTGCCTGGAAGCAGCAGATCAGGACATCAGACTCATGGCAGTGCTGGAAGGCTTCAGAGCTGTCCCTCCTGTAGCCTGGAGGGGCTCAAGGTGCCACCTCACTCATGGTGAGATGCTGCCCAGTGCTCTCCTGTGGCTGTGACTCCACATGAGAATGAAATTTTCATTTCATTTAACACATTTAAAGTGTTAAACCCAGCTCCCAGTAACAGCCCCAATGGAGCATGTGTTGGACAGAAGGCAAATTTGCCTGCTCAGCCCAAATTCCATTTTTTGCCCCAGCTCAGAGCAGTGCAATATTTCCAGCTACCCCACTGCACAGGAGGGTTTTGATTCCCACATCTCTCCCCTCACACTTCATTGCCTGCAGCATGTAAACCCCAATAGCTGACTCTTAATTGAGATGCCTTGAATGTTGCCTTTGGAATAATAATTGGCCCCGTGGATGCTGGTACAGTTACAAACTCCTCAGAAACACCACAGGGATCAGGTCCCCTGTGCCCAAGGCTGTCCTCAAGTTACAGGCCCTGACCTCCTGTGCTTCAATCTCACTCCTCTGTGCTGAGGGCTTGGCTGGATTAAGTGACCTGCTGAGGATCACACGGGGAATCTGAGCAAGGAAGGAAACTGCTGTCAAGTCTCCTTTAACACCTTTTTTCTCCCTGACACACAAGACACCTGGATTGTTTCTCTAAACTCCATCTGCCTCCCTCTAGGAGAGAATCAACTCCCCAGAGTGGAACAGGGTCTGCACAGAAGCCAGGGCAGCCTCATGGGCAGGAATGAAACCAGGGAAGGAGAGACCCCGAGGTTTTAGGGCAGGATATTTAGAAAGGTCTCATTTACCTGCTCTCGTCTTCAACTTTCAGAAAAGGGGGCTTCAATTTTCCTGCCAGAGAGAAACCTGGTTAGTTTTCCTGGCCAAATTCCCTACTTAGTCACTCATTCCCCAGCAGAACTGGGCTCCAGGGCTGAGTGCATCAGAACTGGCACTGGTGAATGCCAAGTGGTGGCCAAGCACAGACAAAACATCTCTGGGTGATCCCCAACAGCCCTGGCCCAAGTGTGCAGTGTGTGACCAAACCCCAGGCAGCCCAGGCATGGACATTTCCACCTTTGGAAGGGTACTCAGCCATCCCCTCACATCTTTAATGCCTCCTCAGCCACACAGCCACTGGCCTAACCCTGAGCCTTCTGCCTCCAGCCCCAAGAACTGTCACACAACCCCCCACAAGGTGCCACTGAGTATGAGGAGGGAACTCAGGAACTGCAGCACTGCTGCACTGGCTCAGAGCTCTGCAACAACTTCCAGCACCTTTTCCTGCATCCACCCTGCCTCGAGTGCAGAGCCTGGCTCATCAGCCTGGCTCAGGCCAGGATGGGGATGTCAAAGCAGCAAGAGATGCTGGAGACAAACCAAGGTGCTGCCAGCCAAGGCTGGCACCAGGACACTACTCGAGAGCAGGATCTGGCCTCTGCTCAGCTCCCAAGGAGGGCAAACAGCAGCTTTGCTTCCTTTGGAGAGCAAGAACAGAGCAAAAGAGCCTCAGCAGTGCATTGAGGGAAAATGTTTCCAGAGCCAGGCTGGGAGGGGAGGTTCCAAGGTCCCTCCTGTCCTGCAGGTTCCACTCACATTACGCTCACCTTGGAAACCTGAGTCCTGATCTGGCTAAGAAACAAAAAACACCAAGGTGTTCCCACAAAGCATCTGCCTGACCCTGAAACCAAGCCTCTCCTGCCTCCCTCACGGCCTCTGAAGGGCGAGGAGTTTGGTTTTCTTGTGATCCTGGCACTCAATGCTATTTTTTCCAAAGATATTTCACCCTCCTTCCCCAGAAAGGCTGAGCCCACCTGTCCTCACCAGCCTCACCCTCTGCTTGCCTCAAATGTGCTGCTACGTCACTGGAGTTGCTATTTCAGTACAGGATCAAGTTTTTTCCATGTAAACACTGCCAAATGCTCAGCACTTCTGAGAGAGAGGCCACTGCAGGCCCCAGCTCCAGCTCAGAGGGGTGAGTGATCCCAGCAGTGACAAATGGCTCTGAGACCTCAGAGCATGCCCAGCACAGGCCTCAGAGCTTGCAGGCACAATCTGCCACACCCAACAGCTTCTTGAGCCTTTCTTCAGCACCTTCCCCTCACCCCAAACTGGGAAATAACTCCCAAGTGTGTCTCACACACCACCCAGGCTGGACTCTGCTCTGAACTGACACAAGTCACAGACCAGCTGATGCCAGCAGTGCCCATGTCAGCCCCACAGTTGGCTCTTGTCTAATTGCAGATGAGATGAGATGAGAACCTGGCTGTTCCCCCTCCCTCCTCCCTGCCAGAGCCATCCCCAGCTCGGTGTCTCAGCAGCACATCTCAGCCAGGCAGAAGTGAGTGGGCTGGGAGGAACACGCTCTCCTCTGCAGGATGCATTATTCCTCAAAACCTCCCTGAAGCTGCTGGATTCAATGAGCAGCACTGTTCTCAGGTGCCTTGGGATTCTGGGAGCTGGCAGCAAAGGGTTTTTAGGATTTTTGAACACACTGTGACATCAAAGGTCCTCAGCTGTTGTGGGAGGCTGCAGCCAGACTCTAACAAGGAGTAACAGAGCCCATTCAAGGGGAACTGCCTAAAGAGTTGGCATATTTTGGGATTGCCAAAGGTTTTGATGTATTTCAAATTCTAAATGAGGCTTCTCCAAGCAGCTCCACATCTGAGCATAAACAGCAGCACAACTTCCAGGCCTACCTTTGTGAATTTTGGATCTGGAGGCAGGGCATTTCACCTAGAGAAAAAAGGGACACATTCAGCATGGGAGCAGCACGAGCAGAGCTGCAGTTGCTGATCCCAGAGCAGCAGCAGCCTCACCATCACTTCAGAGCTCCTGTACCACCCTGAGCACCTCCCCTCATTCTGCCTCCCAAGTTACCCAGGGTTAGTTGAAATACAACACAAAGGTTGCCATGCCCTGTCCTGACATCCCACCTTCCCTCTGACCTCTCCAATGCTTTAACCAATCCTGGTGAGCCAGTGCACCAGCATCATCATCATCATCATCTTTGATTTGCTTGTGTGTGTGGTTTTTGCTTTCCCCACTAGATCACCTTTATCTCAATTCATGAGTTTTCTCACTGTTGCTCTCCCAGTCCTCTCCCCAGCCCAGGGGATCCCAGGGGGGGCTGTGTAGGGCTGAGTTGCCATCTGGGGTTAAACCATGACCCTTAGGGTCACAGTCAGCATCAGCTGTGCTATGAATGCTGATACTTAGCAACAGCTGCCTCATTCTCAGCTGGATTTACCCCCAACCTTATAAAAATAAAAACTCTTTTATTTTTTTCATCTTCACCACTAACACAAGCACCAGATTGGCTCCAGCACCCCCCTGACTGGCCCACTGGCACTGAAGCTGCTACAAGAACTGTCCAAACCCTGAGCTGCTGAAATTGGCTGCAGGTTAAGTTGTTACCTCTGTCTTCTGGCACTGCTTCCTTGCTCCTGAGATGGCTCGCAGCAGCTGCTGGGCATAGGACAACATTTCTGTGCAGGTGGGATGTCAAAGAGCCAAAGCTGAGCCAGGGAAGGGAGCTGTTCCCTCAGAGTGCAGCCCACCCACCCCCATGGCACTGGGAAAAGCTGGAGCCTGCAGCCCCTGGCAGAGGAGGAATGGTCCAAGATGAAGCCAAGAGAGCATTTTGAGGGACAGCCCCTCTGTTTGCTCTCTGGCAGAGCTGGAGGCTGCTGGGCTCTGCAGGAAGGAGACACTGGCAGGAGCTGTGCAGCACACACAGCACAGGCTGAGCAGAGCCCAGGGACATGAAGCAGACAGGCTCAGCCACAGCTGTATGTCACTGTCACCAGACACTCAGGAACCTTTTACTCCACACCTATTTTTAGTATCAGAGCTCCACCATCTGCCTTTCCCATCACCCCCTCCCCATCCATCATGGGGACAGGAGGTGCCTTCCAGAACAGGTCCTCAAACACCAGCACTTCCTTAATTAGGACCAAATCCTGTCCTTTCCATGCTTGTACTTCCAGGTTAATTAGTAAAAACAGTCTTTTTGGAACAAATTGATGTACTGACCAAGATACTGACATTTCCTAATGTTCCACCTTCAGCAGATGACAATGTACCCAGTGTTTGCTGTTGCAAATGTGACAGTGGCACATTCTGTACACACAAATCTGGTGTTGGAGGGCAGGATGGCATCACTCAGCCAGACCAGGATGGCATCACTCCAGGAGATTTGCTTGCAATTTCTTCCTTCTGTTCTACTTTTCTTCCATCCCTTCTGCTCCACCTGTCTCCAAATGCCTCATTGCCAGCAGCCCCTTGCACCCCACAGTGAAGGATACCATCCACATGCAGGATCTGCACTCCCCACAGGCGAGCGTTGGCGAGGATGCTGCTGCCACTGCAGGTGTCCTGCACAGAGAGGTTTGGCAAAGCCCAGCTCAAAGCACAGCTCTAAACTGAGCTCAGAGCCCTTCCTGCTGCCCAACTGACAGAGTGTGGCTGTTACTGAAATCAGGGCACAGCAGTAAAGGATGGAGCTCATGCTTTATCCATCCCAAATTAATTAACAGCAGCATCTTGGGCAGATGTTTCATCCCTGCATGAGCCTTTAAGTGGGCACTGAGATTTATCTGGGGAAAGGACTGCAGGGGAGCCTTTTGCTCCAGCTACATTGCTTTAGTTCTTTTTAGGCTAAAAATTTATCTAACAACAGGTCTTGTGTTAATTTTCTTTTGTGTTGAGCACCCAGATGGCTGGGAGAGGCCTCAGAGGTACAACCCTGGATGCCATGGCTCCAGAAATAGCAGTGACCAGGAGCACTACACAACCTTCTGCAGGCCACAAGCAACTGCTTTGTGCCTTTCCCAGCCCCAGGATCTGCTCTGTCAGCAGAGCAGGGGCTCAGCAGGAAGGCTGGCACTGGTTCTGCTCTGCTCAGCAGAGCTCTGAGCACACCCAGCCCCAGCAGAGCCCATCCAAGGCTGCTCACCTGGTTCTTCATGGCCTTGTTCAGCAGCTCCTTCCCCCTGCTCAGCAGGGCCTGTGGAGAGAGGAGACATGAACAGGTCATGGCAAGGAGCTGGAGAGCAACAATCCCTGGGGATGCCCAAAGAACAGAAGAGCAACAACCCCTGGGGATCCCCAAAGAGCTGGAGAGCAACAATCCCCAAAGAACTGGAGAGCAACAACCCCTGGGGATGCCCACACTCTGCTGGGCTCATTCTCTGCCAGGGCAGAGAGCCTTTCAGAGAATGCAAACTGCAGAGAGAACCACTCAACTGCACCAGCAGCAGCAGCCAAGGCTTGGAATTATTGACCAGCAGGGAAATGAAAGCTCCAGAGTGAGCCAGGAGGGAGCAGCAATTTAGCTTGGAAAGTGCCTGCTGCATCATGGAAGTGCTCAGGCTGGAAAAGCCCTGTAAGGTCATCAAGTCCAACTCCTCCCCAGCATAGCCAAGGTCACCACTGACCCATGTCCCCAGGTGCCACATCCACAGAGTTTTTAAATCCCTGCAGGGATGGGGACTCCACCACTGCCCTGGGCAGCTGTGCCAGGGCTGGACAACCCTTTCCATGAAGGAGTTTTCACTAACATCCAACCTAAACCTGCCCAGCACAGCTTGAGGTTGTTTCCTCTTGTCCTGTCTCTTGTTACCCAGGAGAAGTGACCAAGCCCCACCTGGCTACAATCTCCTATCAGGGAGTTGTAGACAGATCAGGTTCCCCTGAGCCCCCTGCTCTGCAGGCATCTCAGGATGTTGGCCAGGGTTAGGAACAGCCTGGGAACTGAGCCAGCAGTCTCAGCAGATTGGTTCAGCTCTGTAAGACAAGGGACAGTGCTGGGAGCCAGGACAGGGACAAAACCTGGGAGAAACCTCTGCAGCTCAGCTTTCCCACTGCAGGGGGCTCAGCTCCAGCTGGCAGAGATTCCCCACGCCTGGCCTGGGGCAGCTGCATTTCCCAGTCACAGCTTCCAGCAGACACCACATTCAAGGTGGGATGCTGGAGTTGGCCACAAGCATCTGTGAGCAGAAAGCCCAGCTCCAACAGGCCAATGGGACCAGGAGAAAAGTGGGACCAGGAGAAGCCTCTTCCTGCAGGAGGCCCTCATGGATCTCCTCCCAGGGTACAGAAGCCTTGCCCTGTGTCTGTGAGTACCCACAGTCTGTCATGTTTTTCCCTGTCTGTGTTTCTCTGGCTTTTCTCACCACACCTCTGTCTGCTCCCTCAGGAAGCCAGCCCTGGCCTCCACACCCCTGCCATTCCAGATTTCCCTGATTACAGCCCAAAGCTGTGACATGCACAATGATGGCAGACACAAAGAACCAGAGTATGAATAAGGACAGCCAGGGAAACAGGAACAGAGCAGGGAAAAAACCACACAGAATATTTGCTCACAGCAGAAACAACTCCACCTTCCCCCAGATTCTGCCCTCCAGCCTCCTTGGACAAAACCTTTGTAGCTCTCACAGTGTATGGTGTCTTTGGACAAAACCTTTGTAGCTCTTACAGTGTATGGTGGGTTTGGACAAAACCTTTGTAGCTCTTACAGTGTATGGTGGCCTCTGGGGAGCTCTGGCTGGGGTTCCTTTGGGGACAGCAGGCACTGAGCTCGTGGATTTTGTGCTTTCTGCAGTTGGGTTGTTCTGCTTCTCCTCCCGAGCCCTGGGCTGGCCCCTCTTGGCCTCTCTGTTGCTGGACACCACACAGGTGACTTCTTTGCTGAGGAAGCTTTCTGTCACCTGCAGAGAGACAGAACAGAGCAGCTCTGCAAGGGCCTGACCCTGAGCTGGCACAGCCCTGCTGAACAAAGCTGGGCTCAACCCCCACACAGCAGGAATACACACATTCCTTCTTTCATTCCATACAGATCCTGTGATGCCCCAGAGATTCACTGCAAATAAATCCCAGAAATTCAGATCCAGACTTCCAGGACTCTGTCACCAACACCTGCTCCTCACACAGTGCTTTCAGAAAAGAATCCCAACATCTGAGTTAAAAGACCTGGACATCACAGATCAGCCTGGAGGAGCTCTGTACTCAGGAAAGTATAACAAGTTTTAAAAAATAAAGGAGAAAGGGAACAACTGGGCAAGCAGCTCCACAGACAGCAGGGGCAGGAGGGAAGCAGAGATTAAACACACACACACACCAGGAGCTATCCTGCCAAGAAAGAGGTGGAAACCCAAAAGTTGGGACAGTAATGGTATTGTAAGCCAATAAAGTCTTGGTTTCTCAGAATCTGTGCAGGAGGCAGAGGGTCACAGGGCCCAGGTGTGAAGCCCTCAGGAAGATAAAGATAAATCTGGGCAGCCCAAAATCACAGCTGCTGAACAAGCTGGTTCTGCTCCATTGCAGAATCCCTGGAGGGGGAGATTCCCAAACCACCAAGTGGGTGTGAAGTGCCACAAGGGTCACTGCAGGCTGTGCTGCTGGCACAGAAGGGAGGAAATCAAAACCAAACAACACTCCAGGTGTCACCAGCCCCATGCCAGGCTCAAGGTGCCACATGCAAGGCCACAGGATGTCCTGAGCTTCACACAGAACCTGGGCTCAGACATTGCTGCCTCACAGGCAGTGCCTGTGCTGTGGGTCAGTGTCTCCACAGAATGCAGAGGAATGAAAGCTCCACTGCCAGAGGATCTCATTTCAGAGAGGGAGGGCCAGGATGGTGTGTGATAGGAGCCAGAATGGTGGGCAAAGGCTAAAATGATTCCCAAGTGACCAGCAGCTGTGTAGAGGAGTAGCTGTGTGCTGGGAGTACGGGGTTCTCAGGCTTGAGGATGCACAGCTGGGAAGGAGATGTCCCAGGAGTGGGTGGCACATCTGGGGGAGGGCAGAGAGAAAGCAGCAAGTTCAGGACAAAGATGCAATTCATGAAAGGGAAAACAGTGCAAGTCACCTTCCCCACGTGTGTGTGCAGCCAACACCTGCTCAGGGCTGAAGAGACACAGCATCAGCAAGAATGAAAAGATTTTACACATAAAAAACGTGTGTGGGAATCAGAAAACCAGAAACTTCCACAAACACTGAAGGACTTGATCTATAGCCTTAGAAGAAACTTAGGTTAATACAAAAATACAATACACAGACATTAAGAGAAAAATTATAAATTTATATTGCTATAGTTTTAAGTAAGAATATGCCTTAAGTAAGGCATTATATATTATAATATACATTAATATATAATAATTATATTAATATAGTATAGCATATTATATTAATATATTAATATAATATTATTATTAATATATTAGGCATATATAATATAAAAAATATATTAATAAGATAGTGAAAAGTTTATAATATAGAGGTGTAGTTGTATAGAACAAGCTAAGAGTTTAGAAATTAAAATAATAAAAGCATGTGTACATGTGAAACAGAAGCCCATTAGACAAAAGTATGCACAGTACAACAAAATTAAGTAAAGATAAAAAAGCAAAATAAGCCTTGTAACATCTGACTATTAGTTAAGAAATTATATATTGTCTTGTAACAAAAAACTTTTTACTATTCTTGAACTATAACCAACAACTTTAAAATCTCATGACCTCTAAAACTAATATTTAGGTAAACAATAAATCGTTCTTGACCCAAAATAATCCCATTCCTTCATTACCAACAGCAATGATAGTGTGCACATTATAGGATTTAAGTTTTGAGGTTACAGGAGATGATCACCTCAGAGAGATTAAAGAGCTGGAAAACAAATAGTAGCAACTGCTAGAACCAAACTGTGCACAAGAGTAACAGGAAAACTGAAAGATGAAAACCAGGTACAGCCCCATGCTCAGCTCCAGCTTGAGGGACTGGGGTGATGCTACCCTCTGAAGGGTTTTGGGACAGGAGATAAGGAATTGATGAAGGAATGAAGCCTGGAGGCCATGAAGGATGCCACAGGGATCCACCCAAATAACAGACTCCCAGGGAAAAGGGTCCAGATGGCTTTTCTGGGAAAATCATCATAAAAGCACACCACTCCATGATAAGAACCTTGGTTGGCATTTCCCTACTTTACCATATGTTGAATTCCATTTGGAAGTCCCACAACCTCCCTAAAAGATTAAACTGCCCCAGGCTCTTATCAGGGATGAGGGGGAACCACACTCCAGTTACAACCACCTGGAAAATGCACCAGGGAACCACTGATCACTGTCTGCTGGGGCACCCATCACCTCACAACCACTCCTCACCTCTGCGAGGTGCCCCCAGGAGCTGCAGGCCCTTGGGAAGAGCTCCCAGGACCAAGTGACCACCACTGGAATGGAGGGACCTCCATGGCCAGGGAGCTGCTCCCATGGTGGCCACCAGCACTGGCTGGACCAGGCAGCCAGGAACACGTGGAAGGTTGGGAGGGAAAGGCCAGAACACCCGGAATGTTGTGAGGGAAAGGCCAGAACACCTGGAATGTTGGGAGGGAAAGGCCAGAACAGCCGGAATGTTGGGAGGGAAAGGCCAGAACAGCCGGAATGTTGGGAGGGAAAGGCCAGAACAGCCGGAGGTTGGGAGGAAAGGGCCAGAACACCTGGAATGTTGTGAGGGAAAGGCCAGAACACCTGGAATGTTGTGAGGGAAAGGCCAGAACACCCGGAATGTTGGGAGGAAAGGGCCAGAACACCTGGAATGTTGGGAGGGAAAGGGCAGAACACCTGGAATGTTGTGAGGGAAAGGCCAGAACAGCCGGAATGTTGGGAGGGAAAGAGGCTCTGTCCCCACATAACCAGCTTTAGAAAAATAAAGGAGAAAGGGAACAACTGAGCAAGCAGCTCCACAGACAATAGGGCAGGAGGGAACCAGAGAGATGAAACACACACACACACACCAGTCCTTCCAGCACTGGTTGGACCTGGAACACCTGGAATGTTGGGAGGAAAGGGCCAGAACAGCCGGAATGTTGGGAGGGAAAGGCCAGAACAGCCGGAATGTTGGGAGGGAAAGGCCAGAACAGCCGGAATGTTGGGAGGGAAAGGCCAGAACAGCCGGAAAGGCCAGAACACCCGGAATGTTGGGAGGGAAAGGCCAGAACAGCCGGAATGTTGGGAGGGAAAGGCCAGAACAGCCGGAAAGGCCAGAACACCCGGAATGTTGGGAGGGAAAGGCCAGAACAGCCGGAATGTTGGGAGCAAAGGCCGATCCTGAGCCCAGGGACCCCTCGAGGGCCGGAGCGCGGGGACAGGGGCTACCTCCACCAGCCTCGCTGCGGGGGGTGCCGGGAAGGGAACCAGCCCACCGAAAAAATAAGAAAATCAGGAAATATTAAAAAAATGAGCAAAGTCAGAAAAGAGGCGAGGCCACCCCAAGACACCCCCCTAAAGCCCCCAGCAGTCCCGGGTCACCCCCAGACTCTCACGGCCCTGGCCCGCGCTCACCCCACCGAGCCGCCCGATGGCCTCCGCCAGATCCCGGGCGCTGCGGCCGCTGGGCAGGTCCAGGTAGAAGGACTGTCCGCGGAGGGGCCGAGGGGACGCCGTGCCGGCCATGACCCTGCCCGGCTCAGCTCGGAGCCCGCCGCCTGTCCGTGTTTAAATTCCGCCGCCCGCCCCGCCCCGCACGGCGGCCGCGCAGGGACACGCCGCTCCCCGCGAAGCCGCTCTCCGGGGGAAGGAGAAGCTGTGCTAAAGGCGTAGGTGGCGCGGGGCGTACACCGGGCACACCGAGCACACCAGGGCACACCGGGCCGCTCGCCCGGCCCCGCCGCTCCGGTCCGAGCACGGCTGCAGCCACCCCGACCGCGCTCCTTCCGATCCCGCCGGCGCCACAACTTTGTCCCTCCGCGGCCGCCGTCCCCTCCCTCTGCAGGCCCAAGATGGCGGCGCCCGGCGGGGCGGGCGCGTCGCCGATGGCGATGGCGATGCCGATCCCGGCCCCCATCCTGCTCCCGGAGCCGCCGCCCTTCCCGGCGTGGCTCGCAGCGCGGCTGGACGCGCTGGGGCTGGACCGCGCCGTCTACGGCGCCTACATCGAAGGGCTGCTGCGGGAGGAGGAGAGCGATGAAGAGCGGCTGGAGGCGCTGCGGGCCGTGCTGGCCGCCTGCCTGGTAAGGGCGGGGGTCCCTCCGCCGCCCCGGGCCAGCGGGGTCTCGCCGTCCGCCCTGTGCTGATGAACGCGCCGGGCTCCTGCCGGGGCTCCCCTGCAGCCCACAGAGGAGCTGCGGCCTCCGCAGCGAGGAGGACGGGCGGGGCGGCTCCCCGCAGCCCTGGGTCATCGCCCCGTTCCCGGAGCGGGTCACCCCCTTACGGGGAGGACACCCACATCAGGGGCTTTTGAACCCCCACCCGAGAGCCTTGTGGGGTTTTCGGTGCTTGTTTGGGGGTTTGTGCCAGGCTGGGGGTGGTGGGAGCTCTGTTCGTGGGGATGCCCCTGGTTTGGGGGCAGCGCTCAGCGTTCACCGCGGGCTGGGCGGTCTGGCAGTGCCAGGTGGGCATCGAGAGGTGAATTTAATGGTAAATCCTCTGGAGAAGGGTGTGGGGCGGTGCCGTGGTGCCTCTCACCCGCCTCGTCTGTCAGGAATCGGATCCCGCTGGGGCTGGGACGGACAGGAACAGCCGGGGGCGGGCAGGGATTGCCTCTGCTCCTGCCGGATTCCTGGAGCCAGGAGGGTGCAGGGAGGGATTTATCTTCCATAATTCTCCCTGTATGATTTTTACAGTGTCTGTATCTCGGGGTTTTTCATAAATGAATGTCTCATAGTTATGAAAAATGCATGTATTTTATGATTGGCTTTTTGCAAATATTAAAATGAATATTATATGTGTTGTGTTAGAAACTAATGCTGTATTAATTCTCTTAAGTAGTGTGTTAAACCTAGTTTTAGGTTCTAAAAAAAATATTAAAATAGAAACGATGCTATGTAGGATACTTTTTTTAAAGAAAGGACTCGCAGTGAGAGAGCAGCCACAGGACACCTGAATATTTCAGAGAAAGGGAATTTATTGCTCCATTAGCAGGAGAAACGAACTTCTTCCCGCCTCGAAGGCGCTGTCAGGATTCGGAGGAAGAAGTTGACACTGACCAGACAGAATCCTGTGTTTGAATGGAATTTATGCATCATGGATGAGGTGTATGAATATGCAACAGGCTGTTGCTTTTAAGGGTTAATCCTTTGTTAACGGGTGTCCTTTTTCGGGCTCGTGCTGCCCAGAAAAGGTACCCAGACTTTGTCTCTATTGTCTCATATTGTCCTAATTCAATTTGTCCAAATTATTATTACTCTAATTGTATTACTATTTTTATAACCATTTTATTACTATTAAACTTCTAAAATTTTAAAAACAAGTGATTGGCATTTTTCACAATAGTGTAAAACATTAAATCAGGAGTAGTGCTGGTGCTGGGAACTGTCTGCTCAGTTTTCCTCCCAAATATCAATGTGGGAGCACAAAACCCACAGGGGCAGTGTGGTGGTGTTCACAGGGGTGAGAGATGAGAATCTTGACTCCATGTTTCAGAAGGCTGATTTATTATTTTATTATATATATTATATTAAAATGATATATTAAAACTATACTAAAAGAATAGAAGGAAGGATTTCATCAGAAGGCTTGTAAGGAAAGGAATGGAATCATAATAAAATCTTGTGACTGACCAGAGAGTCTGAGACAACTGGACAATCCCAGATGCACCTGTTGCATTCCACAGCAGCAGATAACCATTGTTCACATTTTGTTCCTGAGGCCTCTCAGCTTCTCAGGAGAAAAATCCTGGCAAAGGGATTTTTCAGAAAATACCCTGGCTACAGGACTGGGAGGGTACAATCAGCTGTTTGTAATCCCAGCTGTGACACCATTCCCTCTGTACACTGACTGTGCCATCCCACCTTTAGGGTTTCCTAAAAGCCAGAGCAGCCTCCCCTGCTGTCCCTGTCCCCTGCCCACCCTGGGGCACAGCAGGGAGGGGGCTCTGGCTTCTTTCCCTCAGCTGTGGCAGCCCAGCTTGGAGCCTGAGAGAGCCTGAGAAGCAAACGGTGCCTGCTGAGGGATGGGGCCAGGTGTCTTTGCAAAGTGCTGCTCTGCAGCAGTGGAGGTTAATGAACCTCCCTGTAATTAATTACCAGATTTCATTCCATCCTCATCGCTGTGCTTGGCTCTCTCCAGGCCTGGGAAGTGTGTCCTGGCTGGAATATTCCCCTTTCCTGATATTTCAGTTTTCTGCTGGGTTCCCTCTGTGCTGCTGCTGCCAGGACTGAGGAGCTGTGGGGTTCCTGTGTCCCCCTCCAGTCCAGAGCCTCATTTGCAGTTTCTGGCTCACTTTGATTTTTCTGCCATTCCTGTAAAACATTTTTGTCCCTTGAACCCTCAGACTTTGTAATTATTCTTTGTAGTCTGTTCTTTTTTAATGTCTTTTTTTGTTTATTTTTAGCCCATGTGCTTATTTCTGTGCTGACTGTTGAAACAGTATTTTATTTGGTGAATTTGGGGGTTTTCTTGCCAACTCTCTTCTAGTTCCATACACAAATTACAGGGGATTTTTTTTGTTCACTTGTTTGTATTTCACAAATGCTGTTAAAATAAGGTGACATCTCAAGTGATGTCACAGACATATTTTATGAAAAATCCTTTTGTTAGGTTTTTTTTTTTCCCCAAGAAGCTGAGAGGCCCCAAAAACAAAATGTAAACAATGGTTACCTGCTGCTGTGGAATGCAACAGGTGCATCTTTGTTTAGTCTCATGTGGTTGTTTTTAATTAATGGCCAATCACAAGATTTTATTATCATTCCTTTCCCTTCTATTCCATTCAAGCCTTCTGATGAAATCCTTTCTTCTATTCTTTTAGTATAGTTTTAATATATCATTTTCTTTTAATATAATATATATAATAAAATAATAAACAATAAATAATATAATAAAATAGTACTATAAATAATATAATAAAATAATGTAAGAATAAAATAATAAATGGAGTCAAGATTCTCATCTCCTCCCTCGTCCTGGGACCCTGTGACACCACCACAAAGTGACATTGCTCTCATGCCCATGGTTCCTCAGTCCTGCTCATGTCTTGCACCAGGGATTTTCTACCATTTCTAATCAAGAAACTTAAAATCAAGTTCTATTTCTGTCCAGTTTTTCTCTTTAAACCAGACAGAATCCACCTCACCTGTATTTTCTGATTTTTTTCTGTATTTACTGAATGCCAAACTAAATAATTTCTTGTTTGTTTGGAAATATTTGAGCTCTGTGACCCCCATCAGTGGTGTTTGGCTCTCCTGTGTTCCATGGAGCAAATGCCAAAGGGCTCCAAGACATTCAGCACCTTTAGGGAACAAATTTAAGCAGGGGAAAAAGAGAAATTGTGAGGAGGAGCAGAGGTGGAGAGAGGAATGAGAAGCTGTGAGAGCTCTGCAGGGTCAGGAGTGCTGCAGGCACCACGGCTGGGATTCCACTGAGATTCTGTGGTGGGACCATGGTGAGGCAGCAGTGCAGCCCCTGGAGATCCACCTGGGAGCAGAGATTGTCCTGGAGATCCACCTGGGAGCAGAGATTGTCCTGGAGATCCACCTGGGAGCAGAGATTGTCCTGGGGATCCAGACTGGAGCAGGGATTGTCCTGGAGATCCACCTGGGAGCAGAGATTGCCCTGCAGATCCACCTGGGAGCAGGGATTCTCCTGGAGATCCACCTGGGAGCAGAGATTGTCCTGGAGATCCAAGTGGGAGCAGGGATTGTCCTGGAGATCCACCTGGGAGCAGGGATTCTCCTGGAGATCCAAGTGGGAGCAGGGATTGTCCTGGAGATCCACCTGGGAGCAGGGATTGTCCTGGGGATCCACCTGGGAGCAGAGATTGTCCTGGAGATCCACCTGGGAGCAGGGATTGTCCTGGGGATCCAGACTGGAGCAGAGATTGTCCTGGAGATCCACCTGGGAGCAGAGATTGTCCTGGGGATCCAGACTGGAGCAGGGATTGTCCTGGAGATCCACTTGGGAGCAGAGATTGTCCTGGGGATTCACCTGGGAGCAGAGATTGTCCTGGGGATCCAGACTGGAGCAGAGATTGTTCTGGGGATCCACCTGGGAGCAGAGATTGTCCTGGAGATCCATGTTAGAGCAGAGATTGTCCTGGAGATCCACCTGGGAGCAGAGATTCTCCTGGGGATCCACATTGGAGCAGAGATTCTCCCTGTAGAACCATGTTGGAGCAGAGATTCTCCTGCAGATCCACATTGGAGCAGAGATTGTCCTGGAGATCCATGTTGGAGCAGAGATTGTCCTGGAGATCCATGTTGGAGCAGAGATTCTCCTGCCCTGTGTGTCAGTGTCCATGTGCACAGTGACCAGACATCCCAGGCATTGCAGAGTCCTGTGTGTGCTCACAGGCAGATTTGGGGTGTAAAGCTGTTCCTAAGCTGACTGCTGGGCCTGCAGATCCTTTGTAGCTGCTGCTTTTCTTGTCTGACTGGTGCTGTTTGAAGCAGCCAACTCTGTTCCAAGTCTGAGCAATCTCTTTTCCCTTTCCAGGAAGAAGATCTCTTGAATGATGTGTGCAGGGAGGTTGTGGAGAGGTGGTCTGACTCCCAGGTCGTTGATTCCAAAGAGGAAAAAGAAGGTAAAGTGCTGTGCCTTGGGGTGCTGTGCCCTGGGGTGCTGTGCCCTGGGGTGCTGGGCCCTGGGGTGCTGGGCCCTGGGGTGCTGTGCCCTGGGGTGCTGGGCCCTGGGCCTCAGTGTGGGGTGACCTGCAGGGCCTCACCTCAAAGGGAATTTTGTGTTTGTCCTGCTAGGAGTTAAACCAATGCCTCTCACTCCATTGCTGCTCAGGTACTTTTTCACCTGGCGTGGGGATGAGCAGCTTCACTTTGGGCTGCCTCAGCATTTGCTGCTCTTTGGGTTCATCATCCTGCAGGGGAAAAGTGGTTTTTGGGTTTTTTCTTTTTTGTTTGTTTGTTTGTGGTAGTTATTTGTCTATTTTTTATTGTTTTGGTTTGGGTTTTTTGGTTGGTTTTTGTTTTGTTTGGGGTTTTTGTGTGTGTGTGGTTGTGGTGGGGTTTTTTTGTGTGTTTTTTTTTCCCTACAGGATTTTTTTTTCTGCTGAGATGGTCATTAAGGTCCAGCCTGAACCATTCTGTGATTTTTTCAGAAACCTTTCCCAGCACATCCAGGGCTGTCTCTGCTCAGTGCTGGCACTGCAGCTGTTATGGAACAGAAACCTGTGCTGCTTCTGTCCAGGCAGTCTGGAGAGCAGCTGCCTTGTCCAGCTGCAGTGTCCCTGTGAGAGCTGGGCTGTCCCTGCTGCTGCTCACCCCACTCATGTTCTCTATTTCCTCGTCCAACATTTTCCCTTACAACTCTCCTTTTTTGCCAGAAATGCTTGTTGGAGGAGCTCTGTGAGGCTGCTGATGAAGTGTCACTGCTCCTCCTGTGCCTGTGTCCATCCCTTGTCCTCAGCTGGGTGCCAGGGCTGGCCCTGTCCTGGTCCCTGTGCACTGGGAGCATTTGAGCTTCAAGCACGGATCAGTGACACTGCAGTGGCACAGGCCTGACAGGACATTGTGACAATGGAATGTCCCTTTCATCTAAATCCTGCTTTTTGTTGGTTTTGCATTTTCTTGCTGCCTCTGGTTGCAAACAGCTCATTGTCAGTCCCTGCTCACTGCATCAGCCCCAGCTCCACCACTCAGCAGCTCTGTGGCTTTCCCCAGAACTCCTGGAATTCTGCTCTTGGCCTCACCTTGCCTTTGGCTGGGGACAGGGAGAAGTTAATGCTGTTCCATGTGTTAAATAAAATAAATTCCTCTTGAGGACAAGTGACTGGGATTGCTGGAGCTGCTGCTGGGCTCCTCCTGCTCCTGACAGTGCTCACCCACAGGGATTTTTCTTGTTATAAAAAGGCAGCACAGTGTGTCTGGATTCATGGAATTCCAGGGTGAAATTATATCACTGGGGTTCCATAAAGGGATAAATCCCCACTGAAGTGTGTATCCACTCAGAATAACAGAGTCCTGAGGATAAATGACTAACAGACTAAAAACAAATTGGTGTCAAAACCCAGTTTTGACAGTTTAGGAAATGGGCAGTGGAATTTCAGTGTTAGAAGGTAAATCAGCTGTTGGTCTGTCTTGGTTGGAAAGAAAGGGAGAGCATGAACTGATCCCTCACTTCAGGTTTTCACAATTTCTTTCATGGGGGTTAAGTACATATTAAATAAACTTATTAAGCTGCTTTGAAGCAGAAGAGAATGTGGAGTCAAATGGATTTTCATTAGCCAGAGCCTGACTGATTCCAGTTTCACTGTGAAACTTCCCTTACTCCAGGAACAAATAACAGTGTCTGCTCCAGGAACAACAACAGTGTCTGGAGGTGGCTGGGTGCAGCCCAGGGAATTCCCTTCAAAGAGAGAGGCACAGGGTGCCATCCCTGTCACCCCACGGTGCCATCCCTGTCACCCCAGGGTGCCAGCCCCATGCTGGCCCTACCCAGCCCTGTGGTGGCTCCTCAGCAGCTCCATCTCTCCCAGATCCCAGCTGGAATTCCCCAAAGCAGCACCACTGGTGCCCTTGGGAAAAGCTCAGGGGTGTTTTTGGGTGAGATCTCTCCCTCTGGGTGGGTGCATTTCCCCTGCAGGACACAGGGAGCAGGCACTGAGTGACACCAGGAGCTTGGTGGCCTTGTCTGTGGCCTGGGCTGACACTGTCACTCCTCTGCTGCCAGATGAGGTCCAGGCCATTGCCAGCATGATGGAGAAGCAGGCCAGGATAGTGGTGAAGCCCAAGGAGGTGTCCCAGGAGGAGAAGCAGAGGAAGGCTGCACTCCTGGCCCAGTATGCCAACGTGACTGATGAGGAGGAATATCCTTTTCCTGCACTGCTGGGGGCTCTGAGGGACATCACCTGCTCTAAACCCCCTCAAGCAACATCCTCCCAGCTCTGCAGGGTCTGCTGGGGAAGCTTTGCAGTCTTTCTTCATGATAACTGCCATGGACCAAGCATGGGAGCTCCTGGAGGGTTTGTCCCCAGCACGTGGCTGTGGCACTGCCCAGCAGTGAATGCCCCCATCCCTCAGCAGCTGGTGCTGAGTTTCTCTCTTGCTTTCCCAGGAGAAATCTGCTGAAATAATCCTTTACAGATAGAGTATGGAGTGGGAGGGTTAGAAATTAACTCTTTGTGGTGCAGAAAAATGAGCTTTTCCCTGCCCAGCAGAGTGAATTGTAGGCAACTGCATCTGGCCCTGGAGCAGCAGGAGCTGAGGGTGGGAGCTGTGCACACCTGGTCTGACAGAGTCCAGCTGCTTCTTCCTGGCTTTATAAGGCTGTTACTTGAGTCAAGTGTGGCTGTAGGGAGGCACAAGATCATTACTGGTGTCTGTGTTTCCTTAATTCTCTCACTGGTGGGGATGAACAGGATGGATTGACGACAGCTGTAAATATTGGATCAGAAAAATGTATCCTTTGAATTCCTGGTGACTCAGGCTGCTTGTCAGGCAGGCAGCCTCCATGGTGAGTTTGCCATCCTTCTCTGTTTCTGTAGGGCCACGTTTTAAGCTTGGGGATTGGTTTTTCTCCCTGTGTCCCCTGACCTTGCTCACAGTGACAGTGACAGTCTGTGCTCACTGTGCAGTGCTCACACCAACCCTGCCATTCATTTCCTTCTCCTCACCTCTTCCACCTTTTTACAGCTTCATAGATCATGCTAATTGATGAGGACAGTGCTCCCAGAACATCAGGTTAATGTTAATTGGTGTCCAGAGAGGGAAATGGTGTCAGGAATGAAGCTTGGCAGGTCATGGTACAGCTGGACACCCAGGCTGGGCAGGACCAAGGGGCCGTGTCTGTCTCAGAGCTGGGACCATCCTTGAGCTCCCAGCTGGCACATTTAAGATGGAAGAAGGTTTTCTCACATAATTAAATATGAAAGCTAAGTTATTTGGAACATGTATGTACCTGTCTGTCTGCACATACACACGTGTGTGTACACATATGTATGTGTTCAGATGTGTCACACACAGCTGAACCCACTCAGGCTGTGCCCTGGGTGTTTGCTTCCTTTCAGGTTTGTAGAGGTTTGACTGTATTTTTATACATAAATCTTAAAAACCAGTAGGCAACCTCATTTTTTAGGAAAAGAAACAGAATCACTAAGGTTGGAAAAGCCCCGTGGGATTGAGTCCAACCATTCCCCCATCACTGCCAGGGCCACCACTCACCCCTGTCCCCAAGTGCCAATGCCTGACCACCCTTTCCATGAAGTGTTTTTCCCAATATCCAGCCTAAACCTCTCCTGGCATAACTTGAGGCTGTTTCCTCTTGCCCTATTCCCTGGGAGCAGAGCCCAATCCCCTCCTGTCAGGGAATTGTGGAGAGTGAGAAGGTCCCCCCAAGCCTCCTTTTCTCCAGGCTGAGCCCCTTTCCAGCTCCCTCTGCCACTCATCCAACCTGTGCTCCAGACCCTTCCTTCTCTAGGAGTGGGTGTTTTTTCTGGTTGGCAAAACAACCAGATATTCCTTCTCCTTTCTGCATTCCTCACTCCCCAGTTCCATACCTGCCTGGTGAGGAAGCAGGGAGTCAGAGGGTGAGGGGGGAGGTAGAACAAACCTCCTGTGCCCAGGCAGTGTCTCAGGTGCCCTCGGGCAGAGCCTTGTCAGCCCTTAGCCCTGCCCAGCGCTGTTCAGAAACACCAACGTGGAGGATGTGCTGAATGCCAGGAGGCTGGAGCGGGAGCTGCTGCGGGATGAGTTCCAGAAGAAGAAGGAGCAGGATAAACTGCAGAGGGAGAAGGACAAGCTGGCCAAGCAGGAGAGGAAGGAGAAGGAGAAGAAACGAACACAGAAAGGCGAGCGGAAGCGGTAGCTGTGATTTCCAGTTGGACTCTCAAAGGATAAAATTAATTCTGAATATGGTGTGTGTTTAAAAAGCAGCAAGAATTCCAGGCACGTGGCTGGGAGCAGTTCTTGGAAAGTGGTGCCTTTTTTTCCTTTTTTTTTGGTTTTGTTTTGTTACATAGCAGAACAGATCTCTGAGCAGCTCCTGGACTCAGTGTGCCCTGTGCTTGTGGTATCAGTGTCCCAGTCAGTGCTCGTGGCCAGTGTCTGTACCAAAGAAGGGTGAAGTGATTATGTCTGTGTTGTTAAATTGATCCATTTTTACTTCTGAGCACCTGGGAGCAGAGCACAGTGTAGGAGCAGCCCCTGTGCTGGCTGTGGTTTGAGGTGAGCAGGACATGCTGCTCCAGGGCACACACATGAATTCATTGGCACAAGCCTTGAAAAATGCCTTTGCAAATCCCTGTTAGCACTGCTGAGGCCAACACTGCAGCCCTGCTCAGGCTGGGCTGGGGAGCAGGACTGGAGCTGTGTGAAACTGCTGAGCTGCAGTGATGTGAGTGCATCACCTGTGGCCTGTCAGTGAGGGAAACACCACCCAGGCAGGAGCACTGGCCTCAGCAGCAGCAAACCCCACTCCTAACACAGTTTCAGGATTTCAGAGAGTGGAAAATGGGGCTCCCTGATGTTCTGTGGGGTGAACACAGACTGTTACTTCCACAGCTGTTGCCAGGGTGAAGCTCTGAAGCTGTTTTGGCACAAGCAGAGTGAGCCAGTGATGCCCAACTGCCTGTTGGGCACAGCTGCCATCAGGAACTGCAGTGCTCCTCCTGAATGCTCCTCCTCTCCCCAAAGGGCTCACCCCTGCTGCTCCAGCCTCTTTGTGATGGTGTTGCCTGCTGGGGAAGGAGAACACTGATGCTGTGAGCTGAGGGGGAAGGAGGGGCTGTGGGAGGGGTGGCTGTGCCTGGGCTCTGTGCTGTTTGCTGTGGGGTGACCTGTGCTGAGCTCCTGCACTCCCAGGGTGCCTGACTCCAGGGCCAGGCCTGCCCCTCAAGCTGCTGCTGTGTGTGTGTGTGTGTGTGAGTCTCCAGCTGCTTTATCTTTGGACTTGAATAATAAATCTTGATTGGCAAAGAAGTGGATTCCTCTGAGTGATGTTGCCATTCATGTGTTCTGTGTCCTTGCTGGCCCCTTGCCCAGCAGCAGCATTTCTCAAAGCTCGCCTTGGTGCAGATGCAGTTTCATTCATGCCTTGTTTCTCAGGGCTGTGGTGCTCCCTTTCCTGGGAGCTGACCCAGCTGTGCTGCTCCCCAGGGCTCCCACTCTGGTGGTCCCTGGTTGGTATTCCAGGTGGCCCAGGCAGCTGCCAGGGTGTGGAACAGGGCAGGGGGCAGCTCTCAAGGGAGGGGGTGTCACTCAGGCCCAGCTGTCACATCCTGGTGCCCTGGAGCCCCATGTACCAGCCTGGGCTGAGGCTGGGTGAGGCACTGGCTGTGCCTGAGGCAGCCCTGGCCACCTGCAGGGCTCAGGAGGCTGGCAGCAGGGGGACCTCGCCTCCTGCTGGCCCCACTTGCTCTGCCCATCCTTGTCAGCCAAAGTGGCTTTTCCCAAGCTCTGTGACCTGGCACTGAACTGCCCAGCCCTTGGCTTCCAAGGAACATGCAAGCTGAGGGCTGGAGCTGCCTACCTGCACGGGCACAGCCCACCTGAGGCTGCCATGGCCTCCTGAGACCTTTGTTTGAGGGCTGAGGGAAGGGCAGTGTTCACCTCCTCAGGGGAGGAGGCCCTGAGCCTGTTCTGCCACTGCTGTGCTGCAGGAACGACAGGCACAGCACTGTGTGTGTGCACATCCATGGGAGTGCAAGAAGGGCACAGGCACACACAGAGGGTGGAACTGGCTCCCACAGCCCTGCAGATCCCTCTGCAGGCACCACTGACCCTGCAGCCCCAGCCAGGCTAAGCCAAGGCCCTGTCAGGGACAGGGATCAGGAGCAAGGGCAAGTCCAGCCCTTTGCTTTCCAGCACTGCCCTGGGGCAGAGTGGAACCGTGGCCAAGAGCAGCACCAGTGGTGTCAGAAACCTTCAGTGGTGCTGGAAACCCAAAGTGAGCTGATGCTTCCCAGCCCATGAGGCTGCAGGGCTGCCCCCTCTGCCCACCCCACGGTCCTGCCCCTGCCCCCCAGGACTGTGGGCCCACCCTTCCCATGCCAGCAGTTTGTGCCATGGATCAGTGCCCAGCTTCTGCAGCTCCAGCCACTGCTGCTCCATTCAGGACAGTCAGCAGTGCACAGCTGGCACTGACAGCTCAGTTATTTTTAGAGCAGGAATAGTCTGGACTCACCCCTAAGATTCCCAGTGCAGATGACAGAATTGCTGCATCAGCCTTCCCTGACAGTGCAGAGCTTGGAGCTGAGACATTTGCAGGGAAGAAGCATTCCCTGCTCTGGCTCCCTTTATGGTCAGAGCTGTCTCCAGAGAGGGATTTCAGCCTCCCCTTTGCTTTTTCCTGAACTCAGTTCCATAACAGACTGAACACTTCCCCCAGTACTGGTTCAGGCTCGAGGAGCCTGCCCTGGAAACACACTTGCAAAACAGAAGCTCTTCAACAGAAATGAATTTATTTTTTATAGACAACTCCAGTCAGCACAGTCAGTTTTGCTTTAACATCAGCACAGCCTGGGTCAAACTGAAGCAGCCCAGTGGCTGTCAGGAAGCTGTGCCTGTTCTGCCCCTCTCCCCCAGCAGCACTCCTGTCGTTGCTGTGATCACACCCCACCTTCTGCTCAGCCTTTCTCAGTCGTTTCTGCACATCATCTCATGCCACTCTATCTAAAGCCATCACCCCTTCAGCACATCAGCATTCCCAGCAGCAGGAAGGACAGAGCCATGTGGGTACCAGGGTGTGCAGGCAGGGTCAGCTCAGGAACTTTAACCCACTGTTAAAGTGAATTTCCCAGGGCCACTCTGTCCCCAGCACCAGCACTGGGTGCTGGTGAATCCATCACTCCTGCTCCTAAAGCCTGAGAGCTGCAAGCAAACACCAGTGCTGGGAGTTGCCCAAATGCAGAAGGGAACTAAGAAGTCTAGAAGTTGACAAATTTCAAACGCAACGAGTAACTCTAAGAAAATCCAAATTTCAGAACTTGGCACGACCTTTTATGAAATTAAATTAAAAACAACGCTCATTATTGAAGCTCCTTCACAACTCTGCAGGACAATCCTGTCTGCCTGTCGTAGTCTGATTATGCTTAAATACTTTACAACAGTAGCTCATTTGTTCCCAAGAGCATTCCAAATACCTGAACACATTTGCTAAATTCATGGTTTCACACAGCAATTATGCTCTATTGTTAATTTAGTAGCACCTGGGGCATATTGCCTTTCCCAACGTAGACTTTAAAAATCTCAAATTCATAAATATTTGTATTTTAAATATCTAGTTTTACATGAAAATTGTTATTTCTAGCCTTTTTTCTTTCTGTTTCCAGGTTTTCGTTCAATAAGGAAACCATTTGACATCACAATCTGATCTGACACCAACCTCACACCCCGTCACACCACAGTCTTTAAGAATCATTATTTAAAAAACTATTTCCTAAAGCAAAACTAAAAGGAGTTATGGGGAGAGTTGGACACCAGGCTTCACCCACAGGAGTTAAATAATGTCTTGGCTGTTAATGAATTAGTGTGATTATTTTTTAAGTTAACATTCACCAGTTTGGCTTTACAACATTCTGACCCTGCCCATCACGTTAACAGCTTAACCTGTGAGGCCTTAAGGCAAATCTCACTTCTCATCAAGATACAGCTTTAAATATGAACGTTACAGTTGAAACTTTGAAGGAACTAAAAAAAGAACCAAAAATTACGAGGAATTCACGTCTCCTCTGTCATACACAGTGCGGAGCAGGTCCGTGCACGGCCCCGGGGCTCCCTCTGCCCCCCCTTCCCCGGGCCCTCTGGGGGCCGCGGCCGCAGCCGGGGGGGTCTCGGCTCGTTTCTCTTCGGGCGCCGCCCCCTCCTGAGGAAGTCTGTCCCGAGCCCGTTTGCCAGCGGAGGGTTTGGGCAGGGTCATCTGGAAGGCGCACCAGAGCACGGTGCGGACCTTGCGCGTGGCCAGGCACAGGGCCCGGAGCGCCACGGCCAGAGCGAGCACCACTGCGGGGAAAGAGCGCTCCCGTTAGTCCGAGCACCGCGGGGCTGCCCTGGCCCCACCCTGTCTGTCCCTTCACAGGCTGATAGAAGCTGGAACTCTCAGCCCTCACACAGCGAGTGTGTGGGGCTTTTAGGTTCTGTGTTTGTTACAGAACCTTCCTGCTGCAGCTGCACCCCGGTACACGCACACCCTAATGGCATCTGGGCCCTTTAGTCCTGAACACTGCTGGGGCTGCCCTGGCCCCACACCCTGTCTGTCCCTTCACAGGCTGATAAAAGCTGGATCAGATTTCTCAGCCCTCACACAGGTAGGTGTGTGGTTTTTAGGTTCTGAGTTTGTTACAGAACCTTCCTGCTGCAGCTGTAGCCCGTGGCTGGGGTGCTCCATGTACACACACACACTAATGGCACCTGAGCACTGCTGGGGCTGCCCTCACCCCACACCTCATCTGTCCCTTTACAGGTTTATAAAAGCTGAGTCTGAATTATGTTCTGAGTTTGTCTGAAGGTTCTGAACACTCCTGCTGCAGCTGCACCCCGGGTTTGGGGTGCTCCATGTACACACACACCCTAATGGCACCTGGGCCCTTCACCTGTCCTGCCAAGAAATCCTGCCCATGGGTGAAGGGACAGCTGGTTTGGGGCACTGGACTGAAGCACCCAGCTCATGTTCTGTGAATGGGTTGGACCATGGAGCTGTAAAGGGTCCCCTGGGCTGTGCTCCCAGGCTGCCCAGAGCAGCTGGGGATGCCCAGCCCTGGCAGTGTCCAAGCTTGGACAGGGCTTGGAGCACCCTGGGATAATGGAAGGTGTCCCTGTCCATGGCAGAGGTGGAGATGGATGAGCTTTAAGGACCCTTCCCACCCAAGCCATCCTGTGATTCTGTAATAAATGCTTTATATTGGATCAGATAGAATAGAAAGGTGCTGTGGAAACAGGGCTGGGCAAGACTGCTCCCAAACAAACCAGAACAGCTTCAGGCCTTTCCCTCAAGGTTTTGCCTGACAGAACAAATACAGTCACTGCATCCAATCATTTACTGTTCAAAAAAATCCTCCCCAGCTGCTGCTCCAGGTTCTACACCCTGAGACAGCCATGGGAGGCAAGGACCAAGCACCACCCCTCCAGGGAAGTAACCAGGTCCCACTGTGCAGAGCCTCCTCTCCTCTCCCAGCAGCTGCACAAGAACCTGGATCTCCAGGCCTGACAACTCCTTCCCAGACTACTCTGTTCCAAAGACAATTATTTTCATGGGCTTCAACACCTCAAAAAAATCCCCTTCACCTCAACAAGTCCCATAATCTTCAGTCAAGGTAAAGAGAAACAAGAATGATGGGGAACAGGTGAAAAGAAAGAATGCAGTGAATTTTCTGAGGTAAACTTCAGCATTACAGAACTGCATGATGGGATGCCCCAAAGAAGTAAAATAATCCCTGTAATTCAGATGGAGAAACAACAGCAGAAGGGATCAGAACCTTCAGAAACAGCTTCTGACACAAGGTAGGAGGTCAGAGTGTTGCAGGGAGCAGGAATTTACCCTGGCTCCATCTCAGAGACAAGGGAACCTGCCACCCTGCCTGTGCCCTGGTGAAAGATTAAACTGAGTATTTGGCTTATTTGGGACACCATTAAGAATGAAAACATTCTGCCCATTGTATTTTTGTGCATCCATCCAAAATATGATTTGTAATTATGCCAGTCTAAGACAGAAGATGCTTGAAGAGGAAATCCATTTGTAACCTAAGGTCATCTTGGTCACTTTGGGCAGATTCAGCATGGAGACATCAAGGAAGTTCTAGACAAAGAGCTGGAGAGTTCATAGGAAGAGGAATATGAGGGACAGGGAGAAGCTGTCACAGACATTTTCTGAAAAATCCTTTCCTTAGGATTTTTCCTCCTGAGAAGCTGAGAGGCCTCAGGAACAAAATGTGAACAATGGTTATCTGCTGCTGTGGAATGCAACAGGTGCATCTGGGATTGGTCTCATGTGGTTGTTTCTAATTAATGGCCAATCTCAGTCAACTGGCTTGGACTCTTGGTCTGAGACAGAAGCTTTTGTTATCATTCCTTATTATTCTATTCTTAGCTGGCCTTCTGATGAAATCCTTTCTTCTATTCTTTTAGTATAGTTTTAATATAATATATATCATAAAATAATAAATCAAGTCTTCTGAAACATGGAGTCAGATCCTCATCTCTTCCTCATCCTAAGACCCCTGTGAACACTGTCACAAGAAGCAAGAGGCAACAGCTTAGTAACACCTCCAATCCCTGAATATGTTATCAAAAAACCCCACTAATTTTTATTCCTTGTTAGTTTATTAATTGAATGACCACCTCCAAACTAATTTAACCTATTTATCTCTAAAACCCAGTTTTAGTGTCTCCTCAAACCTTCACCCAAACCCCACCCATTCTCCCTTTAACAAAGCTCTAACACTGAAAAGTTAAAACTTGCATTACAACCCCTCCCTTATTTTTTCAAGACATTCAACATCCCAGCCACCTCATCAGGGAACACAAGCCCAGCTCTACCTCTCTCATCCTGGCACCTGGGAGGGCCGTGCCTCTGCCGGCTGGAGGCACTGACAATTTCATCCTTCCTGCGAGCCTGCACCACGTGGATGGACTCCAGCTGCTTGTCCAGGGCCGTGGAGATGTTGGCGTGCAGCGGGGAACTGCGCAGGCGCTCCATCTTCCCCAGCAGGGTCACAACCTGTCAACAGTGCACATCTTACAGGGGCTCACCCTCACAGGGAAATCAGCTAACCAGGAGAACAGGTTCATTATCATCAGTACTTTATTTTGAGAGCCGTTCATGAAGTTACAGCTGGAGCAGGTGTAAGTTCTTAGCCAGGATCTGTTATCTCCAAACCCAAAGCTGTGGTACAGCTGGGTGTGCAAAGGACAACAGCAAAGCTACAACACCCCAGTAAGGACCCCCAGGTTACTGGTTAATTCCAGACCTGTACAGCTTTGAGACCCCCCTGAACAACCAGTAACTCCAGGTTACTGGTTAATTCCAGACCTGTACAGCTTTAAGACATCCCTCAACAACCATTAACCCCAGGTTACTGGTTAATTCCAGACCTGTACAGCTTTAAGACATCCCTCAACAACCATTAACCCCAGGTTACTGGTTAATTCCAGACCTGTACAGCTTTGAGACCCCCCTGAACAAAAGGTGTTTTTAGAACAATTTTTTTGTTCTGAATTTTTTTGCATTTTTCCTGAATTTGGAGCACTGGGGTCCTCCCTTCTCACAGCACTGCTGCAATTTCTGGGTGAAAACCCAGATGGGGACTTTGAGCTGTGCAGGGCAGTCTGGGCCAGCAGCAGTCACAGCTGCACTGGGAAAGGGAAAGCAACACTAAGGGAGCTGAGAACAAACATTCAGAAATAATTCAGGTTTGTTTAGCCCACTGAAAATGTGCATCTTTGGTGTCTTGCACCAGTCACATCACTTGTGGGTTTCCCAGTGGTGAGTGACTCCTCAGCCACAGTCACATAATGCTGAGAACCTGGTTACTGGTCTGCAGAAGAAGAGAAACTAAAAATCCCCACATTGGGATGTCCCTCAGACCATGGCTACACTTAATGTTTTAAAGGAATGCATGGGACTGTCCAGAAAATTTAATGAAGAGTCAATCTCAGATTGAGCCAACTCAGCTTCCACTCAAATCTTTGTACCAGGGTTCCTCTCTGGCTGTCACTGAGATTTCTGATGTTACAGTCCAGGTTTAACAGCCCCACTCTGCTGCTGAGCATCTTTAAAATGACCTAACGAGGGTTTGAGGTGCTGTACCCTGAAGTTTGGTTCCTCAAATGACTGAGCAGTGTTTTGGAGGCAGTTTTGAATTACCAAGATAAGGGCAGGCCAGCCTTCTAAACATGGAACCAGGGCTGCTCTTATGGGATTCACAGAGCAGAATTTCAGTGCCCTAAACCCATCCATGTCTTTCAGTCCATGCCTCACTGGATGGGCAGCACCAGGCAGGTCCTGCAGGAGGGAGCAGCCACAGCTCCAGGGATTCTTTGTGCTGTGTGAGGCAGGCAGGACAGGCTGCTGCTCCCCCCTGCTGCCCAGGGGCAGGTCCAGCACTGCTGCAGCCTCCAAACCCAGCATTTCCCAGAGCCCTTCCACCCCACAGCCCCTGCCAGGGGAGACAGCCCCTGGTTTCTCTTCTCCTTGCCTGCAGCACCAGCACCATGGCTCTGGTCTCTGGGCCTCGGGAGGGCCACAGCAGCCCCTCACCACTCTGATGGCAGAGTTTGAGCTCCCTCCTCCCCCTGTCACCTCCCCAAGGACCCTGGGGCTGTCAGCAGCACCGTGGTTTGCCCACAGAGCTCAGACTCCCTTGCCCTCCTGGGTTAAAGAGCAAACTGCTAACAGAAACTCAGGCTGAAGGTGCAAATTATCAAATAATCATTCTGCATTAAAATATACCAGACTCTCAAGGAAATATATATCTTCCAAACATTAACTAAACCTGGTTTTTCCCACAAAGACCTCCTCCATCAATGTCTCCAAATCCACAGTGACCATTTCCCTGCCAAGCTGCTCTGAATGCAGCACCCCTGAGAGCTGTGCACAGGCTCCAGGACTGGATGCTGCACCAGGAACAACATCCTCCAGACACACAGGGATGTAACTGTGAGCCTCAGCCCCTCTGTGGTTCCCTGGAAACAGCACCCTGGAGCTGCAGAAGCTCTGACAGGAACTGCTGAAATGCCATTCCCCACACAGCAATGAAGAACAAAGCTATTTTGGGAAAAGCTGCTCTGATCATCTTACCTATCTCACACTGTACTCTAAGTTCTGTGGGATAAGTTCAACAGATTTTTTTTAGTCCTACAACTCACTCTGGCTTGTTCCCGTAGCTGATCCACAATTAAGCGATCAACCCTTGATGGATTTGATGTCAGCCTTGGAATTGGAATGTTGTTAGTACTGGAAACCTTCTTCCCTTGGAAATTCTTAGCAAGAGCTGATTCAGTCTGCAGGAAAACAAAAGAACAGCTCCCTCAGAATGTACATGCAGAGTGTGCTTCATTACAGAAACAAGAAAAAATATCAGGTTCAATTTCTTCCCCTCAGGGTTTTGGAGATTTTTAAAGGAGACAATGAGGATTCAGGCATTTGGGATTTAACCCTGTGGTGAGACAATCACCTGCTTTAAGTGAACAACTGCTTTACTCAAAGCAGTTCAACTAAAGCAATCGTGCCAACACACCGTGTTCCAGCAGTGCTATGTCTGCTCACTCTGACTACAGCCTGTACTGGTTTTGCCTGGAAATAAAATGGAGGCAAGTCAGAATTACAGGGAAAAAAAATGACCAAACAGATGTGGATCTCACACATAAAATAAAACTGTTTCAGTCAGCAATTAACCTAATTTTTGTACAGATTAAACTACAGATTAAATTAAATTTTTGTACAGAAAGATTTTTTCCTAAGCAGCCTGGTCCAGTGGAAGGTGTTCTATGGCAGGTGGGGGGATCTGGATGGTCCTTAAGGTCCCTTCCAAACCAAACCATTCCAGGATTCTGTATTTTATTTAGCTATCAGAAAACTACTTTGAAAACTGTTTGCAACATTCCAAGTTTCCATCTCTTTCATCCCCTTGTTATGTCACTCTAAAACACCCATAAGAACATAGAATTAGCTAAAACTGATTTAAAACTGCAATTCTTGGATGGTTTCATAAGTGGTCCACTATCAACAAGAACATGGAGTGCCAAGACAAGGGGGAATGGCTTCACACAGAGAGAGCAGCTTTAGACTAGATATTAGAAATAAATGGTTCCCTGTGAGGGTGGGCAGGCCCTGGCACAGGGTGCCCAGAGCAGCTGTGGCTGCCCCTGGATCCCTGGCAGTGCCCAAGGCCAGGCTGGATGGAGTTTGGAGCAGTCTGGGACACTGGAAGGTGTCCCTGCCATGGCAGGGGTGGCACTGAAGGAGATTTAAGGTCCCTCCCAACCCAGACCATTCTGGGATTTTGTGATAAAGCTGAATTTCTCCCACCATGGCTCCTGGCCATGCATATCCCAGCTATTTCTGTCTGGCACTTTCCATGCACCCCAGACACCACCTCCCCTCCTTAAGCTGGGCTCACTCTTCCTCAACCCCTCTATACAAAACAACTTCTGGATTTTGTCAGGAAGCACCACCAAAAAAATCCCCACATTACATCTTCCTGGAATTGGTTTCTTTGTAGGGGCTGGCACAGGAGAACTCCCCAAGGCCCCACTATTGACAGGTGGCATTAGCCCAGCTTCCCCTACAGACAACCCCAGGTATTGAAATTCAAACCCCATCTCAGCTGGTTAAATGAAGACAGGTTTTCCTGCAGACCAAAAGAGGAAACTGCTTTTAGCAGGGCTCCACACAGCACAACCTGAGCCTTTTACTGCAAGGGTTTTGATTAAATGACCCTTCCCTCAGCCTCTGTTTCTGAGGACAAAGAAAAGAACCCCTTCAAATACTCCTTAGTTTAAACCTTCAGGGAAATAGGAGGTAGGAATTCAGTATAGCTTCTAAGAAATGGAACTGAAAGAATTAAAGTTTAGTTTCAATTCAAAACATATTTACTGGATTTGCTTTCAAACTTCCAGAGGCACTGTACTTACTGTATTAATAAAAAGCACATCTTTGTTCCTCATGAACACACATTCCCCAGCCCTGGGACTGGAAAAGCCCCTGAATTCCTGTTTTTAGTGCAACATTCCACACAACATTAGCTATGCTTCCAGTCAGGCTACAAACCTCCACACCTTTCACTTTCTGTCCCAAAACAGAGAAACAAACTTGTAACTTTGAAGTCCCATCAAGCATTTCAACTTCTCCCAGCAGAACTACCCATGATCTGTGACTGCACTGAGCAGGATGAGATCTACATCAAATCTGTGATATTTTTTTAGTTTGGTTTTCTTACCTTCTTCCTTTCTTTCTCCAAAGCTCTCCACTGCTCATAACACTCTTCCAGTCTCACGTGCAGCTCACTGGCAGGCCCACTGCGACTTTTCACTTGCTTTTGAAATCCAAATGCTGACACAAAACCAGAAAGGGCATTGTCACCATACATCTTCTCTGTGAAGCAGGGGTAGAAGCGTTTGAGATCATCCTGGGAGAACAAGGTGTGAGGCTCCACCAGAGGCACCACGGAGCGGCCCAGGAGGTGAGCAGATCTCACGGGGAAGGTGCTGGGGCCCAGCTGCCGGCTCCTCCTGAAGTCACCCACCACGCAGTTGGGAATGCCTGGAGCCTGCAGGCAGCTCCCAGCACCGATGGCACTGGTGTCCCCATTCCCTGCCCCCAGATGCAGCTGCCCCTGAGACTCCAGCAGCTCCTGGTACATGTCCTGGAACACGCCATCCGCCTGGGTCTGCCCTTCCAGGTCACAGTGCTCGCCCTGCGGCTTCAGCTGGAAACGCTGCTTGTTCAGATTGTCAATGATCCCCAACTGCTGAGCCAAGTAACTGTCACAGAATCCATTGGGCTGCTTTAATTTCTTCTCACTGAGGTACTCGATGAGGTTCTCTTCCCCACCCCTAACCAGGGCTTCCATGCACGCAGCTGCCCGAGCTCGCTCTGCAGTGCTGTGGCCGAAGTCAAGGCTGGAGAGGAATGGGTTGTCCTGAGAGTACTTGTGAAGTAAATTACTATTTAAAGGCAAATTTGAAGATGGCAACTGAAAAACATCATTAGAATGACGAGAGGTTTTTGGAAATGCAGGTGACTGATTATTCAGTTTCAACAAAGGACTTGGATTCTGGAAAGGGCCAGAGGTTGTGGGTTTGGTTTGGATGTTCATCCACCCTGGCCTGGCACTAGAGCCTGCTGAGGGGACTTCTGCATTGGGCAACAGTGGGAGTGATTTATAGAATTCAGGATTCTGAAGATCAGCCTTGGAAAACTGCTGCTTTTCCACACCATTATTCCCTGGACAAGCTGCAAAAGATTTTAGTCCATATTCAAATTTTTGCCCAAAATCAGTGCCGAAGGAAGATTCGCTTGCAAATTGTTTTTCTGATACAAGTCCTACAGACTTGGGAAATGTAAAGTCGTACTGATCTGAAATTGTATCTTCAAATTTTTTCTGAGTTCCTGATTTAACTTGAAATAATTTAGCGTAGGGCTCTGCATCCAGAGATGGTGCCTCAGGGGTTCCATTCACCAGCTTTCTATTTTCTTGGAGGCTACAACTGGTGCCCTTGCTGGGCTTTGCTTTACCAGCATGAGAATATTCAGTGTATCTGGTAAAATCTGTGTTCTCATTGTATCTGTGACACTGTGGAAGGAATGTTTCAGCCCGCTTTGGGTGCACCTGTGCCTCTGCTCCTTTGGGATACACCTTCTCCCTTCCATAAGAATAAGCATCGGCTCCCGAATCTTTGATTGCTTCTGAGTACCCAGCCTGGGCTGCAAAGGTGTTTTTCAGGTAGGGGTAGTTCTGATAGACAGGTGCTGTCTTCACAGTCTCATTAGCCTGCAAAGTGCAGCCATTGGCACGATCACTCCTGGCAGAGTACAAGCTCTGCTCCTCCAGGTCCACGCCGGCAAAGCCGCGGTAACAATCCTCTGCCTTCTGCTGTGCCACCAGGGTGGGACTCTGCAGGAACTGCTTGTCAGCAGCAGGGAGGGACTCAGTGCCATAGAAACCCTGCTGGGGCACTGCTCCAACAACTGCCCTCCTGCCCTCTGGCAACAGCTCATGGTGCTCCATTCTGCTCGTGTTCACCGGCCACACTGACTTCAGGGTGGGAGGGCAGCTCCTTGAGAAACAAGAAACACATGGTTGGACACTGATCTGTGCTGCTGCTCCTCGTTCCCACACACAAAACAAGGTTTAAGAAACAAATTGTTCCCAAATAATTTCTCTCAAATGATTCCAAGATATCTGACTTCAACTTCTACCCAGTCCTGTCATCCTCAGTTTCCCATATCTAGCTGAGAAAACTGATTCTGCCTTGTCTGAACACACCACCACAGCTCAGGAGCTATGGACAGGCCATCAAGCTGTACACATCAAACCCTGCTCTGTCAGTCCTGTCCATCATCACCAAAATACTCCTGGTTCAGCACCAACTTCAGGCACCCAGACTGCCCTCAGTGCTCCAAAGCCATGTCCCAGCAGTACAGAGAAAATGCCTCTCCCTCACCTCACTTGTGCACTGCTTCCTGCAGGTAAAGCCAGAGGCAGCATCCCAGCACACCTCATTTCTTTCCACTAATCAGCATGAATGAACACAGGACCATCAATCCCTGAGTGCCAAGGAGAACTGTAAACAGACTAAGGAAAGGAGAAATGTTCCTGGAAACCACTGCAGGCCAGATCTGGGAGGATTGAACCAGCCCTGCCTGTCCATAGCAAAGGAATTAATGAGTTTTTTGTGATATCAAGACTGACTCTGAAGTTTTCCCTGATTTCAGCCACATAACTGAGCACACACACAGAAATCACTGGAATTGTATGGGAAGACAGAAAGGAAAGCAGTGCCTGGCTTGGGAACCTGAGAACTGGGCTCCCTGTCTTGTCTCTTAGACCTGGAAAAGCCACAGAGCTCTGGAAGTACCATGGGATGCTGGACCTGCCCCCTTCAGTTCATGTTGTTATGACTATGGAATTGTCTCTTTCTCTGCAGGAATAGAGGCAAAATAAACCTGACATTTAGAAACACAAATATTGCTTAGGTAGCACTAACAGCAAGAAACATTAATTTTGCATGGAATTTTCTCCTGCCAGTTAAGACAAATGTGAAAGAGTCTGTGCTTTGTGTATTTTTTTCTGTGAATTGACATTAATTAAGAAAGAAACCCAAAGTCTGAATTCAATCTTGATTAAAACAAAAAAACAGACCAAGGCATACATCCAGGGGATTCATCTGAATACAGCATGTCCACAACACTTGTGAAGATCTTATTAAAAAAATGCCAATTAACAAGTTCTGTAAATATCAGAGAGCCAGAAGCTGCCAGGCAATCTAAGTGCCTTGGGAAAAGTTTCCAGGTACCCCAAGTGAAATGTTGGAAGATGAGGGGAAGGGAGAGAAGGGAAGGGAGAGCAGGGGGCCTGGCCAGCAGCAGATGGAGCTGACCCAGAAGCACAGAGAGATCAGAGGGGAGTTTCTGTCACCTGCACCTCACTCACCCCTCAGCAAAGCACGGCTGTGGTTTGTCTTGTTCATCCAGGATGTTTGACACCAGTCCATACAAATCAGTTTCACTGCCATAATCATTCCTTTCAGGCTGAATCCTGAAAACCAACTGTGTATTAATAATTCCTTCATTCCAAGTACTTCCTCTGTTAAATTAAACAGAAAAATATAATCCATCTGCTCCAACACACCCACACTCACTCCCTGGCAAGGATGACTACCTGGACTTCAGGTTAATCTGAGGAGCAGCAGGCTGCTTGGTGTCATCTGTACACGTAGACCAAGGGGGGTACAAAAGGGAAGGGTCCATGGGTGCAGAGTACTCTGATGTTGAAAGGGAAGAACTGTAGGCCTGAGGTAACTCCACATTTTCTTCATTCTGCATTGAATGTGCAATAAAAGCATTTATTTATCACGAAACACATCAAACTATCATTTTGTCATTGTACATGGTTGTAACTAAATTAACTCTGGGAGAAACCAGCACATGAGAAGTAAGCAAGACACACACTTGGAATACAACTTATTTCAGGCCATGTCAATGTCTTAAAGCAGAATTCTCAAGCAGAACTCTCTGTCCCTTCCCTCACCCTCTGCTGCAGATGGAATCTGATGGTATCATTCTCACCTTTCACCCCTCTTTTGAGCACACACAGATGCTCTCAGGTCTGCTGAACTAGTGCTGCTTAAGGCTTATGGAGAGCTTTTGTATTTTACACCCTGCCTGACAATTGTTTAAGAAGCAGGTGCTGGAGCTGCACATCACAACTTCTGTGTTCTGTGTGTCCTGAGCTGAGCTTTGCTGTTAACTGAGGAGGGGACAACTCCCCAGGCACCCAGAGACCCCCAAAAAGGCCCAGGCAGGCACAGTAACAAGTTCTGGTACTGGGTTTGCAAGATGCTTTCTTCTATCCCAGCAGCCACCAGGAGCTGTTTGCATTTGAATGGGAGAATCCACACATGGGGCCAAAGCCTCAATTATGCTGGATCCACAGGGATTTAAGAACAGCCCAAGGTTTTTGGAAAACAATGTAAAACTGTGCATTCTTGGGACTGGAATGGGAGGTATCACAAAAAGTATAGTGAAGAAATATGAATCACAGTGTGCATCCAGAGATCCAGCATCAGCCTCCCCCAGGACAAGCCAAAAAAGGAACACATCAGGAAATTATTGGCAAATAAACAGACTTCTCTCATTGCCATGGCAGAATGGGTGTCAATATTTACTGGTAATAGTTGATACACTTCCTGGGGGCCTGAAGCCTTTCCCTGCCAAGCCAACCAGGCTGAGGAGTTGGGTGAGGCCCTACTGAAAGAGATCACCCCTAGCACACAATACCCACAGGTGTGTCAGCAAACTGTCCTGCTTCTGGCCAGGACAGGGGGAATTTTTGCAGTAACTGGGAAGGGGACCCACAAGTTATCTCATTGCCTGGGCTGGGGGAAAGGGGCTCTTTGGGGATCCTTCCAGTCAATAAAACATGCTGGAAGGAGCCATCCAGAATAACTGGAAACTTTTCCATGTGAATCCCTCCCTGTCCCTTTCCATGAGTGCTGTTGCTGTTACTTTCCCTTTTCTTCTCTCATTGCTGCTCCCAGTAAATTGTTCTTAGCTCAGCCTGTGATCTTTGCCTTTTGTGCCTCCAGTTCTCCTCTCCACTGTTCCACAGCAGGGAGGGAAGGGGAGGGCACTGCCCTCATTGTGTGGTTTTGTGGTCTTAGGGGGAGAGCTGAACTGGGAGGGGCCATTCCCAAAGCAGGCACCCAACAAACCTGGCACTCAGAGGGTTGGGTTAACAACAGATCTGCCCAGAGCAGGCTGGAAACAAATCTGACCCAAGCATTTGTTGGAGTGGGTATGGAGCACCAGGCTCTGGGGAAGTTGAACAGTACAGTGGACTGTTAAAAACCACACTGGAAACAGTGGGGTGAGACCTTCAAACATTGGGATCTACATTTAGGGAAGGCCACCTGGTCAGTGAACACCTGAGGCTACCCCAATCCAGCTGGCTCTGCCATCAAAACCTCCTGTACCATAGAAAGAACAAAGGACAAAACAAAGAGGCCTGAGGTGCTGCCACCAGCACTACTGAGGGTCAGAATAACACCTCAATCCAGAGATAAACTCAGTCCTTTTAAATCTGTACAGGAGACCTTATCAGGCAGTCTCCTACAAACCACATCCTGTGAATATCTGGGTCAAGAACACTTGTGTAATTATGTTATCTCCCCAAGGAGAGCTTTGTCCTCTATCAACAAGTACTTTCACTGCAGAAATCTAATTGATCTGGACCTTCCTGTTCAGGACACCCTGGTGGGAGATTGGGTCTGAGACCACGGAACAATGAGGCACCAAAGGAACAGGGGAAAGGACCACACCAGGCTCACTTCACAACACACCCAGCTGGGAATTTCAGGGACTAGAGCTGTGGAAGCACCATTCAGGACTGAAAAAACTGCAGGACAAGGGGAGAAACCATCTCCTCTGGACCTTTGGGACTAAGAAAGTTAAAAAGTAACTTCATGAACTGTGCCTGGGAAGAAGGCCTGTCTTGCACAGAACTTGAATGCCCTCAAGGGGTAGCAGCAATTCCAACTGCAGTAATTATTTTAGACAAACACAATTGCACAGAGCAGGACTGCAGACAGTGCCAGATGTCAAACTTGCTATAATGTTGGTAAAATTTTACACTGGCTAGGATTCTAACTGTGTCATGTTTCCCTGAATTGCCTCAACCTTTTTGAATATTAAACTTACATATGTAATCCTTTTGTTCCTTCTTGTCCAAAGACTGTAACAGGAAACCAATTGTACAATGGCTTAGGGAGGATGGAAGAGAATTTAAATTATTAATTAATGATACAACTAGGTAGGAATCTGACAACACACACCTTGTTTCCTTTGATGCATGAGGAGGATGAAGGTAAATATCATTGCTGAGCTATAGGAGATAAAGCAGCAGCAGAAGGCCATAGGATACAAGTAAAGGAAAAAGGAAACCCCTGACCATTAACACCTCCCAAAGCACCTCAAATCTGGGAAATCAGCCTGCATGTAATTAAGGAAGCAGGGAAACAACATTGACTATTTAATATTGACTTCACTTAAAACTATGAAAAAAAGTAATATTCATGCTGTTATTGCTCTAGACCTGATCAATAATGGAACCACAAGGCATCCAACAGGACACAGAGCATGGACCCATTAAGAAAGGAACCACAGGTGTCAGTACCTGCACAGCTCATGGACAACAGCTGAAGGAAATACAATTGAAATTCAAGATTTCTGCCTAGATACAGAACAGAACATCTGTAAGTTTGAAATTCCACCAGTGATTAATCTAAAAATGATTCTCAGATACATGAGTAAAAGCTGGGTATGTTTTAGTACTTGTGAAGATATAGAAATAGATCATTAATTAAATTACACTCTAATTTTTGTGTTTGTAAATTTACCCAGTTCAGAAATTCTAACTATTCAATCCCCAATAGCTTCCTTTAAACTACTAAGAAAACCCCTGTATCTTAATTTCAACTAACAACCCAGCCCTAAGGGCATGAGCCTTATGCTAGTATAGAAATTGCTACAATGTAAAAATTTGCAAAGGCAGTTTAAAGCAGCTAAAAACAATAGCAGAAACGCTTTACTATCCATCATGCCCCTAAAGAAATCCATCAGGTAATGGAATGAGCAAAGAAAGATGGACATCACCACAGGTGGGATGTTTTATTTAAGGCTGCACAAGCTCAGTGGCTGCATTAGGCAGGAGCTGTGGATTAGACAGGCAGGCTTATGCAAATTTTAGTGTCTAAATTCTCTCACTTTTGACTCCTTGGTGTGCTTGGTTTGTGGAAAACTTCCCTGGGCACCGTGCACAGAATAGACAACGTTTCCTTTCTCAACCTGACCTTCCTCTGCACTTAGAGAGTTCTTGAAACCAGCAACAATGCTAGCCTAAAACAAGTTTCCACTGGTTGATCCCTGCCAGGAGTTAGGAACTAGATCCCCTTCCTCCCCATCATTACAGAGTGTTAAGGTACTGAAAAGTACTTACAGCCAATTGATCTCTTGAGGAAAGGCATTGTATCTTGATTAAGTGAAAAGGAACATCTTTACCTTTATCTTGGTATCCTGATTAAGTGAAAAGGAACATCTTTACATTTCTATTTATATCCTAATTAAGTGAAAAGGAACATCTTTACCTTATCTGTTTGGTTTAGACACTCAGTAAGTGAAACAATAAATGGTGTTTTTGCAGGGTTAAATGTTAAAGACTCACAATACACTCCTTTGTGGAGTAGAGTCATCTGACAAAATAACAAGTCCTGGATGAAAGAAGTAGCAAGTCTGGTCTTGAAGGTACTGGGAATGAATTTTCATTTGAGTCTTTTACCTCACTGAAAGTTTATGGCTACAAAAGGCAAAAATTCCAAGAGAGAGCTGACATATTTAACTGTCCTGGCACTTTCTGCTGATCAGACTGAGAACTGGTTCACACAAACTCTTGGACTACAGGAATATTGAAGCAATAGCTAAGGTTCTCCTTCTTACCCACTTTCCAGTTTTCCTAAAAGAGTTGTTTGCTCCTCACTCTGCCTAGAGAAGAACAACTACCATGAACATTTCACCAGAACAATGGTGAAATACCATTTTAACAAACATCCCCACAGCTTCTTCAGTGACTGCATTAGAAAAGCCATTGTCCCCTCTGGTGAAAGTTACAACAAGGAGGATTTACTACAGTTGCATCAAACACTGAGATTTACGTTCACCACAGTAAGCAACCACTTTAGAAACATTTTCTCACCATTTTGTTGCCAAGCAACCCAAACTGTTACAAAGCTATAAAAACAATCAATAACCATCCAAACCTGTGATTTGTAGCAGCCATAGAGCGAGGCAGAGCCCGGCAGGGCGGTGCTGAACACGTCCGTGGGCCTCCCGCCCCCTTCGGCGCTGCCCCAGCGGCCGCCGCCTCGGAACGCCAGGCTGGGCTGTGGGGACAGGGACGGGGACATCAGGACAGGCACAACGGCATGAGGGGACATCAGGACACACTGAGGGGCATGAGGGGACATCAGACACACAGAATGGCATGAGGGGACAGGGACATCAGGACAGGCAGAATGGCATGAGGGGACATCAGAACACACTGAGGGGCATGAGGGGACAAGGACAGGAACATCAGGACACACAGAATGGCATGAGGGGCTGTGGGGACAGGGACATCAGGACAGGCACAACGGCATGAGGGGACATCAGACACACTGAGGGGCATGAGGGGACATCAGGACACACAGAACGGCATGAGGGGACATCAGAACACACGGAATGGCATGAGGGGACAGGGACATCAGGACAGGCAGAACGGCATGTAGGGACATGAGAACACACACAATGGCATGAGGGGACATCAGGACACACAGAGGGGCATGAGGGGACAGGGACAGGAACATCAGAACACACAGAACGGCATGAGGGGACAGCAGACACACAGAGGGACATGAGGGGACATCAGAACACAAAGAGGGGCATGAGGGGACAGGGACATCAGGACACACAGAAAGGCATGAGGGGACATCAGACACACAGAGGGGCACGAGGAGACAGGGACATCAGAACACATGGAATGGCATGAGGGGACAAAGAAAGGGACATCAGACACAACGGCATGAGGGGACATCAGACACATTGAGGGGCATGAGGGGACATGGACATCAGAACACACAGAGGGGCATGTGGGGACATCAGAACACACAGAACGGCATGAGGGGACATCAGAACACACAGAGGGGCATGAGGGGACATCACAACACAGAATGGCACATGGGGCTGAGGGGACAGGGACAGCAGTACACACAGTGGCATGAGGGGCTGTGGGGACAGGGACAGGACAGGGATATCAGACACACAGAATGGCACATGAGGCTGAGAGGACAGGGACAGCAGTACACACACAGTGGCATGAGGGGCTGTGGGGACACGGACATCGATACACACAGTCATAATTACCCAGAGACACACAATTATAAACACAGCTGACAGTTATGGATTTTATACCAATGTTAACGTCTTTAACACTTCTAATGTACTGCTGGATTCTGTCCCATCTGAGTTTTCAAGGATGTGGCTCTATCTATGGATATAAAACACGTGGCTATTTTTCCTGAAGGAAAAGCTGGACCTGCCAAAGCCAAGAAACTCCAAAGGTGTTCAGAGACAGGAGGTGGTGCAGACCAAAAGGAAAGCTGCACTCTCCCTGTTTGCACCAACTGAGCTCCCCAACACCAGAGCCACCACAAGGGAACATCAAACACAGAGGAATGCTCACAGAATCATGGCATGGCTTGGAAGAGACCTTAAAGCTCATCCAGTTCCAGCCATGGGCAGAGAACCCTTCCTCCCACAGCTGCAGAGGAGTTATCCAGCCTTCACACCTTCCTGGACACCTCTAGCCCTTCCACCACTGCTCCCAAACACTGTTTAAGTTACACGATGGCATGGATGTACGTTTCCAGTTGTCAGGAGCTGGAAATTTCCTACAATAGACACTCAGAGCTGTGGTAGGAATCTGCTCCATCCTCTAACTATGGGATAAACAACTCCAACCAGAGGGACACCCCTCCAAGTGCCAGAAACCACAGGAAAGCAGGAGCAAGGAATGAGAACAAACAACAGCTGTGGACTCCTCCTATTCTCCCAAGGGTGAGGCACTTAAGGAAAAGCTAAACTGGCTAGCTAAGACCCCCTTTTAGCCAACAAACTAAAAAGTGAAGTTACTGGCATTTTACCATAGCAGCTCATCTGGGATGAGAATCATCCCAGAATCAGGGAATAATTTCCTAGAATAAGTGAATAAATTCAGAAGAGTCAAAGTTTCCCAGAATCAGGGTTCAGAATAGCTCTGCTCTCCAGAAACCCATCATTCTGCAGCTCCCAAGTGATCTTCATTGTAGCTCACACCACTTTTGTATCTTGGTATTATTCGGTGTTTTTCTGGCACATTTTCCAAATAAGTGAACACACTGAGTTACTGTGGAGCTCAGCTCTATGTCCTGAGCTTACCGTGCCACGTTTTCTCCTCAGAGATTGCCGTTCACAGGGACACCTAACACTGCGACCCCACAGAACAAGTAGTGCGAGAAACAACCAAAGAGACTCACATACCCACACTTCTTCCTTTTTCCACAAACAGGTGTTTTTCAGGATGCTGAGGGGTATTTTCCCCACAGGCCTCAGCTCCGTGTCTCACACCTACTCCCACACGAGGGGGCGTCGAATCCCGGAGGGGGCAGCGGGGCTCGGACCCCCACCGGGGTCAGGCCTCGGTGCCTCCTCAGCGACCAGGGGGTCAAGCCCACAACAGCCGCAGAGGCCCGCCGGGTGTGAGACGGGTGAAGGCGCACAGCCAACCCCGGTGCCCGTGTCGGTCCCTGTCCCGTTCCCGTCTCTCACCTCCATGGCTCCGGGCAGGTCTCGGCGCGGGCCCGCGCATGGGCGGCCTGAGGCGAGTTCCGGCCGTTGTCCGCGCGCCGACCCAACGGCCGCCCCACCCCGCGTGCCCCGCCCATTGGCCAGCGCCCGAGGCGCTCGACCAATCGGCGCTCGCGCGGCCGCCTCGCACCTCCCCGCGCAACGTGAGCGGCTCTATGGGCCATGCGGTGACGGCTGCTCGGCGAGCGCAGCGCTGCGCCGCGATTGGCCTCGACCGCCGGTGCCCAGCCAATGGGAAAACGGCACGCTCGCGCCTCCCGCCAATGAGCGGCCGCGGAGGCGCCGCTCTCCCGGAGACAGCGCCTCGAGCGCCCTCCCGGGACCTGTTACCGCCTCTGTCACCCTCCAAACCCTGTCACCCCCGGGCCTTGTCACCCCCAGACCCTGTCCCCTCCCCAACCCTGTCACTTCCCCGGGCCCTGTCACCACCGAGCTCTGTCACCTCCTCGACCCTGTCACCTCTGGGCCCCATCAGGCCCCCGACTCTGTCACCCTCGAGCCCTGTACCCCCCCCCAACCCTGTCACTCATGGGTCATGTCACCCCCCAGGCCCTGTCATCTCTGGTTCCTGTCACCCCTCTGCACTTTGTCACCCCTCCTCAGACCCCATCATTGCCCCAGGCGCTGTCACCCCCAGCCCTGTCCCTCATCCGCTGCTGGGCCCGGGGAGCTGTGACCCGGCCAGGGGACGGCCACCCAGGACACAGCAGGAGCTGGTGACCCCAGACTCTGCACACACCTGTAAAAGGTACACAAGCCAAGGATTTCCTCAGTTTGAGCTGTAATTTTGCTATTTAATTATTGCACCAAGATTAGATAACCTGGGCTGAGACTCGCTGTGAGGGCTGTATCTGCAGAGGGGCTTTGGTGGCAGCTCAGATGGTGACAGTGACTCCCAGAGTGGCTCCTGGATGGTGGGACAGCCCTTCCATGGCAGCCCTGACTGGGTTTCCTCTCCTCAGTCCTGCTCATCTCTCACAGGAGCAAGAGGACCCCTCTGTCACTCCTCACGGGTGACACAGCTGTCCCCAAGTGAAGAGTCCCAGAGCCCCAGAGCAGCTCGGCTGGCAGAGAATCCACAGGGGAGCTGGGACAAGCAGGGGGTCACAGCCCGTGTTTGTTTATACTTTTCATTGTTGCTGCTGGTTTAGATACTCTGCCAGTGCACCACTGTCACTGTTCTCACAGAAAATGGCTAAGAAAAGCTCTGAAGCCACACCCAGCTTGTTTTCACTTCTAAAGATACTTTGTGTTGCACTCCTCTGTTTTTAAGGAACCTGGGGACAGCATTTTGTGACGGTGTTCACGGGGGTTTTCGGACTGGGGAAGAGACGAGGATCTGACTCCATGTTTCAGAAGGCTTGATTTATTATTTTATGATGTATATTACATTAAAGCTATACTAAAAGAATAGAAGAAAAGGTTTCATAACAAGGCTAGCTAAGAATAGAAAAACAAAGAATGATAACAAAGGCTTGTGGCTCATGGCTCTGTGGCCATTAATTAGAAACAACCACATGAGACAAAAAAAAGATACCTATTGCATTCCACAGCAGCAGATAACCATTGTTCACATTTTGTTCCTGAGGCCTCTCAGCTTCTCAGGAGGAAAAATCCTAAGGAAAGGATTTTTCATGAAAAGATGCCTGCGACAGGTTTTTTGCTGCCAACCCTCTCTGGGCCACTCAGGGCAGTAGGTGCCCACAGAAGCAGATGTTATTTTGTGAATCTTGGGGTTTTTTTGTGCTGCCTTACATCTCCCACTTCCTCAGCGTGTGCTGCCAGCCCACAGGATCATGGGGAGGACAGCCAGCTCTGCCCAGCCCCTTCCTAAACCCACCCAGGGACTGCAGACACAGATGTTGGGGCTGCTGGAAGGCAGAGGATTCACTCCAGGAGATGAGGGGGTCATCAGTGAAGGTCTTGGTTCCAGGGTGTGAAAAATGCGTATTTTATGACGGGTTTTGGCAAATATTAAAATGAATATTGTATGTGTTATGTTAGAAAGTTATGCTGCATTAATTTTCTCAAGTAGTGTGTTAAATGTAGTTTTAGGTTATAACATAAGATTAAAATAGAAACCATGCCATGTAGGATGCTTTTTTTCTAAAGAAAGGACTCTCAGCGAGATAGCAGCCACAGGACACCTAAATCTTTCAGAGAAAGGGAATTTATTGCCCCATTATCAGAAGAAATGTTCAGCCCTGAAGACACCTTAGGATTCAGAGGAAGAAGTTGACACTGACCAGACAGAATCCTGTGTTTGAATGGAATTTATGCATCATGTATGAGGTGTGTGAATATGCAACAGGCTGTTGCTTTTAAGGGTTAATCCTCTGTTAACGTGGATACTTTTTCAGGCTTATTTTGCCCAGAAAAGGTACCCGGACTGTCCATAACTTTTTGTTTTTATTGTCTCATATTGTCCTAATCCAAATTATCCAAAATTATTACTGCTCTAATTACATTGCTATAAACATTTAAAATTTTAAAAACAAGCGATTCACACAGGGTTTTTCACACAGGGTGTGTCCCAAACCCACAGAGCTGTGGGGCAGGGATTTGGGGCTGGCTCAGGTGTGGGCTGTGGTCCCCTTAGTCCCAGATCTGCAGAGGAGTCAGTGTGATCTTTGTGCTTGGTTTGGGGGAGCTTTGCTTTGTTTTTCTCCCCCTTTTGAGATGGTGAGAAGAGGGGAAGCATGGCCACAGCTATTCCCTATAAATGAATACATTGCATTTCCTGCATTTCTTGCTGCAAGGGACTCCCTTAAGGCCACAGAGCAGAGATCTGGAAAGCTGAGAGCAGCAAGAATTCCCCAAAACTCATCCTTGAGCCAGAGCTACTGCTGGGCTGAGCCTCCTGCCTGGGCACCTCTCCAGCTGTGCAGGACAAAGGTGTCAGCACTGTCACCTGCTGGGGTCTGGCCATCCTGAAGCTTGTTTGCAATATTGAACAACCACTTTCTGTGATTTCTGTGGAGGGACAGTGAAAGTGCTCAGCTGCAGGCAGGGGCAGCAGGGTCTCACTGCAGGAAATGGAATCCTGGCACTGCTGGGATCAGCCCACAGCAGATTTAGGCACTGACCCCAATTCTTCTTCCCCTCACTGACCACTTTGGCCAGTGTGAAAAACGCCAATCACTTGCTTTTGAAATTGTTAAAAGTTTAATAGTAATAAAATGGTTATGAAAATAGTAATACAATTTCATAGTAATACAATTTCATGTAATTGTATTACTATGAAAATAGTAATACAATTACAATTTACAATTTAAATTAGGACAATATGAGACAATAAAAACAAAGAGTTACGGATGTCTGGGTACCTTTTCTGGGCAGCACGAGCCCAAAAAAGGACCCACGTTAACAAAGGATTAACCCTTAAAAACAACAGCCTGTTGCATATTCATACACCTCATACATGATGCATAAATTCCATTCAAACACAGGATTCTGTCTGGTCAGTGTCAACTTCTTCCTTCTAATCCTCAAAGCGCCTTCAAGGCAGGAAGAAGTTCATTTCTTCTGATAATGGGGCAATAAATTCCCTTTCTCTGAAAGATTCAGGTGTCCTGTGGCTGCTATCTCACTACAAGTCCTTTCTGTTAAACAAAGCATCCTACATAGCACAGTTTCTATTTTAACAACTTTTATAACCTAAAACTATATTTAACACAGTACTTAAGAGAATTAATACAGCATTACTTCCTAACACCACACATATAATATTCATTTTAATATTTGCCAAAAGCCAATCATAAAATGCATGCATTTTTCACAGCCAGTGTGCTGAATTCTCCTTGGTGCCAGTTTTCCATGGCCCTGCCAATCCCTCTGCATCCCAGCTGACTCTGGTACCTGTTGAAGGCAGTAAGCAGCAGTTACAATCAGTATTAATATTTTATTATGCTGTCAAAGCCCGCAGGGAGCTGTTGGGACAGGCTGCTAACGTGTTAAAGCTCCCAGGATGTTTTGGTTGGCTTTGCAGACACCACAGAGCTTTGGGGTCGGAGTGTTTGCCATCACCTTGCTGAGAACACAAACCTCAGAGCACAGCTGGGATTTCATGATTTCATCTCTCTGAACATCACACAGGGGGATGAGCTCTGTGAAGGAGCCCTTGTCACCTCTCAGCTGCTCTCCTGCAGCGTTAACTGCCTCTCCAGAGCAAAGCACCAATTTCAGGGAATCCCCATCCCAGAGCCTGGCTGGAAACTCCTGGTGCTCAGACACGACCAGAGGAGCAGAGCTGCAGTGCTGAGCAATGGGCTGGGAATTATTGAATTTCAGAGGGGGAGAGAGGAATGATGCATCTGACTCCATGGATATCAGCAGGCTAATTAATTACTTCATTATGCTATATTTTTCTATACTATATTACACTATATTATTACTAGATTAAACTATCTTCTCTCCCTCCAACGAAGGGAAGGAATGATGCATCTGATCCTGTCTTAATAAAAAGGCTAAATAATTACTTTATTATCCTATTTTATTCTATACTATATTCCATTACATCTAAACTGAACCTGCCAAGCACTCACTGCACACCCTGCACAGAATCTCGTGGCTGTCAGTGACAGTCCTGACACACACACACACACACACACAGACACACACACACACAGATACAGACACACAGACAGACACACAGACAGACAGACACACACACATACACATACATACACAAACACACAGACACAAACACACACAGACACACACACAGATACACAGATACACACAGACACACAGACACAAACACACACAAACACACACACAGACACACAGACACACACACAGACAGACACAAACACACACACACACACAGACACACACACACAAACACACACACAGACACACATACACACACAGACACAAACACACACAGACACACACACACAAACACACACACACAGACACACCAACACACACACAGACACACACAAACACACACACAGACACACAGACACAAACACACACACAGACACACACACAGACACACAGACACACACACACACACACACAGACACACAGACACAAACACACACACAGACACACACACACACACAGACACACACACACAAACACACACAGACACACACACACACACAGACACACACACACAAACACACACAGACACAAAGACACACAAACACACACACACAAACACAGACACATACACACAGAGACACACACACAGAGACACACAGACACACACAAACACACACAGACACACACACAAACACACACACACACACACACACACAGAGACACACACACAAACACACACACCTGGCCCTGACAGGTCAAGGGAACAAATCACCATCACTGTGGGTGAACAATCTCCACATTGCATTCTGTCACAGACATATTTTTTGAAAAATACTTTTGCTAATACTTTTCTCCTGAGAGGCCTCAGAAATGAAGTGTAAACAATAATTATCTGCTGCTATGGAATGCAACAGGTGCATCTGTGATTGGTCTCATGTGGTTGTTTCTAATTAATGTCCAGTCACAGTCCAGCTCTCTCAGACTCTCTGTTCAGTCACAAGATTTTATTATAATTTCATACCTTTCTTTCCTTTCAAGCCTTCTGATGAAATCCTTTCTTCTATTCTTTTAGTATAGTTTTAGTATATCATTTTTAAAAATATATATCATAAAATAATAAATCAGCCTTCTGAAACATGGAGTCAAGATTCTCATCTCTTCCCTCATCCTGGGACCCCTGTGAACATCACCACAGATTCTACTTTTGCACAAACACAGGCACAGAAAATAAGATAAGAATATTCTCGGGAAGAATTGTACCTTGCTTTTCTCTGTGAAGAGAAATGTGGGGGTACAGGGGATGGGTTGGAGGGGCCCTGAGCCCCTTGGGGACGAGCCAGGGCCGGCTGTGACACCTGCAGAGGGTTGGGTGACAGCTCTGAGCTCCCATTGCTGCCTCTCAGGCTCACACACCTGGGATCGTTATCAAATATAAACAATTATCGGTGTCAGCCAGGTGCTGCTGAATGGGAAGTCCCACCAGGGAAAGTTAAACCATTAGATGTCATTGAAAGACACGACAATGCCTGGTTTACAACAGCTGCTGTGCAGCCTCTTTGGAGCAGGAACAGAATCAAAGCCACATGAAAAATGAAATGAAAATAAATAAAAATAAATGAAAACAGAATGAAATTTTAAAAAATTACGTAAAAATAAAAAAAATTAAATCAGTACAATGTTTTATTATATATAAAATTATAGTATCTTATGTTAAAACATACAATAATATGTTAATAATATCATATAATATGATAATAATATAATGCAATGTAATATAATATTGTATGTTCTAACACATAATGTAATGTGTTATATAATCCAATATGCTATACAATATATAATGTAAATATTATCATTAATACATCAATATTACCACAAAATTATGAATAATTATTATAAAAATTATTAATTAATCAAAACTACATTAAAATAGAATAAAATAATTTAAATAATTAAAGCGGGGGTTGCCTGGCGGCCCGGCCCCGCCCAGTCTCACACCACGGCACTCGGGCCATCCCGGGACCGGGACCGGGACCGGGTTCGACCCGCGGATCCCCGGGAATACCGGGACCGACCGGAACCCTTAGCTCCGCCCACCACGCCCTACCAACCAATCCCCGAAGCAATCCCCATGACTGACAGCAGAACGCCCCGCCCCTCACTGCCAGGCCGATGGGCGGGGCGGTGCGTGACGCATCCGTCAATGACTTGAGCGGCGGGCAGAGCGACCAATAGAAAGGCAGGATCTCGCAGAAGGCGTGGCTTCCCCGCCCTCTTGGCCCCGCCCCGGCACGCCGCGGCGCCTGCGCTGCGCCGCCCCCTGGCGGCCGCGGGCAGGGCCTGTCGGTCGGCGCTGCGGCAACATGGCGGGGCGGGTAAGTGGGGGGGACACGGACCGGCCGCTATCGCCCATCCCCTGCCCCCTCCTCCGCTCCTGCTCCTCCCTGCGCCACCGCGGCTTTGCGAGCTTCCCGCAGCCCCGCTGCCAGGAGGGCGATCAGCCTTGGGGGGTGCCCCGGCAGCACTGTGAGGCTGTGGGGACCCCCTCGCCCCCAGCGGTGTGAGGGGTCCTGGCGGTGCTGTGAGGGTGTGGAGACCCCCGGTGGTGTGCGGGGCTCGGGGGTCACCCCTTTTCCGGTGCTCCCCGGGGCTCTCGGGAGGCTGAGGTGGCCTCTTGGTGATGTGGCATGTGGGACGGGACTGGGGTTCCTTCAGGAGCCGGGGCAAGGGTCACCCGTTTCCGTGTGGGGCAGGATTTTGGGGTCCCCCAGGTTCCGGGTGGTCCCTTGGCAATGTGGGGTGTGGGGCAGGACTGGGGGTTCCCGCAGGAGCAGGGTGACCCCTCTCCTTGTGGCTGTGAGGCAGCATTTAGGGTTCCCTGAGGCTGCCGTGAGGTTGCAGTGGCCTTGTGGGGTGCAGAGCTGGATTTTGGGGATTTCTGGGGGTGCTCAGAGGCTGTGGTGGCCCCTTGGTGCTGTGGGATGAGTGTAGGGCTCTGTCAGGAGTTGGGGTGCAGGATTGTGGGTTCCCCTGAGGGTGCAGTGAAGCCCAGGGGTGTCTCAGTGCTGCAGTCAGGATTTAGGGTCCTCTAAAGGTGCTGCGAGGCTCTGGTGACCCCTGTCCCTGTGAGCAAGGACTTTTAGGGATGCTGTGACAGGGCATGTGAGCCCTTGGTGCTCTGGGATGTGGGGCAGAATTTTGGGATTTTCTGAAGGGCCTCTGTGAGTCTGGGATGCTCCTGTCTCCATGGGGTGTGCAGCAAGATTTTAGGGTCCCCTAAGTGTGCATTGAGGCTCTGGTGACCCCTTGGTGCTGTGGGATATGGGGAGATTTTCTCCTGTGGGAAGCAGCCAGGTGCTGTTTTATAACGTGGGTCCACCTTTTCTTGTGTGGAAACCCCTTGAGGGTTGTGCAGTGGTTTTATTCTGTATTAATTTAAAAAATAAAAGAATCCCTTATTAGTGATAGATCACATCAGCAAGTGGCCAGAGAGGCTTTAAAATATGAAGGAACAGCCTTGAATGTGAAATCCCTTCTTGTGCTGCCTGCACATCCCTTATTTTCAGGTGTCCAGGTGCTGCAGGATGTGTTTGGATTGCTCTGCTCTTTGCCAGGAGCTCAGTCATGCTTTGCTGGGTGTCAGCCTGGCAAAGTCACATTTTTCATTCTTGGCCAAGTCATTCAGTGGTTGAAATGCCAGGGAATTGGTTTTCCAAGTGCTTTTTTCACTCTGCTGGCGTGGTGGATGGAGGGCAGCTGGTGCAGTGCTGTGGTGCAGAGCAGGGGTGAAGAATCTGCTGTGCATCCACTGCCACCCCTGAAATGTGCTGAGTAATTGAGAAAAACCCCATTTTGTGCTCTGTCTCTCATTAACAGCTTTTCCTCTGCTCCACATTCCTGGTCTCACCTTCCTCCTTGTGCCTTATTTTCTTATCTCACCCTTTGCACTTACCCAGAGGATTTTGGGAGCCTTGACTGGTTTTTTCTCAGCATTCTGTTGTCCAGAGCAGGAGCTCAGTGCTCTGGTCAGTGCTGAGATCATTTCACCCACCCTGGATGTGGTTCTGGGGCTCCCTGGGCCCTCCCAGCTGTGTCCCCAGGGACAGCCTGGTGCCTGCTGAGTGCTGGGATTGGGACTGGAGATGTGGGGAGGAAGGAGAAAAATCAACCTCATCTTCATTCTTCTGCTCTGAGCTTTTCTGCTGCTAAAAAATGTGAGAAGAATTTGACCAGCTTGAGAGCCTGGTGAAGGAAAAGGGGATTTATGTGAATTTAAAGGAAAGATTGATGCTTAGCTGCCTCCTAACGTGGCACTTGGGTGAGTGATGCTCTCCTTGGGTTATCAGGAAGCTCCTCAGTATTCAGTGTTCCATGATTTGCCTACAAATGCAGTTTTTGCAGAATTACCAGGCTGTTTAATGCTGCAGAGAGGATCCTTGAGCTGAGTGTTCCATGTCTCTCTCCAGGCTGGGTCTGATCCTTCAAAGGCTTTCCAGGGGAGCTGCCTGCTCCCTCAGCAGTGCTGGGGAGGCTGAGGGCAGGGAGGGCAGGCAGCAGCAGTGACCCAGAGCTGTGTGTGGGTAAACACAGAGCCCTGGGTGGGAGGATGGAGGAGTGTGAGAGCTCCAGGCACAACAGGTGAGCTGCTGCTGGAGCACAGGTGCTGTTCTGCTGTCAGCGTTTTTAACAGGTGCTTCAACCTGCAAGGTGGGAAGAGGAGCTTCAGTGACTCCTCCTGCCCTGCAAATCTGTTCTGCAATGCCAATTAGAGCTTAAGCTCTTCTGCTGGACTGGTGTGATTTGATTTGTGCAGTATATGAGAAGTGAATGGCTGTCCTGATGTACCAGAGAGACAAAATATTGAAACATTTTGAATAATTCAGGTGAATGATAAGCTGAATCTGATTAATTGTGTGATGCTGTTTCAGGTGTGCTCCCCTAATTGCACTGGGGCTCTCCATGGCAAGGAAGAGATGGTGATTAGCAGTGATTGAAGTTTACAGGAAAAACAGTTTATGGTGATTAGAAATAATGGCTGTTTCTGTAATAATTTATTCTGTATCTCTGCATGGGGATCATTAGGCACTCAGAGCACTGAGGCATCTGCAGGAGAGGGAATGGTGGGAGGTGCTGTGTGTGGAGCTGGGTATGGACCCCTTGTACCAGGAGAACCCCTGGGAGTTCCCTGGGGCTGTCTGTAACTAATTGATTTGAGCTAGGTCAGGAAATAATTCCCAGAAGGATCTAGAAAGGCCAGGTGGTTGCTGTGCCTTGTCCCAGTGAGTGGATCCAGCCCAAGCTGCATTTCTGCTGTGTCTGCACGGGGGTGCAGCTCCATGGGCTGGGGCAGTGCTGCTCCTCTGCCCCCCGTGTGTGTGCAGGGGGCTCGGGGGACCCTCAGCACACCCTGGGGTGCTTTTCTCTAAGGAAAATGAGATCTGTGACAGCTGAACTTGTGTGACAGTTCATGGGTTACAATAATGGCTCTTTTAGGGGGTGTTCCTGGTGTAAAACTCCCATTTTTGTTCCTCTGCTGTTGGGGCTGCTTTCCCACCCAGTGCCACCCCTGCCATGGCAGGGACACCTCCCACTGTCCCTGGGTGCTCCAGCCTGGCCTTGGCACTGCCAGGGATGCAGGGGCAGCCCCAGCTGCTCTGGGCACCCTGCCCACCCTCACAGGGAGCAATTCCTAACATTTAATGTATTTAATACATATATATATATATATATATAAAAATATATATATTTTTATATTTTTATATATACATTTATATATACACTATATTTATATAATATATTTATTTTAATGTATAATAATCTATCATATTTATATAATTTATATAATTTAATCATAGAAATTATTTATATATTTTAATTATGACATAATTTATATAATTAATATAATTAATTATATAATAATTATTTATTATAATATTATATATTTATAAAGAAATATTTATTTATTTATATTTATTTATATATTATATATAATATATAAAATATATATGTATATATATATAAAATATGTAATATATATAATATATTATTACATATATTTAATATATTATATAATATATAATATTATATAATATATATAATATATAAAATAAGATATAATTATATATATAATAATATATATATTCTATATAATATATATTATATATTATCTATAATATAGAATATATATAATATATAATGCTGAAACAGCACTAGACAGTTAATAACATTTGGCTTATTACTTGCTTGAATTATTTAAAAATACTTCAAATGTAAACAGTGTGGTTTTAGGTGGGATGGTTTGATAAAAGCTTTGAAATGATGGGGCTGGGCTTTGTGTTGATGGTTTAGCTGCAAGGTGATTTCTGATAACATATGGAGCCTTCAGAGAGGCAGGGCTTGGCAGGAACTAAAGAAAGGTTTATGAATCAACTCAGCTCCTTCTTGCAGCCTGCTCTGTTCCTGCTGTCGTCACTTGGGGTTTTTTTAGTCTTTCCTAGTGTGTAATATGAAGAAATGGGTTTTTAGCAATGTTTCAGGGAAATGGGAGAAAACTCTGTGTGAATCTGTTTCTGTAATCACTTCTGCAACCTCATAACTATCTTGTGAAATAATCACAAATCAGCTTGTGGCCTGCTTTCAGCATTTCTGCCTTGCTGAATTATTTAAAATAAAACCACAGAATTTATTAAAAACCCTAAAATTATTTAGAATAAGATCCTGAAGCCATATGAGTGTTTGTGGGCATATCTGGCCCTGTCATCTTTGATTAATTTTTGCTTGGCTCAGTGTGGCAGAAGCAGTGTGTCCTAAGCTTGTGCTTAAAGAGTCACTGCCAATGTCACTGCTGCCTCTGCATCTCCAGTTTTGGGGTGCTGCTGTGTCACACCTATTCTGTGGCCCTGCCAGAATAATTAAACTTAGCTAATAATTTTTTTTTAGTAGGAAAAAGTCTTTTAAAAAAGTCAGATAATCTTTTTGAGGATCATTAAAAGTGTGAACTTTGTAAGTATTACTTTTAATTTATTTTTTTTCCCCTAAAGCACAGCAAGATCTTCTCTTTTCCTCTCCTGTTCTGGGTTGTGTGCCTCAGACCACAGAGGCCATTCAGGCTCAGGATAAACCCTGACTGAATTTGGAAGAAGTTCTGCCATAAAAGCAGATCTGGTGAGCCCACAGAAAAGCAGCTGCTAGAAAATAGTGGCACTTGTGTTTTGCTGAATTCCCCACCAGGCAGGACATAGATTCAGTGCAATAAAATCACCATTGATTCCTTTTCTTTTTACATGAAACCAACTAAAACGTTGGTCCCCATGTCATGGGGTGATCTTTTTTTTACATAAAACCAGCTAAAATGTTGGTCCCCATGTCATGATCTTTTTCTTTACATGAAAACAACTGAAATGTGAGTCCCCATGTCATGGAGTGATCTTTTTTTTTTACATGAAAATAACTATAATGTTGGTCCTTGTGTCATGGAGTGATCTTTCTTTTTCTTTACATGAAAACAACTAAAATGTTGGTCCTCATGTCATGGAGTGATCTCTTTTTTTACATGAAAACAGCTATGATGTTGGTCCTCATGTCATGGGGTGATCTTTTTTTTTTACATGAAAATAACTGAAATGTTGGTCCTTGTGTCATGGAGTGATCTTTTTCTTTTACATAAAAATAGCTAAAATGTTGGTCCCCATGTCATGATCTTTTTCTTTACATGAAAACAACTGAAATGTGAGTCCCCATGTCATGGAGTGATCTTTTTTTTACATGAAAACAACTGAAATGTTGGTCCTTGTGTCATGGGGTGATCTCTTTTTGATCCAGGGTTGCTGGGAATGTTCAGGTGCCCTCACAGGTGCAGGAGGGGATGGGAGCCCTGAGCAGTGGCACAGGGATCCTGGCAGCTGCAGTGGTTTTTGGAGGTTCAGCTCTGAGCAGTGGCACAGGGATCCTGGCAGCTGCAGTGGTTTTTGGAGGTTCAGCCCTGAGCAGTGGCACAGGGATCCTGGCAGCTGCAGTGGTTTTTGGAGGTTCAGCCCTGAGCAGTGGCACAGGGATCCTGGCAGCTGCAGTGGTTTTTGGGAGGCTGAGGTTCAGCCCTGAGCAGTGGCACAGGGATCCTGGGAGCTGCAGTGGTTTTTGGGAGGCTGAGGTTCAGCTCTGAGCAGTGGCACAGGGATCCTGGGAGCTGCAGTGGTTTTTGGAGGTTCAGCCCTGAGCAGTGGCACAGGGATCCTGGCAGCTGCAGTGGTTTTTGGAGGTTCAGCTCTGAGCAGTGGCACAGGGATCCTGGCAGCTGCAGTGGTTTTTGGAGGTTCAGCTCTGAGCAGTGGCACAGGGATCCTGGCAGCTGCAGTGGTTTTTGGAGGTTCAGCCCTGAGCAGTGGCACAGGGATCCTGGCAGCTGCAGTGGTTTTTGGAGGTTCAGCTCTGAGCAGTGGCACAGGGATCCTGGCAGCTGCAGTGGTTTTTGGAGGTTCAGCTCTGAGCAGTGGCACAGGGATCCTGGCAGCTGCAGTGGTTTTTGGAGGTTCAGCTCTGAGCAGTGGCACAGGGATCCTGGCAGCTGCAGTGGTTTTTGGAGGTTCAGCTCTGAGCAGTGGCACAGGGATCCTGGCAGCTGCAGTGGTTTTTGGAGGTTCAGCCTGGGGGCTCTGCACAATGTGTTCAGGATGCTGGCTCACATCAGGGAGGTTCTCTGGCAGAGACCAGGGTTTTGTGATGGAACTCCCATGTTGACCATCTCCAGAAGGTTTTCAGACCCTCAGGAATTGGAGAGCTGTGTTGGAGAAGGTTCTGTGAACAGAAAAAGTGTGGATAGTTTTTTACTGAGACACAGTCCATGGGAAAAGTAACGTGAGAAAGTATCTGAGAAAGGAACAGCTGGCTAATTCAAGGCCATGGTTTCTTTGAGCAAGAAGTTGTTTGGTAAATTATGTGATAACAGGAGGTAAAAAAGAAGCCACAAACATCTTGAGAAAAGGTGGGATTGACTTTTTATAGCTGACCAATAGTGAGCTATCATTTTGCAATATGCATGAACCTTATTATTGTGATTATAAAAATGTTTTTGTTAATCAATAAAGTTGAGATTTGTCTGCATTAGAGGATGAGCAAGTCTCCCGTCTACCTTGTCAAAAAAGCCCAAACTAGAAGCCCAGTTGGTAAAATGAATGGAAGAGCTCCTGCTGCAGTGCCCTGGAGCTGGGTGTGAGCCACTGATGAGCCAAGGCTGGGTGTGCAGCTCCTCAGGCCCTGCTGCCCTGCTCCTCCCTGTGCAGGCACATCCTGCCCTCAGGGAGGCCAAAGGTTTGAAGGATGAGAAGATTTAACACCTTTCTCTGGTCTCCTGGCATGCAATAAAGCAATGACCTTCTATCAAAAAATCTGGAATTAATTGATGCCCTGGAGTGGTGTCATGTGCTTTTTTCTGTAAAAAATAGAGCAAGACTTGCAAGCTGCTGCATCTGAAGCTGCTGATGGCTGGGTGGTGTTTGGTACCTCAGTCCTGGGGAGTTCAGTGCCAGGGACAGCAGCATCCTGGGCTGTCACAGGGCAAATCCCAAGGGTGATATTTTTAACATTAACAGATATTCACACTGTTATTGGGTCACTTTTCTAAATATAAATGGGATGAAATTTGCATTGTGAGGTGTCCTCACTGCTCATGTGGCAAAATCCTGTGACCTGCATCCCAGGACCTCAGCTTACTCTGGTTCATTCCCTTGGCATTTTTAAAGATGTTTAGATGCAACACAACAAGCAACAATTCCTTGTAATTAAATTGTTGATCATCCTGGCTTGAGGAAGGAATGTGAGGGAACATGCACTCAAAGAATGGATGTGTTAATTAAAATACCCTGGGTCATTATTGCTTAATAGGAAGGTGGAGCTGCTGTTCCTGCTGAGCTGGCACAGAGCAGCTCCCTGTGCTGTGGCACAGCAGCTTTAGGGGCATTTCCTAAAATCCCTGATCATACTGTGAAAAACTGATCTGGAGAAGGAATCTCTGGGCACAGCAACCTGTGTAATTCTGTAGATGCTGTGCTTGGAGAAGCTCTCCTTTAGCACTCTTATTTCTTCTGTTGGATCAGGCAAACCCTTGGGACTCTGTTCTTGGGACTGTAAATTGTCTTTCTTGTGATGTGGCAAATCCTGGCCATAGCAGAGCTGGGTTCCCAAAGCTGTGAGCACCTGGTGACTGCAGGTAAACAATGCTGGAGTGGCAGAGCTGCCCTGCAGACCTGAGTTCATTCCAGCTTTGCAAACAAAGGGAAGCAGCAGTAAAACCCTTGAATTGTGGGAGAGGCCCTTGTGCCCTGATCAGGTGGCTCTGGAGTGCCAGGACAGGCAGGAATTTCCTCATTCAGACCCAGAGAGTGCAGGGCTGCTCTCAGAGACAGAAGCTGGGCAATGTGTGGTGTTTGATGGAGAGTGCCCAGTGCAGGGTGTCTGGTGATGCCTTGGGAGGCTCCCTGCATGTGAAAAATGCATGTATTTTATGATTGGCTTTTCACAAATATTAAAATGAATATTATATGTGTGGTGTTAGGAAGTAATGCTGGATTAATTCTCTTAAGTACTGTGTTAAATATAGTTTTAAGTTATAAAAATTGTTAAAATAGAAACTATGCTATATAAGATGCTTTGTTAAACAGAAAGATCTTGCAGTGAGATGGCAGCCACAGGACACCTGAATCTTTCAGAGAAAGGGAATTTATTGCCCCATTATCAGAAGAAATGAACTTCTTCCTGCCTTGAAAGTGCTGTTAGGATTAGAAGGAACAAGCTGACACTGACCAGACAGAATCCTGTGTTTGAATGGAATTTATGCATCATGGATGAGGTGTATGAATATGCAACAGGCTGTTGTTTTTAAGGGTTAATCCTTTGTTAACTGGGTCCTTTTTTGGGCTCGTTTATGCCCAGAAAAGGTACCCGGACATCCGTAACTCTTTGCTTTTATTGTCTCATATTGTCCTGATTTAAATTGTCCAAATTATTATTACTCTAATTGTATTACTATTTTTATAACCATTTTATTACTACTAAACTTTTAACAATTTCAAAAGCAAGTGATTGGCGTTTTTCACACTGCAGCAGAGGCTGGACAGTGGGAAAGGAATAAAGTCAGGATTTATGAGAAGGCCTTCAAAGGATGCACACTGGGAGTGCAAGAGCCTGGCTGTGGCTCCACCCAAGGTAGACTCAGAGTTATGAGTTTTCATGCTTTTATAAGTTTAGGTCCATTTCTATATTGGGGTAATTGTCCAATTACAGCTTCAGGTTATCCAGAGCCATTCTCCCACTTTGCTCTCATCAATTCACTGTTGTTTGTACTTTTTGGGCTTTCTTGGGCTGGAAAAGGATTGTTTTGTCCAACTGAACTGTGAACTTGCTAACACTTTATATGAAGTTCAGAGCTATATACCAATATAGCTTCAGGTTATGAAGTCCCATTCTGCCAGTTTGCTCTCCTCAATTCACTGTTTGTACTTTTTGGGCTTTCTTGGGCTGGAAAAGGATTGTTTTGTCCAACTGAATGTGAACTTCCTAACACTTTATATAAAGTTCAGAGCTATATACCAATATAGCTTCAGGTTATGAAGTCCCATCCTACCAGTTTGCTCTCCTCAGTTCACTGTTGTTTGTACTTTTTGGGCTTTCTTGGGCTGGAAAAGGATTGTTTTGTCCAGCTAAACTGTGAACTTGCTAACACTTTATATGAAGTTCAGAGCTTTACACTAATGCAGTGCAGAATGTGGAAAATACGAAAGCTGAAATTTTCCTGTGTCCTGCTCCTGTCTGTGCTGGGGGAGAGCTTTTCACAGGCAGGGATGTTACCCCTGCCATGGGCAGAGAGTGCAGGGGAACATTCCCTGTATTTTGTATTTTCTGAGACCCCTGAGGAAGGGAGGAGTGAATGATGAAACTCACTCCATGTTCTTAGAATACTAATTTATTATTTGATGTTACTATATTATATTAAAGAATGCTATACTAAAACTATACTAAAGAACAGAGAAAGGATACAAACAGAAGGCTAAAAGATAATAATGAAAACCTCGTGATTCTCTCCCAGAGTCTGGGAGCTTGGTCCCTGATTGGCCAATGAATAAAAACAATTCACATGAAACCAATGAAACAATTCACCTGTTGGATAAACAATCTCCAAACCACATTCCAAAGCAGCAAAACACAGGAGAAAAAATGGGATAATATTGTTTTCAATCCTGGGCAAAGAGATATTTCAGAAAATACGACAGTGACCCGCTGTTTCATTCCCAGCCCTGGCTGATGCAGGAGGAGCTGATGGGAGCTCTTCCCTCTCTCCTGCTCGGAGCTGTTTGGGTTTGTGTGCTGCAGGATCGCAGGGGGTGATTCACAGCGTGGGATGGCTCCGGGGGTGGGGAGGAGGATCCATCTCAGCCGGGCTGTGCAGACGGGAGCGGGGGTAGCACGGTCAGGATGGACGGAGAGCAGAGATCTCTGCAGCCAGGGCTGGAACCTGGGGTTCATTGCAAAGGGCCTGGGGCAGGGCCCTGCTGGGATTTGGGGTTCATTGCAAAGGGCCCTGCTGGGATTTGGGGTTCATTGCAAAGGGCCCTGCTGGGATTTGGGGTTTATTGCAAAGGGCCCTGCTGGGATTTGGGGTTCATTGCAAAGGGCCCTGTTGGGATTTGGGGTTCATTGCAAAGGGCCCTGTTGGGATTTGGGGTTCATTGCAAAGGGCCCTGTTGGGATTTGGGGTTCATTGCAAAGGGCCTGGGGCAGGGCCCTGCTGGGATTTGGGGTTCATTGCAAAGGGCCTGGGGCAGGGCCCTGCTGGGAGCTGCAGCCACAGCTCAGAGCAGGATGAGAGAAGAGAGGGGGAGAGAGGATGAGAGTAAAGGGGTGAGAATGAAGAGTGTGGGAAGAAGTGGAAGATGCAGTGGAAAGAGCAAAGAGAAGGGAAGGGAAGAAAAAGGGGAGTGGTCGAAGTTCCCATTCCAATACAATAAATCTCCTTCTGTGTTGAATATTCTAATTCTCACTAACCAATCTAGTACAATATACAAATCCTACAGCATTTCCATACAGCCTATAAGAATCATTACACTACCATACTGTGTTACATTTTAAACCCTAAAAACTCCTCTTTGGGCCCTTCTGCCAAGCTGTAGGGTCTGCTGTGACCCTTGGGCCTGTCTGCAAGCAGAGGGTGTTGTTCCATCCAAAGGGCATCACCTTCAGCTGGCCACACCATTGTTTTCCAGTTGTTCAGTAACTGAGGGATCTCAAAGCTTGCTTTCATTTCAATCTCACTTATAGTTTCTATCTTCTCAAAACCTTTTGCCAGACAATCATATTGATAAGGCTTTCCTGTTTCATTCACCCCAACACTGGGCACCTCTGGGTGCTGTGCTCAGGCTGCCTTGGTGGCAGCTCGCTCAGTGTTCCCTGCCTCTGTCAGAAATGGGAATATTACTTCTGAGATTTGAGCTTCCCAATGCAGCCCTCTTTAATAGGAGAAAATTGGTATTTCTGAGTTTGTTGTTGAGAGGGAATGCAGCTCCTTCCTGAAGAGAATAAAATCTTCCAGCAGACAAATAGAGGTCATGGGGAGCAGGTGGAATGGCCAGACCTGAGCAGGGCTGTGTGTTCCAGGGACTGCAGCTTGTCCTGGCACAGCCACAGGTCTGGAAGGGCCTGTCTGGCCAGGCCTGCTGGTCCAGAAAGTTCCTTGTAGGTTGATTTCCTCTTGTGGCTGCAGAAAAATGGAAGATTTATTCAGTGGTTTTTTGACATGTCCAGAAAAACCAGCAAGCTACTAAACTTCCTTAGTTAATTTTTAAAATTATTTAGAACCACAGTGTGATGGTGATGCAGGGGTCTGAGGATGAGGGAAGAGACGAGGATCTGACTCCATGTTTCAGAAGGCTTGAGTTATTATTTTATTATATATATTATGTTAAAACTATACTAAAAGAATAGAAGAAAGGATTTCATCAGAAGGCTGGCTAAGAATAGAATAAGAAAGAATGAATAACAAAGGTTTGTGTCTGGCTGGGACAGAGAGTCTGAGCCACTGACTGTGATTGGCCATTAATTAGAAACAACCACATGAGACCAATCCCAGATGCACCTGTTGCATTCCACAGCAGCAGATAACCATTGGTTACATTTTGTTCCTGAGGCCTCTCAGCTTCTCAGGAGGAAAAATCCTAAGGAGAGGATTTTCCATAAAATGTGTCTGTGACACCACAGCATTTAGGAGAAGTTGTGTCCCAGATGGTGACAGCATGTTGTCATTCCTGTTGTGAATATTACAGAATTGTTCTTTAGAGGAGCCTTGGTTTTGTCTTTACTGTTTCACAGAGCCAGCTTCCCCTCCAGGTCAGGTCCCCACTGTCACCTGGCAGCCAGAGCTCTGCTGCTGTTGCTGTTTTATGGGCATTTCTTGTGTCCTGCAGTGCTGGGCTGTTGCTCAGCTCTGTGCTGTGTTGTGGCTGTGGAGAGCAGGCACAGTCCTTGGGCTTCCTGTGCTGAGCCAGCCCTGCAGCTCCTCCTCCTGCTGGAGCTGCTGCTTGTCCCCTGTGTCCCCAGGTGTGATGGCCACCTCTGGTGTCCCTGGGATGTCTGGAGATGCAGGCAGAGCTCTGTGTGTGTTTCCTGTCAGGAGCATACTCCTGGAGAATGTGTAGGAGCTGTGATTCATCCTGTCAGTTCCCTGTTTATCTGCAGAGCTCCTTTGACATCATAATTCTTCCTGTCAGCATTCAGACTTCATTTTCTGGCAGCCCCGTGGTGCTGAGTGAGTGTTTGGTTTGGAGTTGGCCGTGGTTGCACCCACAGAGGAGCCTCTGCTGGGGCTCTGGGGGGTGTGGGCTGCCCTGCTCACCTGGAATTGCAGCTCTGCAGGTGCCCTCTGTGAGTGATGGGGCTCTGGGCTCAGAGAGATTTGGTGACACTGGCAGGGGGCTGTGTACAAATCATGAATGGGATGGGGCTGCTGTGGAACTGCCTTGAGCTGTTTGATTTTCCAGCATCAGTCTCATTATTACATGGTCATGACAATGGGAAGATGCCAGCAGCTCACATCCCAGGCAGCAGACTAAGAACTTAATGTTACAGCTTACTTTATAAGTTTTTTGACCAATCACACAAAGCAAAAGCACATTGACAGTAGTTCTATGCAATCACTATAAGCACAGGTTATACTTGTGTATATACTTAAACCATTGTTTAACTTTGGTTAAAACAATACTTGCTTATTTTGAATACAATTCCTACTTGTGAGCCTTAAAACACAATGCACAGAGCTCCAGTATTAAGCTTCAACCTTCCTAATATCTCTCTAGATAAACTTTTCTGTAGCTTAGAGAGTTACTCTAGACAAGTGTTAATACACAGACCATTGTTCTATTTGTCATTGCTTTTCTACAGTTTAAATAATTTTTCTGCTGACCAATCTCATGGCTGCTGCTTATCTCTAATCCCAGTTTTACTGTCTCTGGGGCCTGCCTCTGGGGACCTTCTAATTTTATGGATTCCCACACTTGGGTGCCCAGCAGCTGTTACAGGAAAGCTTGGGTGCTTTTTGGAGCAGGGATCCCCATCTCAGTGCAGCTGGCAGTGAGGAAATGGAAATGTCTGGTACCCAGAGTGCTTCCTAACACTGCTCTGCCAGCACCTGAGTGCCAGAAATTCCATCTCTGTGCACCTGCATGTACATGGGATGTGGATCTGTGTCTGTTTCACACAAAGCAGATTTTGGAACATGCAGTACTTGAACAATATTTGTCTTGTACAGACCATGTGAGAACAGGGCACAGAACCAAACCTGCCTCAGCTTTAGAGGCTGTTTCATAGTGTCTTGCTCAGCATTAGGAAATGAAATGAGTTCAGTTGTCTTGGATGAGGAGCAGCCTTGCCTTAGCACTTAATGTTTCAGCTCTTCTCAGCAGCAGCTGTCAACAGTGCTCTTCAGTCATTGCCACCTCCTGACGAGGAAGAAGGGAGAGGAGCTCATCTGCTGATGATTGACAAGTCTCAGATTTATTGATTAACAGAAACACTTTTATAATCACAGTAATAAGGCTCATCCATATTGCAAAACTAGAGCTCACCATTGGTCAGCTATAAAAAGTCAGTCCCACCTTTCTCAGGATGTTTGTGGCTTCTTTTTACCTCCTGTTATCACAGATTTTCTTGAACAGCTTCTTGCTCAGAGAAACCGTCCTTGAATTAAGCAGCTGTTGCTTTCTCAGATGTTCTTTCTCACATCTCTTTTCCCATCAACTGTCTCAATAAAAAACTGTCCACAACCACCTTATCTCTGTGAGGAGAAACATCTTTTTCCTTGGCTTCCTGTTCCATCAGCCTCAGTGATTCACAAGAGGTGAATTGACAAAACGTGAGAGGTGTGGTTTGTGTGTGAAAATATCCAAATAGCAGCATCACTTTCTGGGCTTTGGCAGGGGTTTGGACTGGATGATCTCCAGAGGGCCCTTCCAACCCCAACTATTCTGTGATTTTGTGAATGTGACAGTGGTCACAGGGGTTTTCAGAGGAAGGAAGAGATAAGAATCTTGATCCCATGATCAGAAGGCTTGATTTATTATCTTATGATATATATAACATTATAACTATACTAAATAGAAATAGAATGGAAGGAGCTTCCTCAGAAGCTGGCTAAGCTAAGAATAGAATAGAAAGAATGAATAACAAAGGCACCTTTCTCTGACAGATCAGAGAAAGCTCCATCTAGATTGGCCATTAATTATAAGCATTCAAGAGGGGCCACTCACAGGTGGACCTGTTGCATTCCACAGCAGCAGATAATCATTGTTTACATTTGTTACTGAAACTTCTCAGCTCCAGCAGGAAAAATCCTAAGAAAGGATTTTTCACAGAAAGTGTCTGTGACATGTGAACGTGTGAGTTTTGTATTTTCTGTGGAGGAAAATGAGTCCTTGCAGCTTTGGAAAAAAAATTTCTGAAAGATGAGATGTTGTCGTGATTGTTTCTATTATGTAGCTGTTTGTTCTTCAGGGCAATTTTTCTTTGTAAAAATAAAATATGCCAGTGCCATTAAGGCTCCTGGGTTTTGAGGCAACATTCCTGCTTTGTCACAGCCCCAGAGGTGGCATCCTGCTTGTTTGCCTCTCAGAGTGAGATTTATCAGTGCCTCATATGGTCTTGTTTTCCTCTTGGCAGTCAGAAGGGATGCAGGAACAGGTCTGGGTTTGATAGCAGGTGCTGGATGATGGATGCTGGGGATGCTTTATCACTGTGCTGTCACCTCCTCAGGACTGTGCTGCCCTTGGAGTCTCCTTTGCATAAAGCAGAGCAACACCTGGAGAGGAGGAGGCTTGGGGTGACCTTACTGCTCTCTGCACCTTCCTGAAGGGAGGTCCAGACTGGTGGGGTTGGTCTCTGGCAGAAGCAGAGGACACAGCCTGCAGCTACCTCAGGGAAGGTACAGGTTGGATATTAGGAAAAAGTTTTTCACCAAAAGAATAATAAAGCACTGGAATGCTCTTCCCAGGGAGGTGGTGCAGTCACCATCTCTGGGTGTGTTTAAAAAAGGACTGGACATGGCACTGGGTGCTGTGGTTGAGGTGTCAGGGCATAGGTTGGACTTGATCTTAGAGGCCTCTTCCAACTCATTAATCTGGGATTCTGGGATTCTGTGATTTTGTGACTCTGGGATTCTGGGATTTTGTGGTTCTGTGGTTCTGTGATTCAGTGGTTTTGTGATTCTGGGATTTTGTGGTTCTGTGATTCTGGGATTTTGTGTTTCTGTGGTTCTGTGATTCAGCGGTTTTGTGATTCTGGGATTTTGTATTTCTGGGATTCTGTGGTTCTGGGATTCCATGATTCCGTGGTTCTGGGATTCTGTGGTTCTGTGACTCTGTGTTTCTGTGTTTTTGTGATTCTCTGATTTTGTGGCTCTGGGATTCTGGCATTCTGTGGTTCTGTGATTCTGTGGTTCTGGGATTTTGTATTTCTGTGGTTCTGTGGTTCTGGGATTCTGTGTTTCTGTGATTTTGTTACTCTGTGATTCTGTGATTCTGTGATTTTGTGAATTTGGGATTCTGGGATTCTGTGTTTCTGTGATTCTGTGATTTTGTGACTCTGTGTTTCTGTGATTTTGTGACTCTGGGATTCTGTGGTTCTGTGACTCTGTGATTCTGTGATTTTGTGACTGGGATTCTGTGGTTCTGTGTTTTGGTGATTTTGTGACTCTTGGATTCTGGCATTCTGTGGTTCTGTGTTTCTGTGTTTCTGTGTTTTGGTGATTTTGTGACTCTGGGATTCTGGCATTCTATGGTTCTGTGGTTCTGTGTTTTGGTGATTTTGTGAATTTGGGATTCTGGGATTCTGTTCCCAGTGCAGCTGGGAGCAGCAGCTTGGCTGGGTGCAGTTTGTCACTGAGGATTAAAAATGCACTCGAGGACTAGTGCTGTAAAAAGATTTAATCCAGGAGCTCCGTGTCCACTGTTCTCCAGAAATATCCCCTGTAATGCGTTTTATCAGGGCATGTCCTTCACAAACCCTTGCTCTGCAGATGGGAGCAGAAGTGATAAAATGGTGAATGTTTGCTGTGGAGTGCCCCAAGCCAGGAGGCCTCAGCACACAGGCTGTGTATCTCATAAATCCACTGATGCCATATTTTTATTACAAGAACATTTCAGTCTTTTATTACACTCAGCATTCAGATAGATAAATCTGCTTCAGGCCTGAAAATGGAATCTTTTTTGGCTGTCACATATGTCAAGGGCAATTGAGCATTATTTAGTAAAAGTAATGAGTTGGTCCTTTTCTAAATAGCAAGTACTTGAGACAAATCACATTGTGATTTTAAAGTTGATCTGAACTTTAGAGCAGGCTGGGGGGGAATTTCTGGGGGGGAATTTCTGGGGGGGAATTTCTGGGGGGCATTTCTGGGGGGAATTTCTGGGGGGGAATTTCTAGGGGGGGAATTTCTGGGGGGGGAATTTCTGGGGGGGAATTTCTGGGGGGCAATTTCTGGGGGGGGAATTTCTGGGGGGGAATTTCTGGGGGGAATTTCTGGGGGGGAATTTCTGGGGGCAATTTCTGGGGGGAATTTCTGGGGGGGAATTTCTGGGAGGGAATTTCTGGGGGGGAATTTCTGGGGGGGAATTTCTGGGAGGGAATTTCTGGGGGGGAATTTCTGGGGGGAGTTTCTGGGGGGGAATTTGTGGGGGGAATTTCTTAAGGGGAATTTCTTAAGGGGAATTTCTGGGGAGAATTTCTGGGAGGGAATTTCTGGGGGGGGAATTTCTGGGGGGGAATTTCTGGGGGGGAATTTCTGGGGGGGGAATTTCTGGGGGGAATTTCTGGGGGGAATTTCTGAGGGGGGAATTTCTGGGGGGAGTTTCTGGGGGGGAATTTCTGGGGGGAATTTCTGGGGGGGAATTTCTGGGGGGGGAATTTCTGGGAGGGGATTTCTGGGGGGGGAATTTCTGGGGGGAATTTCTGGGGGGGAATTTCTGGGGGGGGAATTTCTGGGGGGGAATTTCTGGGGGGAATTTCTGGGGGGGGAATTTCTGGGGGGGGGAATTTCTGGGGGGGAATTTCTGGGGGGAATTTCTGGGGGGGAATTTCTGGGGGGAGTTTCTGGGGGGGAATTTCTGCGGGGGAATTTCTGGGGGGAATTTCTGGGGGGGGAATTTCTGGGGGGGAATTTCTGGGGGGGAATTTCTGGGGGGAATTTCTTAAGGGGAATTTCTGGGGGGGAATTTCTGGGGGGGGAATTTCTGGGGGGAATTTCTGGTGGGGAATTTCTAGGGGGGAATTTCTGGGGGGGAATTTCTGGGGGGAATTTCTGGGGGGGGAATTTCTGGGAGGGAATTTCTGGGGGGAGTTTCTAGGGGGGAAATTTCTGGGGGGAATTTCTGGGGGGGAATTTTTAGTGGGGAATTTCTGGGGGGAATTTCTGGGGGGGAATTTCTGGGGGGAATTTCGGGCGGGGAATTTCTGGGGGGGGAATTTCTGGGGGGAATTTCTGGGGGGGAATTTCTGGGGGGGAATTTCTTGGGGGGGAATTTCTGGGGGGGAATTTCTGGAGGGGAATTTCTGGGGGGGAATTTCTGGGGGGGAGTTTCTGGGGGGAATTTCTGGGGTGAATTTCTGGGGGGGAATTTCTGGGGGGAATTTCTGGGAGGAATTTCTGAGGGGAATTTCTGGGGGGGAATTTCTGGGGGGGAATTTCTGGGGGGGAATTTCTGGGGGGAGTTTCTGGGGGGGAATTTGTGGGGGGAATTTCTTAAGGGGAATTTCTGGGTGGGAATTTCTGGGGAGAATTTTTGGGGGGGAATTTCTTGGGGGGAATTTCTGGGGGGGGATTTCTGGGGTGAATTTCTGGGGGGGGAATTTCTGGGGGGGAATTTCTGGGGGGGGAATTTCTGGGGGGGAATTTCTGGGGGGGGATTTCTGGGGTGAATTTCTGGGGGGGGAATTTCTGGGGGAATTTCTGGGGTGAATTTCTGGGGGGGAATTTCTGGGGTGAATTTCTGGGGGGGAATTTCTGGGGGGGGAATTTCTGGGGGGAATTTCTGGGGGGGAATTTCTGGGGGGAATTTCGGGGGGGGAATTTCTGGGGGGAGTTTCTGGGGGGGAATTTCTCTGATTCCCAGAGGGGCTGGGGAAGGGAAGCTGAGCAGGGCAGTAACTCCTGGGAGATGATTGAGATGTGTGTGTTGGGATCAGTGCATTCCCTGTGCTTGCTGCTGGGATTTGAGGGTGGTTTAAGAGAAAATCCCTCCTGAATTACTTTTAGCAGCAGGTTGAAGCTGTCAAACAGTTTCTGTTGCACTGCCTGCAAATTTGTATCTGGCAGAGGTAGCTGAGCTTTGGTTCTCCAAATGACACCTTGGGGAGCAAGTTCAGCTTTTCCCCACGTGAAATGTCTTCAGTCCATGGCTAATGACAGAACCATCCTGGTTTTCCATCCCTTCCTCCCCTTCTGGAGGCATTTTGATCACAATTTTCATTGTCCAGCCCTTGTTTTGTGGTGTGATTCTGCAGGAGCAGCTGGGGTGAGGGTGAGGGTGGGGCTGAGGTCCCTCTGTGTGCTCCCCCCATGCTCCATCCTGCCCTGTGATGGGGATGGGCAGCTTGGGAAGGGAAAATTAAAATTGGCAAATTAAAGCTTATTTCAGTTTTTAATTGCTGATTGATGGAAAGGACAAAAATGAGCAGATACTCCTGAGAAAGGGTTGGTCCTCTGACATCAGAGAATAAAAAGAAGGGGAGGATTCCTGCACAAAATTTGTTGCAGTAATTTTTTTCATAGTGATAGGCTGGAATTAACTATTTTACTTAATTTTCTTCTCTGTGTTATGGATCTGGGATGTTTCTTGTAGAGTGGAAAATATTCCCATGTGATATTTCTTTTGAGAAGTGATTCAAAGGGATTGTGGGGTTGGATAGCAGCTGGCTGAGGTCAAACCTTCCAGGGAATGCTGATTGCTCCTGCCCTGTGCCAGGGTTCACCTGTAAGGTAACAGGGGCTGCCTTGCAGGGTTCTCCCAGCTCATTTTAAACTATTTGTGTAGCTAGGGTAGAAAATACAAAGTACATATGAGTCCCAAATGCAGAACTTTGAGACACAAAAACTGTAATTCCATTTTTTTGAATTGTGTTGAGGGAAGGGGGAAGGTCACATCTTTATCCTTCCCTTTTTCCCCACATGGGCTCTGTGCCCCAGCTCTGAGACAGGGCTGTAGGGAGCTGCTCTGGCTCCAGGCTGCTTTTCCTTAGAAAATCCCAGTGCCCTGTGCAGGAAACACCTTGCAGGAATGCTGATTGCTCTGCCCTGTGCCAGGGTTCACCTGTAAGGTAACAGGGTTTGCCTTGCAGGCTTTCTCCCAGCTAATTTTAAACTATTTGTGTAGCTAGGGTAGAAAATGCAAAGTACATAAGAGTCCCAAAATGCAGAGCTTTGAGACACAAAAACTGTAATTCCATTTTTTTGAATTGTGTTGAGGGAAGGGGGAAGGTCACATCTTTATCCCTCCCTTCCTCCCCACATGGGCTCTGTGCCCCAGCTCTGTGACAGGGCTGTAGGGAGCTGCTCTGGCTCCAGGCTGCTTTTCCTTAGAAAATCCCAGTGCCCTGTGCAAGAAACACCTTCCAGGAATGCTGATTGCTCCTGCCCTGTGCCAGGAGTCACCTGCAAGGTAACAGGGTTTGCCTTGCAGGGTTCTCCCAGCTAATTTTAAAGCATTTGTATAGCTAGGGTAGAAAATACAAAGTACATGATAGTCCCAAATGCAGAACTTTGGGATACAGAAACTGAAATTCCATTTTTCTGAGTTGTGTTCAGGGAAGAGGGAAGGTTACATCTTTATCCCTCCCTTCCTCCCCACATGGGCTCTGTGCCCCAGCTCTGTGACAGGGCTGTAGGGAGCTGCTCTGGCTCCAGGCTGCTTTTCCTTAAAATCCCAGTGCCCTGTGCAAGAAACAGGGAATGCTGATTGCTCCTGCCCTGTGCCAGGGTTCACCTGTAAGGTAACAGGGTTTGCCTTGCAGGGTTCTCCCAGCTAATTTTAAAGCATTTGTATAGCTAGGGTAGAAAATACAAAGTACATGATAGTCCTAAAATGCAGAACTTTGGGGTACAAACACCTGTGAGGTGTGGAAATGTTTGGAGGAACCTGGGAGAGGAGCTTGTTGATACCAGTGGGCTCTGAGAGTGTGCCAGGACTCAGGAGATCTGTTTTGTGGTTTGTGCTTTTGCAGAAGTCTTGAGGCTTGGCTTGGTAAAGGAAAAATAGAATTTTATTTGACATTTTCTCCAATTTTCTCCAATTTTATTGATATTTACTCCTCTGTTGCAGCCTATGCAAGCAGCAAGATGTCCCACTGATGAGCTGTCCTTGACCAACTGTGCTGTGGTGAATGAGAAGGATTTCCAGTCTGGGCAGTAAGTGTGCACTGTTGCTCTTTCAGCTTTTAACCAAAAAGGAATTGTTTTCAAAATTTGTGTGGAGGGGAATGACATTTCAGGTTTGGAAAGTGAGCACAGCAGTTTGATTAACACAATTTGTGTGTCTTTAGGGATCAGAACTGTGAGTGTGGCTCTCTCTGGAAATGGCAGGTACTGGAGGAAGGGTGGCTGTTTCTCTAAAGCATTTCTTTCTTGGGAACTGCATCTGCTTAACTAATAGAAGAATTATTCTAATGAAGTACTTGTTGTGATAATTTTTGTTTGGTTTGGTTTTGCTGTTGTTCCTGTTACACAGTGAGAATATTTGAACTATTTCACATATGTTTTTATCATTTTATTGTGTTACTTGGGGCATCCTCTCACTTTCACATCATATGGGAGTGCTGAGCAGAGCCAGGAGAACTCTTGTTCTTGGGGTTTCATGCACAGGAACAAAAAGGAGAAGCAGCCAGAGTGTGGGCACCACAAGCTGGATTCTTTAATTGCAGTTTGGGGGTGGCTGATGGAACCCAGCTCTGGGGTTTACTTCTGTTAGGTGGAAAACACCTGCAGTGTTCAGCTCTGCCCACACAGAAGGGTTTGGGATTGCAAGAAGCCAATTCACACACTCAGATTCTTTGCTTTGCTGCAGCTTTAGGGAAGCTCTGACAGATTTGAGTAGGTAGGTTGTAGACAGAAGTCATTAATTTCAGCTGAAGGGGAATATCACGTGCAGCACAAGAGCTTGGGTTTGAAAAATGGGAAAAATTATAAAGGAGATAGTGAATGATATGATAAAGGAGATACTGATGTGATAAAGGAGATATTGAATGATGTGATAAAGGAGATACTGAATGATATAATAAAGGAGATATTGAATGATATAATAAAGGAGATACTGAATGATGTGATAAAGGAGATACTGATGTGATAAAGGAGATAGTGATTGATATACTAAAGGAGATATTGAATGATGTGATAAAGGAGATACTGAATGATATAATAAAGGAGATACTGAATGATGTGATAAAGGAGATATTGAATTATATGATAAAGGAGATATTGAATGATGTGATAAAGGAGATACTGAATGATATGATAAAGGAGATAGTGAATGATGTGATTAAGGAGATAGTGAATGATGTGATAAAGGAAATACTGAATGATGTGATAAAGGAGATATTGAATTATATGATAAAGGAGATAGTGAATGATGTGATAAAGGAGATATTGAATGATGTGATTAAGGAGATAGTGAATGGTGTGATAAAGGAGATATTGAATGATATGATAAAGGAGATAGTGAATAATGTGATAAAGTATATATTGAATGATGTGATAAAGTAAATATTGAATGATATGATAAAGTAGATACTGAATGATATGCCCACCTTTTTTATATAAAAGACCTGCTGAGGGTGGAGAGCTCAGCAGTGCTGAGCTGCAGTGCAGGGATGTGTTCAGGACCTGTCTGTGCTGTCAGCCAGCCCTGCTGCCCTGGCACCTCCCATGGCTCTGGAGGGATGAACTGAGCTGTGATTTCATGAGCCCAATTGGAGTAGAAAATGCCAAAACCAAACAAAAGCACCCCCTAAACCAGCAGAACTTTTTGAGTCAGAAGCAGGCAAAAGTGTTTGCTTGGGCAGAAGTGTCTCCTGGTCTTTTCAGAGTATGGTTTCCCCCAGGTTGATCTTTTTTTCAACTTAATTGAGTTACAAAAATACCTGAGCTGAGCATTGTACTCATGCATTATAAAAACTTTAATTTCCTCCAGAATGGATGTCCTGCAGGGACCCAGCTGCCAGCCCTGCAGCTGGCTGTGCTCCTTTTGCTTCCAGAACCTTCTCTGCTGGCATTTGTGGCAGCATGCAGGGAGCAGTGCCCTGGGATGTGCTGCCTCAGCAGGCTGGATGTGATTCAGGCTGTTGCTGTGCCCCTGGGAGCTGGTTTATTCCTAGCAGTGGTGCTCACACACCAGCAGTGTGTTTGGTCAGGAGCAGATGCTGCAGATGCTGTGCAGGGTCAGGGGGAGCACGGGCAGCTCCTGGTGTTGGCAGTGCTGGAGCTGGTGCTGCATTGCAGATCCCTGGGGCCATCCCTGCTGCAGATCCCTGGATCCAACCCTGCTGCAGATCCCTGGATCCAGCCCTGCTGCAGATCCCTGGGGCCATCCCTGCTGCAGATCCCTGGGGCCAGCCCTGCTGCAGATCCCTGGATCCAGCCCTGCTGCAGATCCCTGGGGCCATCCCTGCTGCAGATCCCTGGGACCAGCCTTGCTGTAGATCCCTGGATCCAGCCCTGCTGCAGATCCCTGGGGCCAGGCCTGGCTGCAGCTCCCTGGGGCCATTCCTGCTGCAGATCCCTGGATCCAGCCCTCCTGTAGATCCCTGGGGCCATCCCTGCTGCAGATCCCTGGGACCAGGCCTGGCTGCAGACCCCTGGAGCCATCCTTGGCTGCAGATCCCTGGATCCAGCCTTGCTGTAGATCCCTGGATCCAGCCCTGCTGCAGATCCCTGGGGCCATCCCTGCTGCAGATCCCTGGGGCCATCCCTGCTGCAGATCCCTGGGGCCAGCCCTGCTGCAGATCCCTGGGGCCATTCCTGCTGCAGATCCCTGGGGCCATTCCTGCTGCAGATCCCTGGATCCAGCCCTGCTGCAGATCCCTGGATCCAGCCCTGCTGCAGATCCCTGGGACCATCCTTGGCTGTAGATCCCTGGGGCCAGCCCTGCTGCAGATCCCTGGGGCCATCCCTGCTGTAGATCCCTGGGGTCAGCCCTGGCTGCAGCTTCCTGGGGCCAGGCCTGGCTGCAGACCCCTGGGGCCATTCCTGCTGCAGATCCCTGGATCCAGCCCTCCTGTAGATCCCTGGGGCCAGGCCTGGCTGCAGCTTCCTGGGGCCAGCCTTGGATGCAGATCCCTGGGACCAGCCTTCCTGTAGATCCCTGTGCCCAGCCTTCCTGTAGATCCCTGGGGCCAGCCCTGGCTTTAGATTGTCACAGACATCTTTTATGAAAAATCCTTTCCTGATGATTTTTCCTCCTGAGAAGCTGAGAGGCCTCAGGAGCAAAATGTAACCAATGGTTATCTGCTGCTGTGGGATGTAACAGTGGATCTGTGATTGGTCTCATGTGGTTGTTTCTAATTAATACCCAATCAAAATCAGCTGTCTCAGAGAGCCAAGGCACAAACCTTTGTTATCATTCTTTCTTTTTCTATTCTTAGCCAGCCTTCTGATGAAATCCTTTCTTCTATTCTTTTAGTATAGTTTTAATGTAATATAAATCATAAAATAATAAATCAGCCTTCTGAAACATGGAGTCAGATCCTCATCTCTTCCCTCATCCTCAGACCCCTGTGAACCCTGTCTCATTAGATCCCTGGGGCCAGCCCTGCTGCAGATCCCCTGGCTCAGGTCCCTCACCACACTGCCTGCTCAGGAGGGTTTTTGGTGGTACCTCCACGAGGGTTCTGCTCTGTTTGCAGCTGGGGGTGTAGAGCTGGAGTTCGCCCTTGGATCAAGGAGATGCTTTAACCCCAGGGTGCTGCTGATCATCTTCCCCTGCTTCACTGCCTGCAGCCCTGAGCTGGGCAGGGATGAGGCAGGGCTGAGCTCACACCAGGCCCTGCACACACAGTGTGTGCTGTGGAATGCTCTGGGGAGTGGCAGCATCTTCAGCTCCTGTGTCCTGCTCCTACCTTGAGTGCAGTTTGGAGAGAGAAACAGTTCTTGGTGCAGTTTGGAGAGAGAAACCAGTTCTGAGCACATCCAGGCTGAGGGGACAGCAGTCAGGGCAGGTTTTTGTTCCTGTTAAGAACTCCTTGTTCCCTTTCTCAAGGGAAGCCCATCCCTCCTAGGCCAGTTGAGGTTTCTGAGGAGCCCTTGCTGAATGATTGCTGTGGGTTTCCAGCCATGCCCTGCATGGGATGAGATCCCTGCTGGCACCTCCTGAGTCATCCCCTCCCTCACAGGAGCCCTGCTCAGAAAATCTGATGCACTCCCAGGTTAATTCATGGCTGCTGCCCTTTCTCTTGGTTTGCTCAGCCTGGCCAGCAAACTTCCCAGCAGTTTCCTGGGCCCAGTTTCCTGGAGCTCTTCCTGAGAGCTGGCAGCACATGGCTTGGATCTGACAGGATTTACACACAGAGCAGAGCAGCAGTTCCTCCTGGGAGAGCTCTGGGAGCTGTCTGGCCCTGGTGATTTGTTGTTCCTTTTGTTTGTGTATAACCAGAAGCTCTTAATGAGTTTGAGATTTCCCCTCTGTGTCTCCAGGAGCTCTCTGAGCTCCTTCCTTGTGAACATCAGTGTAGGAAGATGCATTTATTTTTTCTGCTGTTGCCTTACTTTGAGCATTTGTAGTACTTAGGTTGCTTACAGCTTGTTGGAAGCTCCCAGTTTGGGCTGCCATGGCTCCCAGTTTGTGCTGCCACAGCTCCCAGTTTGTGCTGCCACAGCTCCCAGTTTGGGCTGCCACAGCTCCCAGTTTGGGCTGCCATGGTTCCTAGTTTGGGCTCCCAGTTTGTGCTGCCATGGCTCCCAGTTTGGGCTGTCAGTGCTCCCAGTTTGGGCTGCTGTTGCTCCCAGTTTGGGCTCCCAGTTTGGGCTGTGACAGCTCCCAGTTTGGGCTCCCAGTTTGGGCTACCATGGCTCCAGGTTTGAGCTACCATGGCTCCCAGTTTGGGCTACCATGGCTCCCAGTTTGGGCTGCCATGACTCCCAGTTTGGGCTCCCAGTTTGTTCTGCCATGTCTCCCAGTTTGTTCTGCCATGTCTCCCAGTTTGGGCTGCCATGACTCCCAGTTTGGGCTGCCATAGCTCCCAGTTTGGGCTGCTATGACTCCCAGTTTGGGCTGTTAATGCTCCCAGTTTGGGTTGCCCTGGCTCCCAGTTTGGGCTCCCAGTTTGGGCTGTCACAGCTCCCAGTTTGGGCTGCCATAGCTCCCAGTTTGGGCTGCCATAGCTCCCAGTTTGGGCTGTCACAGCTCCCAGTTTGGGCTGTCATAGCTCCCAGTTTGGGCTGTCACAGCTCCCAGTTTGGGCTGCCATAGCTCCCAGTTTGGGCTCCCAGTTTGGGTTGCCCTGGCTCCCAGTTTGGGCTCCCAGTTTGGGTTGTCCTGGCTCCCAGTTTAAACTGCCATGTCTCCCAGTTTAAACTGCCATGGCTCCCAGTTTGAGTTAGATTCCCTCCCACCCCCAAGGGCCATGTGCTCCCTGCTGTGCTGTGGCTGGAGCTGTTCTGCACCCAGGGTTTTGCCGTGCAGATCCTGCCCTGGGTGGTGCTGGGCTGGCTGGGCCTGTGCAGGTGGCAGCACAGGGAGCAGATGTGCATGGAGAACACGGGCTGAGGGAGGGAGAGGGCCAGCAGTGACACCCTGGCTGCCAGCACAGCTCATCCTGCCCTTCCTGCCATGAAATGCCATGGAGATGGTGCCTTGTGTGGCCCAGGGGTGCTCACAGTGCCAGCAGCTCTGAGAGGAGATGAGGTGAGCCCTGATTGCAGCATCCCCCTGCTGCCAGAGCACTGCAATCCCAGCCTCCTTGGTTCTGCTTTCTCATGCCAGCCAGCTGTCTGCCTGTCACATGGCAAGAGCTGTCAGCACAGTCTGAGGGAGCTCTAAGCAGCTTTTGAGTATCTTTGCTGCTGACAGCTTCAGTTCTGAGTGTGACAGACAGACAGACACATGCCATGGCTGCTGCTGTGTCTGCTCCTGACTGCTCTGCTTTTAGAACTGTTCTGTGATGGAATCACAAAATCACAGAGGAAAAGGTCTCCCACATCCCTGAATTCCACCTGTGCCCAGTGCCCACCTTGTCCCCAGCCCAGGGCACTGAATGTTCCTTGGACACCTCCAGGGATGGGCACTCCAAACCTCCCTGGGCAGCCCCTTCCTTCCATGATGTTCTTGCTGATGTTCAACCCAAAGCTCCCCTGGCACATCTTGAGGCCATTTCCTGTCACCCTGTCCCTGTTCCCTGGGAGCAGAGCCTGACACCAGGTCCTCTCCTGATGCTCCAGACCCTTCCCCATCTCCATTCCTTGGACCCTCAAGGTCTCTCCTGGCAGTGAGGAGCCAGAACTGACCCAAGTCCTTGAGGTATGGCCTCACCAGTGTTGCAGTAAGGTAAAATAATTAGAAAGAAAGGTCTTATAAAATCCAGCCTGCTCTCCTAAAATCAGTGGCTGGCCCTGTCAAGGGAGCACTGTGCAAGATCCCATGTACAAGGAATCCTCCAAACCTCCCTGGACAGCCCCTTCCTTCCATGATGTTCTTGCTGATGTTCAACCCAAAGCTCCCCTGGCACATCTTGAGGCCATTTCCTGTCACCCTGTCCCTGTTCCCTGGCAGCAGAGCCTGACACCTCTCCTATCCTGGCTGTCCCCTCCTGTCAGGGAGTTGTGGAGGTGAGAAGGTCCAGGCTGAGCCCCCCCAGCTCCCTCAGCTGCTCCTGGTGCTCCAGACCCTTCCCCATCTCCATTCCTTGGACAGTTCCAGCCCCTGAAGGTCTCTCCTGGCAGTGAGGAGCCAAAACTGACCTGAGTCCTTGAGGTATGGCCTCACCAGTGTTGCAGTAAGGTAAAAAAATTAGAAAAGTCTTATAAAATCCAGCCTGCTCTCCTAAAGTCAGTGGCTGGCCCTGTCAAGGTAGCACTGTGCAAGTTCCCATGTGAAAGGAATCCTGGTGTGAGCAGTTCATTAGCCTAACAATCTATTCCTGGGTGAAAAACAGCCAGCACCTGTACAAACTGTTTATATACTGTTAGATAGAAAAAATAAAACAATCTCTTATAAACAGCTTGTCCTGCTCATACACCCTGGGGATTTGAGTGACCAGTCCATACAGAATGACAGCTTGTTGCTCACCAATAAAGCAATTAGCAAGAGAGCTCCTGACCATCTGGAGTCACCTATGAGGTTGTAAAACTGGATTAAATCCAATTATGTGAGTCAAGAGGGAGCTTTTCCCCCATGAAGGAGATGGAGTCTGATTTATTCTGACACACCAGTGCCTGGCACAGGGGACAGTCCCTGCCCTGGGCCTGCTGGCCTCTCTCTTTCTGGTGCAGGCCAGGTGCCCTTGGCCTTTGCCACCTGGGCACACATCAGGTGTGAGCTGGGCACACAGCAGGTGTGAGCAGGGCATCACCTGGGCACACAGCAGCTGTGAGCTGGGCACACAGCAGGTGTGAGCAGGGCATCACCTGGGCACACATCAGGTGTGAGCTGGGCATCACTGTCCCCCTGCTGTCCAGCAGCCCCCACAGGGTCACTTTCAGCCCTGCTGCTGTTTTTCCAGCCACACAATGAGTTCAAGATCAGCTGCTCACTTGTGCCAGCAGAACAGCCCCAGGGCCTCTGTGATTTTACTTTTTATACAGAAATTCCTCTCATTTGTTTCTACAATCAAATTTTAAACAATACACTCAGATCCCTGTATGGGCTTTGCATCTCCTCCTTGTTGGCATCACTGCTGGGGATGGTATGGGGTAAAATATTGGTGCTCAGGTGTTAATGCCTGAGATGTGAACCTGTGATGAATTTTAGCTGTGGTTGTTGTGGTTGGGTTCTGTCTCATTTGGACAGTGCAGTCCTGAAGTAAAGGGCTACAGGGGGGATGTTGTGGTGTTTGTGAGGTCCCCAGGATGAGGTGAGAGATGAGGATCTGACTCTGTGTTCTCAAAAGGCTGATATTATATATTTATCATATTATATTATATTATATTATATTATATTATATTATATTATATTATATTATATTATATTATATTATATTATATTATATTATATATTATTTTATTATATTGTATCTATTATATTATATATTATATTATAAATTATACAATATATTATATATTTTATATTATATATTATATAATTTATATAATATTGTTTCATATAATATATTATATATTTTTAATATTTAATATTTTATATTATATTTTATATAATATATAATATATATAATATGTTTTATATATTATGTTATGTTATGTTATGTCTATACTATAGATGGAGAAGGATACAGCCAGAAGGCTTAACAAGAATGGTAATGAAAAACTGGTGCCTGACTCTTCAGTGTGACACAGCTGATGGTGATTGGTCATTAAGTAAAAACAATTCACATGAAACCAATCAAGCATTCACCTGTTGGTGAACAATGTCCAGACCACACTCCAAAGCAGCAAACACAGGAAAAGCAAGCAGATAATTATTATTTACATTTTTCTCTGAGGATTCTCAACTTCCCAGGAGAAGATCCTGGGCAAGGGGATTTTTCCAGAAAATATCACAGTGACAGGATGGAAATATTGATTTTTGGTGTAAGGTCTGGCAGCTGGGCTTTGAGATCCCATTGTACCAGTGAGGGTGGTGGGCTCTGTCACCCTGCTGTGTGTCTGAGTCAGTGTTTTGCTTTTCCTGTGTAGCCCTGGAGATAAGCTGGGTGTTCCTTTAGAGCCCCCACAGCCCTGTGAGCAATGCAGAACCCTCCTGGCACACATTAAAATAAAATTCTGATCTCTTTTCCAGGCATGTGGTGGTGAAGACCTCTCCCAACCACAAGTACATCTTCACTCTGAGAACCCACCCCTCTGTGGTCCCTGGCAGCATTGCCTTCAGCTTACCCCAGGTATGGCATGCTTGGACTTTCTGCTCTGCTACACCATAAGCAAAATCTCTTTTTTAGGATCAGGATTGATGATAAGTTCTCTAATTGGAATAAATGTGTGCTGCAAATTTGATTTCTGTCAGCAAAAGTTCACTCACACTGCAAGTGAAGTGACTGTGCTTATGTTGCTTTGATGTATTTTTAGTGCATGGTGGGATAAAGATACTGGAAAATGTGTAATTTAACCTTTTAAAAATCCACCAGAAAGAAACTATTTGAAAAGGGAAAGTCTAAGCAATATCTTCCCTTCCTTGTGAATCTTTATTGTTATCTTTATTTATCCCCATTTTCCCTTTACTCTAAGGGGTTTCTTTGCTGTGTTTTTCACTTTTAAGACCTGCTGGAAGTTTTATTGACCACATTCAGTCTTTGTTAGTATTTATAGATGAAAACTGCAATGAAATGCATGAAAAAAAACCCCAAACCCCTTTGTCTCCTCCTTCTTAATTAAGTCATCATCAGATGTTTAAAATGATGGTTAGAATAAATAATGAATATAATTAACTTGTAAATTGAAAAATGAAGAAAAATGTCACTGAGTGTCATCCCATGAACCTGCAGCAGTTGTGGTCTCTGTTTCAGTATTTTCACATCTCCCTGCCACTCTCTGCTCTGTGCTGCAAATACAGCAGATTTTTTTTTTCCTCAGCACATCTTGGCCCAAGCCCCCAGATGACATTTTGCCTTTTGTTGTGCTGCTGGAGCTGGGTCTGTCCTGTGGGTGGTGGGGATGTTCTGTTCAGCACTGTCCTGCTGTGGTTTGTGGTTTGTGATGCCCAAGGTGCCAGCAGGAGCTGTTGGTGCTGCTCAGGTCAGTGCTCTCAGGCTGGGGTTGGTTTTTGGGTGCTGTGGTGGTTGTGGAGCCAAGGGGCTGTGCAGGGGTGTTGTTGGTGGTCACAGGGGTTTGTAGAGGATGGAAGAGACAGGATCTTGATTTCATTATCAGAAGGCTTGATTTATTATATTATGATACATATATAACATTATAACTATACTACATAGAGATAGAAAGGAAAGGAGCTTCTTCAGAAGCTGGCTATGCTAAGAAGGAGATAGAAAGAATGAATAACAAAGATCTGTGTCTGCAGAGAGTGAGAGCAGCTCCACCATGAGTGCTCAGTAAATCCAAACGTCTACAGGGGACCAATCCCAGGTGGACCTGTTGCATTCCACAGCAGCAGATAATAATTGTTTACATTTGTTACTGAGCTTCTCAGCTCCAGCAGGAAAAAAGGATTTTTCACAAAGGATGTCTGTGACACTGGGGGTGCTGCATGCTGGGTGTGTAGGGTTCCAGAGCTCGTGGGGTGGAAGGGGCCTCTAAAGGCTCTCTGAACAGGGACATTTCCCACCAGGCCATGCAGCCCTTGTCCAGTATGACCTGAATGTTCCCTGGAACCTCTCTGGGCAAGCTTTGACCATTTCCATTCACCCTCTTTTAGTTTAAAGCCATTCCCTGTCACAGACATCCTTTGTGAAAAACCCTTTCTGTCGGATTTTTCCTGCTGGAGCTGAGAAGCTCAGTAACAAATGTAAACAATTATTATCTGCTGCTGTGGAATGCAACAGGTCCACCTGGGATTGGTCTCTGTAGATGTTTGGATTTGCTGACCACTCATGGTGGAGCTGCTCTCACTCTCTGCAGAGACACAGACCTTTGTTATTATCTTTCCTCTCTTTTTCTTAGCTTAGCCAGCTTCTGAAGAAGCTCCTTTCCTTTCCTTTCCTTTCCTTTCCTTTCCTTTCCTTTCCTTTCCTTTCCTTTCCTTTCCTTTCCTTTCCTTTCCTTTCCTTTCCTTTCCTTTCCTTTCCTTTCCTTTCCTCTTCCTTTCCTTTCCTTTCCTTTCCTTTCCTTTCCTTTCCTTTTCCTTTCCTTTTCCTTTCCTTTCCTTTCCTTTCCTTTCCTTTCCTTTCCT